>NQII01004414.1:179634-206001 GCA_002778355.1 Clitarchus hookeri
CCTACGCTGCCGCCACCACCCTTCCCCCCGCGGCCGCCCCTCGGGCCCTTGCCTTCCCTCGAGCCACGTGCACTGCGCTCCGTACGGCCTCCCTTCCCTGCACTGCTCGCCTTCGACGTCATCTCCGAGACAGAGAACTTCTTGTCGCTGTTCACTGCGTGGCCACTGCTGTTCATGCCCATCACCTGTTGCTCGTAGTCTTTGTCTGGAACACACAGGCCACAGCTAACCACCACCATGCATCTACCACATACCGCCTGTTAACACACTACAACATTTTACATCCTTACATTCCACATATTTTCTTAAAATCATTGTAAATTACGCTCCATCTGTTTACAATGAAAAGAAATGTAGCTTCACTGCAATCTGAGTCAGTTTTGTGTCAAACAATCATTGCATACGCCAGTTTCAAGAAGGGTTAGACACCTGGTCAATAAACTGCCTTCAGTAGCGAACTGGGAACGAGTTCCCTGGTGCTTTGGCAGCTGGGCGATATGCCGGAATGAACGTACAGCAGGTTGGTACGGTGTCAATATTGGTGGTAATGCGCATCAGTGTTTACACTATGGGAGGCAAGGAGATGGGTAGGTAATACCAGTCATGCTGAATGTTCGGAGGACTTGTCTAATATGTTGTCCAGAAGTCTATTTGCAGGTGTTAAGTAGGCGAGGCTTAACAGTTTCCAGAATCCTAAGGGATTCTTCATACTAAAATAAGGAAGTGGTGACACTGACCAGAATGGAGCCACAAAAAGCTGTGTCACACCATCCCTGGGCTACATGTCANAAAATAAGGAAGTGGTGACACTGACCAGAATGGAGCCACAAAAAGCTGTGTCACACCATCCCTGGGCTACATGTCAACAATGGAGGTTTCGAGGAAAACCACCCCGTCCTCTCCCTGCTTGTGACAGGGCATCACCAGGGATGAAACAATTGAGTAGACAGAGCACCTGGGGAAACTGAAGTTGAACAAGTTGTAGATTACGTGTTTTTGAATCATGAGCTTGTTGAGTGCTCTTTGTATTATTTTTACGCCAAGCATTGCAATGAGACAAGAACAAAGTTATTGGATGTGGCCGGAAGAAGACGGTTACAGAATCAAGACTGCCACTTGGGTACAGTTCATTGTCAGGGAATTTTGTCCTCTGCGATGTTCCACCAAGGAACCACAGAGGCCTTCATTAAAATACGACATGCACAATTAAGTGCATTCTAGAGGCTCCCCCATTCATGTGATCACCTTTACAATCACCACAAAAAATCAATTACTATACATACTTTTGACATTATTCTAAATAGAAACCAGAGTTTTCCCACGACTATTTGTAGACTACTGGTTTGTCATTACGCCTGAAATAATACCTCTTGCAAGAGCAACTCTCGTTGTAGGCACCAAATTAAGAAACATTCAAGTATTTTTTTACGCCCACATTGGAGCACTTGAATCAGTCCATACACACTTAAGTCTTCAGGGTATTAGCTTTCAGCTTCCTCTTCTGCTCCCAAAACTTTTTCATTCTTTCTGACCTGGCAGCTCGTGTTTTGTTCGTTACGGTGTATTGTTTTTCTTCCAATGTTTTTAGTTTAAGCCTTGTGTCTCAGTTCATATTCAATATTCATAAAATGACAAATATGTACATTGTTACATAGACAGGAAAAAACAGCATTAAGCTTTACAGAAAAATGGAAGGAACATAAAATAATAAGTGTTTAAAGAAAGAATGTTATCAGCCTAAATGTTATGCCAGGGTTGTCTACACTTCACACTCCGCCATTAGGCAAACAGCAAGATTACAAACAATGAAGGCCAGAATAACACAAATTTACCATTCTGCACAGGCAGTTTGTTCTGCAGGAAGTCGAAGAGAGAGACATTGCCGGACGGCTTTGGCGGAGCCCCGCTCGCATCTTCGTCCTTGTCTCCACGCTTCCGTCTCTCTCGGCCCTCTTCTCCCTTCGCCTTCACATCCGACCTCTTTCCGTCCCTCTCCCGCGGGCCATCCTCCCGCTTCGAGCCTTCCTCCCTCCGCTGGGAAACATCCAATGACAATCACACACACACATATCACTGGAACATTTTTAAAAAAACTGAATCCAGAGGATAACATTTAAAACCAACCACACATATTTTCTCAGAAACAACTTTCAAGAGACTGCACATGTATCTTACACGGATGTAAATATTTTGGCGAAAATTATAAATGGGAGAATAGGGTTTTAACTATAATGATGTTCAACAAATTTTGATAAAAAATACTGCACCTTTGCAAGAATGACCCTTTGTGTCCTTGGGTTTGGGAGGCACTGCATTACGTTTCAGTAGTCAGCGAATCTGGCAACAACGTTTGCCATGGCTGTGACAAACACGTTGCTGGACGCTGTTTACTGTCTACCAAGGGAGGGCAGACTAACTGTATATCATGTTCAACAAAGAGCAAAGTTAATTGTAAAAAACTCCCATTATAATCTTGTTAATTCATACTTTTGACAAGTGATTATGTGGTTGGGGTAACTGCAAACGGCTGCATAAAATTATATATACTAGCCACATATTTAGCAAACCCTCCTTCCTCCCGGAACACCAGTCTAGCCACGAACATGGAGGTAGGTGGTTGTGTTTGCCAACTTGCTCTTGTTGTATCTCATTTTTAATTAGTCGTGGATGTTGCATCCCTCTTCCATACAGTCCACAATGTGAGAATGCAAACCTGTCAGATATGACTAAAATTCCTTAAAAATGAACCCAGTTCACAAGTGCTCACTCACTTCACTGTGGATTGTCAACAGTTGCACCGTGGCACTGTACATACCTGGAGGGAGCGGAGAGCGCGGTCCACGTTGTTCTTGCTCTGGCGCAGAGCGTACTCCGCCTGCTCCACGGAGTAGCCCAGCTCCACTATCTGCTGCACATTGTGGTCCAGCAGCTGCCAACACAACGTGCACCACACTGACGCCACCGCCAACTCCACACACTGTCCAATCCTACTGCGGGTTCCCCGTCTTTTCATGGCACATGTTGCTTTTATTATTACCCCCGCTGTAACCTACAACCTCTCTACCAGCTTAAATAAAAATTTGGCATTTACTTTTAAATGATGTTACTTTCTGAAACATTCCCAGGTCAAGAACACATTATAATAAGGTAATTCTATAAATAACCAGTACTTGGGGCATTGCAACTTAGTGATAGAAAACTGCAATGTAGTAGGTCCAATACATATGCGGACACATGAAAATTTAGCTAACGTGAAAAATACACGAATTTTCACATAAAAAAAAAAAACAAAAAATTACAATTTTTGAAAATTGGAGCTGTAATTTACAAATTGTACAAAATCCTGTAGTATTTTCGCGAATTATTATTGTTTTATGTCTCATAGCTGCTTCTTACAACGTATTTTGTGTGTGTTTGCATATTCTAATACAAATGCATGCAGAGTTGACCAGTAGATTTCATAGATTTCTCACCACAAACAAAAACATGTTTTACTTTCCATCACGTGTGTTTGAGGCCATACATAACATGAGTGGAAGTGGTAATGCATCACTTTGAGTGAACATTCCAGTGAACGGCCCTTCAAGTTTAATTCCTAATTAGGAAACCCCGCCGTTGTAGTGTTCACGTCTACCAAGTACCACATTATTATCTATGGGATTCGTTCCAACTAGCTTGTTGAGTTTGTTTACATTCGTAGCAGCACGTTTTATCCAACAATTCTTTATTTTTTACAAAGCGGTGCGGCTGACAAAAGTGTTTATGCATCTACCAATGTACAATATATTTGTAAATCGAATTATCACATATTTTAATCTTGTATTCTTCCAGCTAACTGTATATTTATCATACATATTCTCTGTACATATGTGCAGTAAAAAATTACACGTTTGAACCAACATAAGTTTTGTCAGTAGACCTAACGAAAAAAATCTATTGTTGAAAGTTTAGATAGTTCAAAAACATAAAGGTAGATTTCTCTAATTTTTCTTTTCTGTTCGTACAAAGCACTTTTTTTTTAAAACAGTGCTTTTATAATAGTGTATAAATAGTTGACATTAGTCTCTTCATGAAACAGCATGTCCTTGCTGGTGCATTGTGACTGTTGTGCCAGGCGTCGGGCAGAATACAACATCTAAGTAAGAAAATGTGAAATTGTCTTCAATGTTGTCTGTTGATAAAGGAAACTAGTGGNGAAACAGTATGCCCTTGCCAGTTCATTGTGACTGTTGTGCCAGGTGTCGGGCAGAATACAACATCTAAGTAAGAAAATGTGAAATTGTCTTCAATATTGTCTGTTGATAAAGGAAACTAGTGGGTTTGTCTTAAAAACGTGGCTGTATTTTCTCTGAGGATTAGGTATTTTTGCAAGCAAATAATTGTTAAAAAACACTGCTTTTCAATAGGAATAACACTGCCAATTTCAGGTTTTACAAATAAAGTGATATTTCTCAAATTATGTATGTCTTTATAAAGAGGACATGAAAAAATGGATCAATTCTCATGTAGAAACCTGCATTTATGTAGCAAGAAAATAACAGCTATTTTGGACAAAAAATAACACACATTAAAAAAAAAACACATATTTTGATAAAAAAAATAACCCCTACTTTTTCATGAATCTACACATACCGTACTTAAGACAAATGGAACCTGCTTTATTTTTTCATTACAGTGTCTGTATTTGCGTACGTGCAGTATCTTTCCTAACAGTGACGTAACTACTGATTACAGAAGAAAAACATTTCTGTCTTCTTGTCTTTACAATCAACTAACATGGCCAACTGTTGCAGCATTCAAAACTACAATAATAAGTAACGAGCAAGGAAAATTTTTAAGTGTTTTAATTACACACACATTTTTATCTTCCTTGAACAGTTTACAGAAACTGGCTGCTATGTTACTGATAAACTTGAAAGTGAATTGAGACAAACACAAGCCCTCGCAGGTTACTTGCTACACACATACTGCTTACTACGACTAGATATGTATCTACAAGTTGTGAGTACTTGCATTTCTGTTCCCTAACTTTCCAAACATATCAGCATTATTGCGATGGACACATCTATCTGCCTTTTCTTCTGGGCGATTATAAAAACTGAAATTTTGACATATCAAAGTCGTGCAGAATGCTGAAAACATAATGTTTCACATAAAAGAGTTAAGAAAAAGAAATGATGTAAAATGAATTAAATGGCGGCAAATGAAACAATTAGAGAGAAATTTTAGACATTATTAAAAAGGAAAATCAGCCAAAACTATTTTATACTGAACATAGAATGTGTAAAAATATTGCTAAATGCAGTTATACAGATGCCAAAATTGATGAAGAATGTCAATATTTATGAGTTTTTCTACAAAAATAAAATAAAGTATGGTATGCAGTTTTCACTCTCTTACTGCAACCCAAAATAACTTACAGTAACATGATCTAACTTAATCTAAACCACCCCAAAAGAAGAACAAAAAGCTTAAAAATATGTATTACAGATGTGTTACTGGAGCATCGCATGCACTAATCTCTTACGTAATATAATCCATAGGATAACTTTGAAATCGCTAAATGCATTTCACTATTTATCAAGCACAATACAAGAAATAAAGTCACTAGTTTGTATAAAATAGTGATTTCCATTAAAATATTTATTAACATTTCCTTAGCAACAATTTTTTATAGGTGCATACATAAAAACTGCAAGCACACAAGTTGGCATATTTGCTAGGTAATTAATTTTTTTGTATCCAAGGTCAACAAATTGACAAGTTTACTGCATGGGGTAATTTTGTTTCACTTCCGAATTCTTGTACAAAGTAAATTAATTTTACTTCCAGTTTCTTGCGCAACCGAATATTTTCACATCTTGATTCTTATTTAATATACAGTAATTTTATTAAATTGTCCTATTTTTGTAGAAATAATAATTGCTACGTTTAAACTTCTATAACATGTATGAAAAGTAATTTAAATGATAACTGGTAACAATATCAGTGAATACTTCCCACGAAATGCCATCAGTTTGGTGTAACAAAATGAAGTCGTAATCAATTAACGATACAAGTGTGACCACCAGAATGCTTCCTTGCTCACTATTTTGACAATGTGCTACGAAACCTATTCATCTGTGGTCAAACGGCTTGTTTACATTTTGGCAATAAATATTTTTCGAAAGTGTTGTCATGTTGCTGAATTTTGTATTAATAGTATAAAAATATACGTATTCAAAGACTTGTGAGATTAAATCCACTTTGTATTACACATTAACTATATTTTGTACTAAACTAAATAGTTTAACACTACAAAGTCAACTTTGTATTAAGCGAGATTGTAGTAATGTTTCTCTATACGTGATGATATGCCAAACTGAGATGAAGAACTGTAACAGCTGGACCAATCCTAAGAGAAGCTGTGGTGATGGCACCCACTCACCGGTTTGTTGCCTCCTCCGAAGACGCGGCGGGACCCACCCCTCGCTGCTTCCGCTATAGCATCCTTCCTCTGCGCCTCAAACTCTGCATTCTCCTTGTTGTCCTTGCCTCCGTCCAGCGACTGTACGCACAACACACTCCCCCGTCTCAACACACACCCACTACCTGCTCTCTTGCGACAAGCACGCACTCGCATCACAATGCCTGCACAGTTTTCAACATCACCTGTTTTTAGTTCCAAGCTAGTCTTTTATAAAAAGATTATTGAATATTCAAGTACTTTTGTGTTTGTTTACGCAAATAACTGCAATTTTTTTTTATCTTCATAAAATTTGAACTGAATAAAATCCTGGCAGAATTCACAATGCATAATTAAGAACTTAAACTGTTAAAATTTTCATGTGCTCTCAAAACACTATTTTTAAAAGGATGTCAAACTCGATTCTGCGATACCCGGATCCTTGAAGAATTTTATAACCGAGAATCGGAAGAGCAAGAATCGAAGCAATAAAAACCAATTACTACAAATGCATAACCTATCAACTCTCAAAAACGGTTTAAAATTACTTGATTTATGCCAGTAATTAAATCACTCTTGGAAAATTATTTTGTGAGTGAAAATATGAGATGCGGAAATAATACGAAGGTTCAATACATAACCTGCCCGATGCGACTTGGCTGTGATTGTAGTTGCACTACGTGATTTGAAGCGTGTGTTCACGGACGTTTAAACTTCCACTGAAAGTTAATTTGAGTAAATTTGTGTCAATTTCACTACCACAAATGGAATGAAAAATTTCAAAGTTCCTTAGTAGACGTCATGAAATTATAAAGAAAATAGCAGCGAACTGAAAAAATCAAGGCAATGTTTTCAAACAAATTTAAAGTAACATTTTTGTTTTAACATGTCGTCCTATATTTTTTTTTTGTTTAAAAATATTATTAGGGATTTTCCTATTACAATTGAAGCGAGTATTTTAAAGAAGTGCTCCAAACACAGAGGATTAATTCGTAGTGCAACAACTAAGTGTATAAAAATCTAAAACCATACGACTTTTCTAGCTTGAATCTAATTTTTAGCACATAGTCATTATTCTATGTTTATATTTTGTTTTAAGGAAAAAGTCATGATAGAAAGTTATTCACTAGGTCTAGCAACCCACAAACTTTGTTACCTAACCTAAAATATCTTTCCCGATTTTTCCTGAATTCCTGCGGGAAATTTAAGTTTCCCGTTCGAATTTTTCCTTATAGCAAAATTTAATTCCCGCACACAACTACTAAAAACTGAATACTAAAATACCAAGTACATTATCATTTTGTCGACTAATTCACGTCTTGTAACCTTACAATAAACTAAAAGTGCCAATTCGAACACTGCCTCACGTTTTGCGTGACATATACTTTTCTCACTCAAATAAAAAAAAACCACTTAAAAAAGCTACTTCGGCAGAGCAGAGCAGATAGTACTCAAGCAAAGCCATGCCTCTCAAAAACAAAACATGTTTGATAACAGGAAAAACATTTCCATGCAATGGTTTTAAAAATGAGCAGTGTAAGTTAACTGTCTTACAAACAAAATGCCAAATAAAGTCTCTGCAAAATGCCTTTATATGTAGAGGCAATTTATTTACTAATCATGCATTCCCAATCTCATCCTTTTCTCATGGAAAATTTATATATATATATATATATATATAATATATATTTCATATGCCTCTCTTGAACTTTTTGGAATTTCATATGAATACGCTCCCACTGTTGTGTGTTATATTATTTATTTTAGCAATAGGCCTACTACTACTGTAGGCCTAGTTTAATAATTATTAAATTTCACACCCTCCTATAAAGTATTTAGTTCTGTAAAGTAACTGTCGGCAACTAAAAGAATCTCAATTTTTGGAATCGAGAGTGGTATCTGCATAGACATTGAGAATCGAGGAAAAGTGGAATCGTTACATCCCTACTATTTTTCACTTCTGTTTGAGTTTCAGAAAATGGAGTTACACATTTATTTTCATTTTACAAAACAAAAGCATTTTATATAAAAACAAATAAATAATCCCCGGCCCAAAATTACCTTGAAGTTGCGATCGGCCGGGTTGGAGCACAGAATCTTCTGGCCGAAGGGAATCCACGGAGGCGGGCCGCCCTCCTCTCCTATCCGACCCCGCGTGTACTTGGCCAGAGACTGCAACAGCACTCTGCTCAATCTCTGCCCGCCGGCTTGGCTCAACCACATTTCCAACAAACTTGCATTGTTATTACAGATCAATGTGGAACAGGACAATAATCTGTACATTTCCCAAAGTCGGTAGTACTGGACTACCGTTGCTGTGATTCTTCTGTAACTGTGCACATCTTCGTGGCAGTTACAAGTTAGACATTAATGAAGGCAGTGAAGCATTAGAAATATTACAAACTTTCAGAAACCACTTCAATATACACTTGGAAAGGAAAACTTATGGCCTTTACAAACAGCAAACACACCACCAAGGATGAGTCGCTTCCACTTTTTTTTACTGGTTCTCAATTCAGTTCCAGTACTTAGAAAATGGTTCTCATTTCAGGTTTTTTTTTTTTTTAAATTAAAACTGTGAATTACTCTGGAACTTTGTAAAATCTTGCCCATGTGTGAAATGTGAATTTTGGTACAGATGAAATTGAACGCCCCAATTTCAGCAAATTAATATTTGTTACATGTTTTTTTTTTCAAGTTTGGCACAACAGAAGAAAAGCTGTTCTGATGAACTTGCAAAATTAGTTTACTTTGGACAAGAAGCGAGTGTGATCTGGACAATTTCCGAGCAAATGTAACTTTGAATGAGTGAGCGATGAGATTCGGACGGCTCTTAACAGCGAGGTCTTGAGAGCCTACGAGGGTGACGCGTGGTGAATATGAAGCAGCCCCGGAATTAAAAGGCAGGGGAAACGGGATATCCTGAGAAAACCCACCAACCAACGGCATGCCTGCTACGATTCCCTATAACTTTGAAGTTACGTAGTTGAGTGTCCTGAGAGACAGCAGCATAACAATCCTAGGTTTATGGAAACCTATGATTTGCTGATTTCCTTTGTTAATTTTTAGTTAATTAATTCAAAATCACAGATGGGATGGCCATAAACAATGCTTTTAAGGATGCAGTAAAAATTTTGCTTCTTTCACACCTCTGACAGATGTAATATCATTAAATACTTGTTTAGGTTGCAAGTAGACTGCTAGGCTACGAGACAGGAATTAAAGTACTTGCAGCGTAGTACTTGATAGGCACACACACACATGATTGCACAATCGCGTTGAAAATGTATTGTCCTCCTGTGTGTGCCAGCAATCGACAAGTACTATACGATGAGTACTTGTATACAGTGGAAACTATCCATCCGACACGGAAGGATCGAAAGTCCGTGTCCACAGAAAATTTTCTGTGGTGCCAACAAAATTCCTGTGTAAATAATGCTAAAAAAAAATCAGTTTTTGCCAAACTTCAAAATTTAATTTTTACTCCATCGATCAAATAAAAATTTCTCAAAATGTTAAAAAAAGAAGTTATTTATTCAGGAATAACGAATGGCCAGACACGCGAAAATGTACTCACAACGGCACACGAAGACGGTATACAGAACATTATGTACACATGCACAAGTAATACTATTGAAAACACAAATAAAATCAATTTTCAACACACGTTTTCGCCTAAGTCTTGCACTGCCCGGCGTTTAGTCCTATCTATGTAATTTACCACTTCTGAAATAACCTGTTGTTGATTTTGTCACAATGTCGCACTTCTCCCGTACTTTGCAACAAAAAATAATAAATAATAACAATAGACATCTCAGAATACAAAAAAAAATATGGAAATACAGTACATTTGTGTATGAAATGTTGTGTAGAAGTTTTATTAGACGTTCAGCAAGCAATTGCAATGTTTATTGCAGAAGCCATGTTGGTAACTAACAACCAGCGACCACAATATATTTTATTTTCGAGATATCGATTCACAACGTTGCCAACAACAGTCGCAAGTTTTTTACTTCAATATTTTTTATGTAAATTACGAATGCATACATGTATAAATGTAACACTAATAATTAGGATGGGTCGAATAACCAAAAATGTCAATTCCGGTTCCGGTGCCGATTATACAATTTAAATAGAGAGTTAAGAGAGAGAGAGAGAGAGAGAGAGAGAGAGAGAGAGAGAGAGAAGGGAGAGGAGTGTTGATGTAAGAGCGAGAGATGAGATAACAGACTAATCCCATACACTTCCCTCCAAACATCCCTGAACAGTTAAAGACTATGACTCCTTAATTGCTTTTCCGTGTATATACACTGGCACCCCAGAAATTTCTTCCTTTGTGTTGGGGGGAAAAAAAAAAGGGGGGGGGGGGGCANTACCATAGTTATTTTTGTAACAACAGAGTTTTGCCATTGCTGTGTAGAACCAAGAACCGAGTAATTGTTGTTAACCTAAAACCGGTTCCGAGTCAAACCTCAAGAACCGGTATAAATTGGAACCGAAGAGACCCATCCCTACTAATAATCATGCTCAGAAAGTTAACAAAAAAATGCAAGGTAAAATTAAGGAAACCCTATTCACTGCACCATATTCAAGACATTTTTATTTCTTATCTAGTAACTGCGACTGTTGTTAGTTGCTCTACGGATAATACTTCCGCTACATCTGCAGCTATTGCCTGTACACGTGGTTTCAAAAAAGGTGTTTAAATATGGTTTCTATTAAGTTTGAATGTGAGTGCACTGGAAAAAGTTAGAGTGGATTTTTTTTTTAAATACACTTCTTTGTTCCCTTGAGAACTTTATAACAGGGTTCCACTGTATTATGAATGTTTTATTTTAGTTAAACTTGACAAATACCTAACAAAGGCTATCAATGTGTTCAACAGAAAGTTAAACGAGGTTGGTTTTTTTTTCCGTCTAATATGTCTAGTCCCCACCTATAGAATTTTTATGTCAGTCCCCTGAAATTCTATGGATAGAGGTTTCACTGTACTTTAAATACTTGTTTAGAATAATATACTGTTCTGTATTAAGTAAAAACCGTCAAGCACAGAGTGTAGAGGTGACGTCAAGCACAGAGTGTAGAGGTGACGTACCCGGTTGAGCTCCCACTTCTCGAAGAGGGGCAGCACCTTGCCACCCAGCAGGTCCATGACGGACGGCTGCAGCAGCAGGAAGCCGTGAGCCATCGGCACCATCTCCGCCTTCAGGTACAGCTTCGTGCCGGGGGGTGTGTTCAGGCTGCACACACAACCGCGCGTCACTACACACACTCCGCGTCATCTCTTACACACTGCTTCACTTTCAACTACGCACTTCAGAAATACCAATTTGAAAAGTAGGAGGTGAAGGTCTTACGAAGACTAAGGTTTTAGATAGAAACACACGACTGGAAATAGTTGAATTCATCAGACTCCTTATCCCTCCTGCTGATGAGTGCATGGCTATAGCAGATATAGTGGTGTCAATAAAACGCACATCTGCTACACGAGGTGGGACAAGAGTGTAACTAGATCTGATTTGCAAGTCAGCCACGGGCGAGCAGTCCACGTTTACCATTTAACACAGTTTTTCCTTTTTTTCGTAAGCTACAAATGTTGTGCCAAGAGATAAGTGGCCTTTTGTGTTGAAATACCTCTGCTATTTGTGCAGCCATCAGTCTTCAGCTGTTGAGTGACTGTTCCCAGTCGTTCATTTTTTTTCATACAGGTTGTGAGGAAACTGCCCTCCTCGCCGCTATGAAAATTTAAACCAGGATTCTTGATGTCACAACTAATTTTGTGTAGAGAATTGACTCATGTAAGTAAGGCAGTTCTATATTATGAATTTTAAGTACTTGTATATGGCTCATTAGTAAGTAATTGTATTGCTCTCATAATTAATTTATGAACGTAAATAGAATTGAGAATAAAGCTCCTTTGTATATAAAAGTATTTCTTCCATGATGACTTGATAACAAAGTGAATTGAGAATTACTATATTGCAATGTTAATATTTTATTGACAAATTCACAAATATGAAATATTCCCTTGCATTATAATGGATTGTTATGCATCTATCTGTCCACTACTGTAACACAAGGCAATAGATAAATGAATGAAACTGATGTCAGGTTTTAATTACAATTTAATAGCCTACATTATTACTTCTAACTGGTAATAGCAAACACCTCCGTAGCTTGCTTGTGATGTCAGTAGAAGAGCTCTTACACGAGGCAGCATACGATTCTCTTTGAGTGATGGGTCATGAGGAGTATGGCAGTTGCGCGATTCAACCCCTGTGTGTTCGGGGTGATGCACAGCAGGTCTCAAGCTAGGTATAGGCAGTGAGCACGCACTTCTCTTGGTTTGCGTTAACACAGTGATCGAGGAGGCAACGTCGAGAGGGTCTACAATACAGGAGCTCAAGGGAGCTTTGATAGAAAGGTTAGGCTGTCCATTGTTGAACTGGGCATGGATCAGCAGAGTATTATTAATAGAATTGATTTTAGACACAGTTTCAATCTGTATTGAGCAAGTAAGTTCAAATGGTTTGGGTTGTTAGAGCACGCAGTAGAGAGAGGCATACCTCACGAATGGTATATGCTCCACCTCGACGGCTTGGCAGACGAGCAGGCCATCCGTCAGGGACAGCTTCAGCATGCGGGGCGCGGCCTTGGACTCCTCGTGGCTCTTGGGGGCAGACACGTTGCGGATCTTCTGCACCTGCACCACCACCCGCCCGGGGATCTGCAACCAGCAACCCCCCGACCCCTCTTGTCAACACACTGCACCAACCAGTACGTGCAGCAAACAAGCACAAAAACTTCACTGAATATTTTCAAATCATAAATATGCCACATCTGCAAGATGCAACCAGATGCCTACCGACCTGGGAAACTGCAGAAAGCATTTCATTTTAATGCAGTATAAACTAATTAATTAATTTTAAAATGTTATTTTCTTGGCAATTATTTTTACTGACAATCAAGTTCATGTAATTAAGGAAATCTGTGAAATTTAATTAACAAATTATACAATTTGTTTAATATATCTGCATTTGAGGTAGAGGTATTGAAATATACTGTTATCACACTGTTTTCTGAAGTTTATTACAAAGATTATTCTTCTGTAGTCTATGAACCTGGTTCACTCTGCTTTATTTATTACTGGCACCAATGACGTACAGTACTTACACACTCCAACTTCCCTTTGTGCAAGTCCTCAGGAAACGCACCGCCGCCGATTTCTCGCAGATCTACCTGCAAAACACAAACCACCTTTGTAAGCCCTTCACAAGAGCATTCAGCATTTCTGATGCCTCCAGTGTTATACTTTATAAATAAAACTACATTTATAATTTACACCCCTTTGTATTCATTTGTAGTGGCTTCATGTCTTGTTGACTGCAGGGCCACAAGCAACAGAACCACATGCTGGGACATTCAAGAGTACAGAAGACTGTTCTGAATCAAGGACCCCCCCACCACACAACAAAATGCTTGCCTGGAGTAATTTCTGGGAAACAAACCCTGGTCCTCCTAAATGCAAGTTAAGTGCGTTACAACTGTGCCACCTTGCTCAGAACAATCCACGGCTCAGATGACAATTACTAAATTGACTTCCTTTACTGTTGTACCCAAACACCTATCAACAAATAACCAGATGTGATTTGCTGACATCAGGACAGGATCCTCACTGTCACAAGATTCTTGGACGTACGACAGTTTGTATTGGGAACATCTTTACTCTGCCTTCTGCTTGTTACGTCCTCTTTGCATGCCTACAAACCAGGGCCGCGCAGTTGGTCAACACCCACTCTTCAGAGTTTCCACTATGTGGCTCCCACTCCAGCCCCAAAGTCAAAGTACTACATGTGTTTCGTCATCCACACAACACACAAATTTGTACCTAAAATTTGGACATCAAAGGTCCTGATTTTGTTTGTATGACAGAGTATTTTTGCATTTGTTAAACCTAGTAAAGCAAAACCTTGTTAACAAAAACGTTTTTAACATAAAATTGTTTTGTTTCCCTTGAAGCGAGGTAAGTGGCTTAGTATTAAATTGTAATATTTATTGATTTGTAATACAAAAAAAATGTCCACTCGTAAAGAGAAGTCATAGTGGTGATTTGTTATTTTTTTTATGTTTAATAACATTTTCAACATTTTAAATTTTTGTGTGATACTTTATAATTATTGCTAACACCTGTCTATAGAAACCTGATTACTACAAACTGCAAAAATTCAGGTCCCTCGAGAAAAGTATTAAAGGGGTTTCACTGTAGAGGATGCCCAAGGAGCCACTGTACAAGAGGCAATGTCATTACAGAATATCAAAGCATGCAAATGTTAGGAGACTAACCGCGGAGCAGAGAAGCATCTACAGCCCAGGTCAACTCTGCCTGACAAACGTGCCTGAAGTAAGTGTACAACAGACTTGCGTACTTACGTCGAGAGCTTTGGCGGTGAGGTGCTTCACATCCGTGATGGCACCCTTGTCGCTCAGCAGTTCCAGGCCCTCCTCCGTCAGGTACCTGCAACACCACGTGCAACCCTCGCTAGCTCCACCAACAACCACGCTCTACTCCCCAACCAACATTGCAGCTCTCCTCCTCTTAACGAGGACCAGTGTTTTGCCATCTTTAATTAATTGAATTGTGGCCGCAACCCACACCACAGAGATTGTATCTTATTTGAGGCGTCTACATAGTATAGAACATTGCTTTGCACATCTTTATAAAAACTGTATTGCTAAACTATTGCTGCTAGTATTATTTTTGCAATTGCCAGCAGAAAACTTTACTTATCTCTTACCAGAAGTCACTTGTCAAAAATTAGCAACGGCAGTGGAGCAGAAATAATTTGATAAAACTTCAAAAGCTATTATTTATGCTGTATCATAAAAAAAATTTTGTTAAACATAATTAAATGGAACTCCAGTAAAAAAAAATTAATAAATTCAACATGGCAGGGGTTTACCGACCTTAATAAGACTGCCCACAAGTCAACACTTTTTCCTCAAGATTCTCAGGATATTTTATGGTTATTAGTTTAATGACATAACGATAACAACTTCATAAAAATACCAACTATATAAAAAAATAAAATTCATAATAGTTGTTTAGCATAAATGTGAGAATTCAAAATACAATCTAAATTGTATGACGTGTTTGGTTCTTTCCTATACACAATATGGTAATTATCTAGTTTAGGGGCTTTTCTGAAAAACACAATAAAAATTTAAAATTATGATATATTTCTACTCTACTAATGATGCAGAACACGAATATACTAGGGGCATCGCTTTAAAATAAGTGCAACATATTTTAAAAAATTGAACAAGTTTGTGAGATGACTGTTTCTGACAGTTTGTTTACGTTTATGAACGAAACGTTTTATGCCAACAAAAGTTGTTTTAATGAATTCAGCATAGCTTACCTAGTTGATATTGAAGCGGCCGTAGTGTTAAAATAAGTAGAACATATTAAAAAAAACTTGCGAAATATGTTTGTTTGTGTCTATTAACGTCAGAGGAATTATACCAGCCCCCTACCTAGGTGAGTCAATTTACATTCTTTTGGTGTGTTTTACGGTTCCTTTAAATCCCTGCAATCCTACATTCGTATTTTAGTGTAAAACCCAAACATCCTAGGTTAGTGTAAAACCCAAACATCCTAGGTTAGTATAAAACCCAAACATCCTAGGTTAGTGTAAAACCCTACTATCCTAGGTTAGTTTAAAACCCTAACATCATAGGTTAGTGTAAAACCCAACAATCCTAGGTTAGTTTAAAAATGTAAAATAGTGATTCGCCCATTGTGGGGTTAGGTTTTGTTAGGTTAGGTGGGCATATAATACGAAATTAGTCGGACGTTAATGCCCCTAGTATATTCGTGTTCCGCATCATTAGTAGAGTAGAAATATATCATAATTTTAAATTTTTATTGTGTTTTTCAGAAAAGCCCCTAAACTAGATAATTACCCACAATATGTATCACAAGCATTTTATACTTGTGTTAACATACAAGTATCTTGTGTTTTATTCAAATTAACTTCTACTTAAATATTGCCCATAATCCATAAATAATTTTTCATTTGTACTTATTAATAAAAAACAAAGAGAATGCACGTGTTAACATGTAGTAAGAAATAGCTACTATTATTATTATAATTTCACTTTGCAATCGGACTCATCCAGTGGCAAGCACTTCCATCCCTCGTCCGTCTTCAATGTCCAGTCCCTTCTTAAATCACCCAACCCAGTTCACCATAACCAACTCCTCTCTCACCACCAACGACTGCCTCTCAAACTCCCTACTGTTTGTACCTCTCCCCCTGTACAGCCCCTCGGCTAGACGTTCACTTCTCCCATCCTCCTTGTGTAATATCACTTTCCTCCGACAAGGACTTCCACACTCTGTTCCCCCCTCAGTCTCAGTTATGAGAATATTACTAAACTGAGCATGCACCAATGCAGTACACGGTGGCCCCTTTGCTGTAATTCTCTTGGTTAAGCATTCTTTGCATGATGCTGTGGAATATTTTGAAAGTAAAACTTAAGTAGAGCTTCAGGAAAGTTAAGAGTAACAGAGAAATGGACTACAGTTGTTATCAAAGTCTTGGCAATGGCATGATACAAGTTCTTTGATATTCTACACTTAGTTCGCCAGTGGTACGAGTAACATGACACCTTTCTACAATATCCTCTTCCTAGGCTTGCGCTAGCACTTGTTTTATAATAACGAAATGCACTAACTGAACCTCTCAGAGAGCAATAAGCGATCAACAGACCAAACAAACCAAATGCAGCCTTACAGGTGCAAGGCTTTTATTAAACAGTTCTACCTAAATATTTTCAATAACTAGTATAAAAATATTATTACTACACTTGATAATTTTGTGTTTATATGTTGCTTCTAACATAAAATATTTGTGGATACTTAATTAGGGTTTACAATTGAGGAGCAAACGCAGCCATGCAAGAATATATATCAAAAATTTTCAGACCTTTTTTTTTTTTAACTGTATTTAAAAAAAATTATTTTGCCAGCAATAAATTTTACCCCTACAATTTACAGTTTACAAGATATAACACCAAAATGTAGTATTAAAAACAATATTAACAATAAATAAAAACATATTTAGGTAAAGCATTTATATTACAATTACGTACATAATTATCTTGCAGAAGTCAGGAACATAATTTGATGCAACAGCAAAATTTACTATACTAAGCAAATTCTCAAGTCCTGAAAATTCTTTTCTTCGACATATATTTTGCCATAAGGTTCACACACCCACCTACTTACATTACTGTATCCAAAACTCCATAATAATACACTAAAGTTCTTGGTGATTTTCGGAGCCTCACAGTTCTCACGACCGGTCTCACTGTCAGCACTTCTGTCTATTCTAATTTTTAAAAACCTACTGAATATTTCAATATAAATATTTTTTCAAGACAGAAATGAAAGTCAATATCTTGTTACCAATTCATAAATTTGGTTAATGAAACGAGTAAAGACAGAAAAAAATCCCTCTGAGTAGTCATCTGCTTACGATACTTCTTATTCTACAAAACAGTGTGCTAAACTGTAACGACACTACTATATCTTTTCTAGGCAGATTGCTGAATTAAAACACTGTAGTCGCCACTTAAATTCAGAGGAAACAACACATGCAAAGTTTGTTTTTGTTAATTTCCAAAGCCATCACAAGGCTTCCTTTACACCAGATATGACAATGTGTTTTAATATTTAATATTACTAGGGATTCTCCTTAAAGTTGAAAAGTGCTTTTCAACACCAATCTTAATTATATTATATCTAGGTACATAGTAACTCATCAGGTATAAATGGCTGCCTTGCATGAATGCTAGACAAAGAGTCACATTTGACTTGGGTAGTAGCTAATACGGACGGATGTGTGCACATCAATGTAGCTTCCTTTGTATTCCTAATGCTTAGTAGTAGTCTCGAGACTACCTACTTGTTTGTGTAGTCCATGCATGGTTACTTCCAACTCTCCTGCGCCCTGTAAGTCCTACTTCCAGGCTATTACTTCACCTCTTATGCAAACATTGCCACTACAGAGTCCACAACATCATGCCAAAGAGACAACACACTGCAGTTTTACACACTCATTTTGCATGATCAATATTTCTTATTGGACTACTTACAAACCTATTATCACCACTTTCTTTATATTAATCATGAATTAAATATTATAATCGTAATCATCCAGTTTAGCGGCTTTTCTGAAGGAAACATCCTAGATAAACGAAGGTAGCATTATTGGTCTGCACAGCTTACCTAGTTCATATTCAGAAGGGGGTCATGTTAAAATAAGTAGAACGTATTAAATAAAATAGTTAGAAGTACCAGTTGTTCGGAGCTTTGTTTACCTTGGTCCTTATTAAGTTTGGTTATGTCATGATTCCTGCAGTCACCTTGTTGGCTTGAAGATATTGTTACGTCACTGCAATACGTCACATGTGATTTAAAGGACAATATTTCAAACAGCTTAGTAGCCATTGCGATTTTCCAGGCATCGGTTGTGATGTTCTAATTCGGCAGATTTAAAACGGAGAAAGCAAGAAATAGTGCTTTTGTGCGTTATATTAGCGTATTAACGAGTGCTTCAGTGGGTAAGATTCGGCTATGAACGAGTGCTTCAGGTGTTATATGAGCATATGTGGCATGTTAGTGGAACATGGTGTTACGTCGAATGAGGTAAGGTTGAATTAGCTGTTGACAGAGGAATTCTACCAGCCATCTACCTAGGTGAGTTAATTGATATTCTTTTAGTGTGTTTTACGATTCCTTTAAATCCCTAAAATCACAACTGTGTAGTTTAGTGTAAAACCCCGAAATCATATATTACTTTAAAATCCTCAATTTCTAGGTTAGTTTAAAACTCTACAATCCTAGATTAGTGTAAAACACTAAAATCCTAGGTTAATTTAAAACCCTAAAATCATAGGTTAGTTTAAGAATGTAAAAAAGTGATTCACTCATAGTGGGGTTAGGTTAGGTGGGCACATATTACGAAATTAGTCATACGTTAATTACCTAGTATATTCGTGTTCTGCGTAATTAGTAGAGTGTAAATATACCACTTTTCGGGGGGTTTTTTTTACAAAAGGCCCCTAAACTGGGTAATTCCCCATCTGTTTACATTAGGCAGCCGCCAATAAAAACTCTGGTGCACGTTCGTGTTTCCCCTCAACTACACTCACTACAAGTGCACTCGGGAAACAGAAATACGTTCCATTAAATACAGGATGGCGTTTTTTTACGAACAAAGTTGCAGACACAAAGATTTGAATTTCCTACGTCAGCACCAAGGTACGTCCAACACTGCCAAACCACTAGGCCTCGCTTAGCCTCAAATCAATTAAATAAGGCAAGGTAAAGTAAGGGATAAACATCACAGCCACTTTGTAAATATCAAATACATTAAAGCAACTGTTTTAATGAGCCGAGATCGTTCAAAACCGCATCATGTCTGACACGAACTAGGCGATACATTCTGTGAGGAAGAGACCTAACGAATCAACAAAAAATTACATAAAAGTGTTAACGTGCATTAGTTCTACAGCAAATTTAACGTTACAATTCAATTATCTTCTACAGTCATTACTACGTACCATCCTTCTTCTTTTAACTTGTCGGCAAGCGCCATTTTGCTACGGAAATGGCACCTACGCGCTTTTAATCAGAAGGGCAAGTAAAATTCACTATTAAGTCATTTCAACCTCAAAAACTATCACTTTATTCATGTCTAAACTAGTATTTCAATATTATTTATATAAGCACATGTTCCATTTGGCAGAGTGGCAATCACTACTGCCACGTTCCTACAGCCATTTTTCAGATTTTTATTTCTCACATCACAGATTACACTATAGCAGACAGCAGACAGTGGCAAGAGCCTGAAGAAAGAACCACGAAACGTATTAACAGTAACATTACTCTGTCAAAATGAACGTAAAGCTAACCTGATCCATCAAAAGTTGGTCATCTACAGACCAATAAAGAAGAACGATTATTGGAACTAAATACAAATACAAAATGTTTCATGATTTGCAAAGAATACATTATTAGAACGAAAAAGTGCTTATGTGCATGATCATCCTCTACATGGCAATTTATACCTCGATATTGGCCAGTTTATTGAATTAGCATGGTTTATGCGGAATCTGTGTGATTATTTAGTAGATAATGGAGTGTTGTACAACTCATGCGCGACGGTAGTAGAATTAGCCGACAACAGTGAATTTTTTCGCTGTCAGGCAGTTAGGACCCCTGTCGGTAACAAATATAAAGAAAGGTGCATTGTAATTTTAGGATACCTTTTCGGCACAGCACGAGCTTTGGTGAAAGTAGATTAAGAGTAGTGCTGATTTGTAAAATAACATATTTTTTTCTTACTACTTCACATCCTCGCACCAAGTTTATTAGTAGAATGTGTCACACTAGTATGGTTACTGTCGTGGATTGGTCGTTCTTTTGTCGCGAGGTGGTAATTAACTGGTGTATGTGTGAGACAAGGGTTAAATTTGGGTGTTGGCTCTTTCGTTGAAATAAATGAGGCTAAATTTGGGAAGTGCAAGCATAATAAGGTTCACATCGTCCAGCGGCAGTGGATTTTCGGGGGGATTGAGAGACTTACTAATCGTATATTTCTTTTTCCTGTCCAAGATCGTACTATCAGGACCCGTCTTAATGTAATCAAGAAACTCATAGAGCTTAGACCAACAATTATAAGTGACTGTTGGCGAACGTATAATTGCCTTTCAGAGCACGACAATGAGCACCTTCGGGTGAATCATAACATTAATTTCGTTGATTCCGATACAGGAGCGAACCTCCAAAGAATAGACTGTGTCTGGCGGGATGTGACACTTCCTGGGTAAGACAGGACGCAGCCCTTCGTCGGGTACCTGGCGGAGTTCATGTTTCACCGCCAGTACCCAGAGGAACAAAAGTGCATGTACGTCTTCCTACTCGCCGCTGGAAATTTTACCTACCACCTATTTAGGCAAGTAAATTCACATACCTCCGGTATGTTTTATTATATGCGATATATGAATATGACAGGTTTTGGCATTTTGTATTATGTCATCAAGGGTTTGTATATTACTGTTTCTGTAGCTATATTCAATGTAGCAAACCTAACTGAAGACAACCTAACTTCGCAATATGAAACGCACGGGTGTTATTTGCACTGCCGCATGACGAAATACAATATTATGTGATTGCAAACAGTACCATGTATTTACATATTGTGATGTAAGGTAATTTTTGGTTAGGTTTTTTTTTTTTTGCATTTAATGTATTAACATACGAAAGTATAACAATAACGTACATATTTTACTCAACAAATTCCCTTAGTTTCATAGCAATCCCCCACTATCACCTTTATGGTTTGTATTGATTTGTTGTGTGTATTTATTTGAAACGTAGCAAACCTAACCGAATTCAACCTAACTTCACATTATGTAATGCACCGGTGATGTTTACACTGCAGCACGATAAAATATGGTATTATGTATTGGCAAACAGTACCCTGTTTTACATATCGTGATATTAAGTAATGTTTGGCTAGGATAATTTGCATTTAAATTATTTACATTCGAAAATATAACGGTAACGTACATATTTTACACACTTCTTATCCAACAATTTCGCTGATCTTTATAGTCCTCCCCACTATCCATAGTTTGTGGTTAGTATTGATAATATGTGTATGCTTCTAGTAAGTTCGTGTTCTGTGTAATTAGAAGAGTGGAATTATACCACTTTCCATGATTAATTCTTTTGGTACCCGAAAAGTTGCTATACTTTACAATTATCTCAAATAGAACTCAAAGTGTATTTAAATTTATTTCTTAATTGATGCAGTAAGGCGTCCTCCCCTTTAGGACCATCTGTCGTGCAGCGAGCCCAACTCAACAGCAACAATACACTCATCATGTTTGAGTACCAAACACATTCATGCAAGGACAAGTTAGAGCAGTGCAGTGCACATGTGAGCCGATCAGTATTAAGGTTTATTCTTCTCAGGTTGGGAAGCTCAATGCTTTTATGTAGACAACTAACATTTTCCATCAGTAGACAAGCGCTAATATCGCATTTTATATATTTATACTTTTTACGTTAAAAATTGAAATAATTGCTATAATGGATTATCAAACATAAAACAGATATCCCAACCAGCAGGTTGGTCGACGTCATGCAGGTGGAAAGGATGCTGGTTGTCGCAGCACACGCTGCATCGAATTTCCCTCAAATTGATGGACGCGTGATGGCTGTGGCTTTCGGGGGAAACCGTGTTGGACCACTTTTCATTTCCCTCCAAGAGTTACTTCATGAGGAAAATAAAGCAAGACAGTCACTTGAGTCACCTAGTACATGACGACGAGGCGGGTGTGTTCTGTTTCCGTCGACACATACTGACATACTCGCGGCCTAGTGTTCACTTCAGCTCGGTGTCGGCTACGTGGTGTAAGTTACTGCGGAAGTGCAAGTGGTTGCGAGAGCACACAAAGACGTGTGGTTCACATCAGGACTTGTTCGGCGTGCTGACCTAACGTATAAAGCTCATGTATGTATTTTTTTGTTCATAATTAATATGTTTTTTGCTTTACGGAGATTATAGTAAGGTAGATATAAAGACATGGAAGAGTCATGAATTTAAATTACTTGAATAGAGGTTTGCAGTGGCCCATGCTGTTTTTTCCTTTCATTATTCGTAATTTTTTATTTTATTTTAAACACATTCATTTATTTTACAGAGTTGCCCAAAAATATAATTCCATATGCCAGAATAGATTCGACTGTGGAGAAATATAAAGCAAAGACTACATCACAGTTTTTATTATATAGTGCATTGTGATGTGAACAAGGTGCCCACATGTGCTCTCGTGACAACTTGCACATCCACAGATACCTAAACCACCTAACCCGCACCGGGCCGAAGAAAAACCCGGCCACGAGTATGCTAGTATGGGCTGGCGAGAAAGGAAAGAACCCGCCTCGTTGTCATGTACGATGTGACTCAAGTGGCCGTCTTGCTTTATTTACCTTGAGACGTAACTCTTGGGGGAAAATAACAAGGGCTTCAACACTGTGTCCTCTCCCTCCCGCATAAAAGAGACGTCAGACGACCCATCAATTGGAGGAAACATAGGCGCAGTTGCCGCTGCAACACCCGCAATACTCACCAACTATATAATGTGGACCGGCCTGCTGACCAAAGTATTACAAAACCTTTGATCAACCCATTTCATATAATTTCTTTATTCAATTATAAAGCGAGCATGGCTACTCACGCCCCTTTTCAGGGATGGACTCGTGCAGCCCATCCAGGTTGGAACTCTATGACTCGCCCATCGGCTAAGCCTAACAGAAACGATATGGCCATATTGAAAACCGTAATTATGTTAGTTTTAATCATTTCGCTTATTTTCATTATGTGAAACTGTATTTGTTTATTCTCTTTTCAACGTACGACCTACCATGCCTCCAGATTATTTATTCATTTTCTCTAGTGCTGTGACATGCACCATTACATCGCAGTCACCAGCTAAATTAAATTTTTTAACTAAAAATGTGGATGTCACCTTTGTGTATTTCATTATTTAATTGTATTATGCATCACTTTGTTTAGCTGTAAGCGGTTTCTTGAAATTTTTCACTCAACTTTTGGCGCTAGTATCGGCTACCCTTAATGGAAGCCGATGCCATGATTTTAGTTTGACTTCAACACTCGGGCCGGCTGGCAGCACAGGAGTTTCACTCTGCGCGGACCCCGTCAGCCCCACCAAGTTTTGCTGCAATCACATTCTTTTGAATATTTACATAATAAACCGAAACATTCTGCTTATTTAGTGCCGAGTGGACGACCGCCTGTCTTCCTGTAATTACAAATAGGACTTAACACAGAACGCATAATCATCACTTAACATTCATGGCTTACGTCCTTTGTTACGTATTGGTCACCAGCTGACTTAGTGCCAGGTCCACTTCATAGTATGCACGTAGTATAAGGGCCCATTTATCACGAACCACTAGTAAAGTCTAAGTCCCACACTTGTATTTCATTGTGTTAAGCCCCTCTGGGTATTTAGGGGCCTACACACACTTGTAGCAATCCAAAAGTGTGAGTAAGTCGTGCGTGGTGGCCGACAAACTCGTCTACGTAAGGGTGAAAACCACTAGCTTTGTAACTATCATATTCAAGCACCGCAGATCTACAGAGGACTCCAGGGACCCATGGGCCATCGACAGTACGACCCTCACTAACTTATGCTCACTGAATTATAGCGCCAGGCAACTTCACCAGTTTCCACCCTAATCTGGTAAGACAGGTAAGTTGGGGAACCACATCAGCACCCCTGGAACCTCCTATACGTGAATGGATAGCTTGAACCTCAATGGATGGCTTGACTAGGAGCATTCGGACATTGAATCATGCGTAGCAACAGCTGTTAATGTACAAACTATAATGTCTTTTACTGGATGAAAGTTTTGTTAGCAGGAACGAGTAGTGAATTTGAAATAAGCTAGGCATGTATACCAGTGTGTGTAACCCTGACATCAAATGCTGTAGCTGTATTATATACCACGTTGTGATATGCGCGGTAACCATCGTTATTTACATAATGAACTAGGGTGCAGGTTTTTCGTCGAAAACGCGTCTCTATGGGAATTTCGGCTGCAATCCTGCAATTTTATACAGAGCTTGATGAGCGGGCCCATACTGACATTTTAAAGTAATTTGTATACCCAAAAATGACTTCGAAAACATTGGTGGCAATCATTCTCGCTGTCAAAAATACAGACTAAATACGGAACGAAAAAACAAAAGGTAGCAGTCGAACGCAGCCAGATATTTCTCAGGAGTGAGGGAGGGGGTGGGGTGGTTACACTGACTTAAGGGAAGGTCCGTCTTTAGCGGTGCTGACACACATCTTAATTACTTCTCAATATAATAAACAGCATCATAGTTTACAGCAGTTGCATATTTTTTTATCACAGTTGCTTATTTGTAATTTTTAATACTAAATGTCGACAACAGTACATGGAAATAGAGATGGGGTAACAAACCCCAGATCCCCCTTCAACCCCCTTGGTTACGTCCCTGTCGAACTTGAAAAGTTTCTTAATTGATGATAGGCTATTCGTAAGCAAACGCCTCTAAAAAAGAACTCGTTTGTGAATAGGAGTGGTTCCTTCTAAAGAAATGTGTGTTATTCGTTCAACCGAAGTTCACAGGCAGGCCACCATTGCTAAAGTGAAATATTTGAATTCACTCCAAACTTCTACCTCGGACCTGTGGATCACCAAGCCAGCTCTCANCGCTGCTAGAAACCGACCCGCATTTCAATGTTAACTTTTGAGATAAATAACCAGAATTAAACACTTGCCGCGCTTGAATAAGTGTCGGGTTTGGTACAAATTTCAACATTTCACTTTTGTGACTTCAACGAACATTNAACTGTCATGAATCAAAATTGTAAGTTAAATTTATAATATAAAAACACGATGAATGTTATTTTACAAACAAACTCATCAAATTATTATTTGGGCCTATATCAAGTCACAAAACCATCAAATGTCCTAAAAAAAAAGGCTCTTGGATAGCCGTAGCTAACACGCAGACTCATGATTTTATTGCACAATGAACGGAATGCTTATGTAAATCATAATAAACTCGACAGTGCTATCGTCAGTCATCGTTATATATACTGATCAACACGTTTGTTTGATTTACTACGTCTTACGCCTTTTTTACTAGATGCCCGTTACAGTGGCGTTAATACGAAAGAATTATAAACAAAAAAAAAAGTTAGTGACAAATTAATGCGGTGAAAGATCAAATTCGCCCAGGGAAAAACTTTAGGTGTTTCCGCAGTGCCAAAATACTTAATGTTCT
>NQII01004415.1:0-29660 GCA_002778355.1 Clitarchus hookeri
ACGGTAGCGTCTTTCACGTATCGGCCATCACTGTAGGACAGGTTGAAGCGGGACTCGTCCTGAAACACTACATTTCGCCACTCAGCACGCCAGCGACGGCATTCATGTGCCCATTGCAGTCTGAGGCGTTTGTGGTTTCTGAACAATGGAAGCCGATGCAATGGCATGCGTGCCACCAGTCCAGCCCGCAGCATACGGCGTCTAACTATCGACACNACTATCGACGCGGACAGGTCCACACCCATTCTAGTGCTCCAGTGTCGAGTCAACACTGTGGACGAGGCTGTACGGTCCATTATGGCCATGTGAACAAGATGGTGGTCATCCCGTGCTGTGGTCATATTGCGTGGTCCAGTACCCGCTCGTCGCTGCGTACGACCCTCTTCTATCCACTGGTGCCACACACGCATCACTGTCGTAGCAGCATGCCCTGTACGAGCGGAAATTTCACGGTATGACCAACCCGTTTCCCGGAGACCGATCATTCTGCCCCGTTTTAACTCAATACTATGCAATATGGCACCATTTGACGTTGACAAGGCATACTGGCACTTACTTTCACTTCGTTTGACGGCGCTTCACAGACTGAACTTGGCGTAACAGTAACCTTTCCGGCGACACAAGAGAGGGCGCTGCTAGCCCTATGTGCACGCCGTCTCTCTGCAATCGTTATCACTTATTGCTGGTACACTGTTCTACACATCCTCCGAGTCTGGATTCATTCGGGCCATTCTTTATGGGTGTTGCAATTTCCACAAACAATAGTGTATATAACACTGCTGGCCATTAAATCTGCAACACGAAGGATGTGAGCTATCACAACCAGATTTATTGGACACAATACCCATCATACAGAGGTAGCATGATTATTCTTGAGCGTGGCGAAATCAGTACTGCTTGACTCCATCACAGGCGGCCATAACCGCTGCTACACAACGCGGCATTGAGAAGAAGAAACTGTGGATGCCCGACTAGGGTATGTCTGTCCACGCTTCTCCGATGCGTGCCCGAAGTCCGTCCGTTGCGGCCACGGGTGTCCTGTGGCAGTCTAGTCGTCATCCAACCATGGACCACAGGTTTACGATGGGCGAGGGATCCAGTGAGTGCGGGCCAAGGAAGCAGCGTGATAGGTGATAATCTAGGAACCATATGACGATGTGTGCCACATAGGGTCGCGCATGGCTCTGTTGGTAAGAGACCCCAGGCTGGCCCTGATTATATAGTAGACAACAGGTGATGTCGCATTTCACATAAAGCAAAGTAAGTCTGTTGCATATTTAGTTATAACATCTCATTATCATTAAAGTTATTAACGAAAACCTTGGTTCGACTTGGAGTTAAGACATCCTGTATTTCAGGGTTAGGCCTATCACTAGGGTAAAGGTCGTAAATAGTATGTCATATGTATTTTCTAATATAAATCTTCACCTGCAGATTGTCTCTATGTGTAAAGCTTTTATTTCTATTTTCTTTGCTTTGAGAACTCCATCTCTTAACATTTGCAATAAAAAAGAAAAATTTTACACTGTACGCACTTGTAAAGTTGCTTGTATCAGTAGATAAAATATTACAGCAAGTGTAAATTTTTAATAATTCAGGATTTATTGCACCGCGGCAAAACGCCCCATGTCCATAGTTTCGACGCGATAGCATGACATTTACTCATTTAAAACTGAAGAGTTGATATTCCTCTGCGAAAACTCCTCTCAGCGCGTCAGTAGCCGTGACGCGCGGCACACAGCAATGTAAATGACAGGAATAAACAGCGCCTGTGTGCGCAGCTGGGTAGTTCTGAACGGGCGGGCGTCCCCGTATTTCTCTGCTCATCTATTCCTGAACTGCCACTGCTAATGGGCTTCGATGTCACGTCGGTTGACGCGTACCTTTATAAACTTCGAGCTGTTTATAACAGGAGACGATTCACGCGAGGCGCCCGTACTGCGAATCTGCTGTCATGGGCGAGACGTGAATATAAAAAAAAAGAGATTCAGTATCCGAATGTGGGCGATAAAGAGAAAGAGAGAAAGAGAGAGAAGAAGTGTTAGTCGCATTTCCATAATAAAGTTTCGCAAACGTATTAGTAAACACGTTCTGTGCCGTAGTTATGATTTTCTCCTGGAGGGGACGGGACGACAGGACTATTTTGAATTACTGACAATTTTATTGCACACACAGTCTCTGTTAGTGATTTATAACAACAGTTCATCAGGAGAACTACATTTTTATTTTACTGGTGCTGTAGGAAAGAGTTGTATGCGTGTAGCTAAATACGTACTTTAAAAATGGCCCTTTCACTTAATACCAAGGCAAAAAATTCCAACTTTTGGAGTGTTAAGAACAATATTGACTTGTATTGTAATGTTTCGTCACGTCAAAATATCACCAACAATTTGGAGAAACATTGTATCCCGTAGGTTTATTAACATAAAAAATCAGAGGTTATTTTTAACAATAAAAGATAAATGTTGAGAGAGTACATGCCTTCGATGTATCCTTCAGTAACTATGTTATTGTAAGTATAACTATATGGTAATATACATTTTGTAACAGATTTTAAATTTTTGCAGCTATAAAACAAAAAATAAAATATTCTTTATACAAAAACTTAATTATTTTTGGTCGCTTATGTCCGAGATACAAAGCCAAAATTTTTTTAAGTTACGCATTTTACGCACTTTCATTCTTCTTAGTAAACAGCAAGACTCGATGCCGCTAAGTGACGCCGCAGTCCACGTCACCATAGCAGTATATCGTAGTTACGGAAGTTTACTGCCGAATTGTGAATTCTTCTGTGGACATGTCCGAGAATAACGGACGAGTAAGGGTACTTTGTTATTGGAATATGTTTTAAGCAGTATAAAACAAGCATTGTAATGCTGTAACGTGGCCGCCACCAGAAGTGGCGACTGGAAATTACAGTTCGGTTCGCTCAATCGGCAGACACACTAAACTTAAAAAAAAAAGGCGCCAAATAAATATAAAATAAAGTTAAGTCTCGGATTAGTTACTCTTTACTTTTATTTATCATTCACATGAACCAGTTCCCACACAATCTTCAAGAATGCAGAGTCACGAACTGTTAGTTTCACCAGACAGACAGACAAACAAACAGAGCAGCACCGCAGTAGTAAATTAATTATGTATTATTTANACGTTCTGTGCCGTAGTTATGATTTTCTCCTGGAGGGGACGGGACGACAGGACTATTTTGAATTACTGACAATTTTGTTGCGCACACAGTCTCTGTTAGTGATTTATAACAACAGTTCATCAGGAGAACTACATTTTTATTTTACTGGTGATGTAGGAAATAGTTGTATGCGTGTAGCTAAAAACATACTTTAAAAAATGGTCCTTTCACTTAATACCAAGGCAAAGAATTCCAACTTTTGGAGTGTTAAGAACAATATTGACTTGTATTGTAACGTTTCATCACGTCAAAATATCACCAAAAATTCGGAGAAACATTGTATCCCGTAGGTTTATTAACATAAAAAAATCAGAGGTTATTTTAAACAATAAAAGATAAATGTTAAGAGAGTACATGCCTTCGATGTATCCTTTAGTAACTATGTTATTGTAGATATAACTATATGGTAATTTACATTTTGTAACAGCTTTTAAATTGTTGCAGCTATAAAACAAAAAATTAAATATTCTTTATATTAAAACTTAATTCTTTTTGGTCTCTTATGTCCGAGATACAAAGCCAAGATATTTTTTTAGGTTACGCACTTTATATGCACTTTCATTCTTCTTAGTAACAGCAAGTCTCAATGCCGCAAAGTGACGCCGCAGCCCACGTCACCATAGCAGTATATCGTAGTTACGGAAGTTTACTGCCGAATTGTTAAATTCGTGTGTGGACATGTCCGAGAATAACGGACGAGTAAGGCTACTTTGTTATTGGAATATGTTATAAGCAGTATAAAACAAGCATTATAATGCTATAACGTGGCAACTGCCAGAAGTGGCGACTGCAAATTACAACTCGGTTCGCTCAATCGGTAAGGANTTAAGTCTCGGATTAGTTACTTTTTACTTTTATTTATCATTCACATGAACCAGTTACCATACGATCTTCAAGAATGCAGAGTCACGAACTGTTAGTTTCACCAGACAGACAAACAAAGAGCAGCACCGCAGTAGTTCATTAATTATGTATTATTTATCACGTCATCTAAAGCTTGCTTCGCAAGAGGAAAATTCAAAGACAGCGACCTCCCACACCAGCGGTAATAATTCAGCAGGATAAAGTTTGCCGGTGCGGGGGATATTTGCCACGCTCGACGCGTCCTTTCCGAGTACTGGTTGACTATTGATTCTTTATACCGTTAGCGGACGGTAGGCATACAGGGTATTTGTCGCCCCGTGCCTACCCCCACTCCTTGCCCCAGGGTGCCAAAAACGGGACCAAATAAGGGCATGGCGTGGGCCGGAATCCCTCTCCCCATGCCATGCCGAACTGCTTAGTAGTAAAATCATAATCAAGCTTCGAGAACAGAAACTGTCCACTGCAGTTGGAAAGCTTCTATCATCAAATGCTGACGCGATCAAAAACTAAGATATCAGAAAAAGCAAAGTATGAACGATAAACATTCTACCACGGAAATAACTTCTAATCATCATAAAATATTACAACGCCTCGCATAACGAAAGAAAAATGAACCAAGTATCCCGATAATTGTTATTACTGCGTCATTACATTGCAAACACTGAAAAACAGCATCGAAGTAAAACAAAGATATGGATATTTGAACTCGGCAAATAAACCCTATAATCTTCAAATAACGCCAATGTTGTGACTTTATATTGTCTGGCATTACAGTTACAAAAGAGAAAGGTTCACATTTATGTGTTTAGTTTCTGAAAACTGTTTCCCAGACAAACCAACTGTAGACGCATTGCCACGAAACTATTATAGTCTATTTATGGTTTCATTACATACAAAACGCCAAAATCAGGTACACATGCAACACCAGTGGCACCTAGCGGCAACATTTGACCTGTCTAGTGAACCTGCATATTACTGACGCCCAGGAGAATCACAGAATATAGTCTATTTGCGGTTCCTTCATACTTTTTGAATCAAATTTTCGAAAAATCATCCCATGTATGACGTGTTTGGTTGTTTCGTAAATATGGCATGTATCACAAGCGTTTTATACTTCTATTGACATAAAACTATCTTATTTTTGGTTAAATTTAACGATTTGCTCATTTTCTATGTTTAAATCATAATATTTCGTTTATAATTATCGTGGATAAATGCACGAACAAGTGGTAATGCCCAGCAATAAATAGTTCTCACGCAAAATGTTACTAAACGGAGTGCGCACGAATACGGTGCGTTGTCCTTTTGGTGTCATTTTCTATAGACTTGGTTAATTAAGAGAGTTGTTTGCACGAGACGGAGGAGTCGTCTGTGAGCAGAACTTTAGCAGGGCTTCAGAAAAAGTTGGAAGTAACCGTGAATAATGGACTACAGGAATAAACCTTAGTGCACAGTAGAGGTCGTCGACTGCCGGCGGGGAGAGTGTATTGAAGTGCCCTGCGAAGGGCGTTCTGCGTGCTCACCGTNGCGGGGGATATTTGCCACGCTCGACGCGTCCTTTCCGAGTACTGGTTGACTATTGATTCTTTATACCGTTAGCGGGCGGTAGGCATACAGGGTATTTGTCGCCCCGTGCCTACCCCCCACTCCTTCCCACAGGATGCCAAAAAACGGGACCAAATAAGGGCATGGCGTGGGCCGGAATCCCTCTCCCCATGCCATGCCGAACTGCTTAGTAGTAAAATCATAATCAAGCTTCTAGAACAGAAACTGTCCACTGCAGTTGGAAAGCTTCTATCATCAAATGCTGACGCGATCAAAAACTAAGATATCAGANAGAACAGAAACTGTCCACTGCAGTTGGAAAGCTTCTATCATCAAATGCTGACGCGATCAAAAACTAAGATATCAGAAAAAGCAAAGTATGAACGATAAACATTCTACCACGGAAATAACTTCTAATCATCATAAAATATTACAACGCCTCGCATAACGAAAGAAAAATGAACCAAGTATCCCGATAATTGTTATTACTGCGTCATTACATTGCAAACACTGAAAAACAGCATCGAAGTAAAACAAAGATATGGATATTTGAACTCGGCAAATAAACCCTATAATCTTCAAATAACGCCAATGTTGTGACTTTATATTGTCTGGCATTACAGTTACAAAAGAGAAAGGTTCACATTTATGTGTTTAGTTTCTGAAAACTGTTTCCCAGACAAACCAACTGTAGACGCATTGCCACGAAACTATTATAGTCTATTTATGGTTTCATTACATACAAAACGCCAAAATCAGGTACACATGCAACACCAGTGGCACCTAGCGGCAACATTTGACCTGTCTAGTGAACCTGCATATTACTGACGCCCAGGAGAATCACAGAATATAGTCTATTTGCGGTTCCTTCATACTTTTTGAATCAAATTTTCGAAAAATCATCCCATGTATGACGTGTNCAGAATATAGTCTATTTGCGGTTCCTTCATACTTTTTGAATCAAATTTTCGAAAAATCATCCCATGTATGACGTGGTTGGTTGTTTCGTAAATATGGCATGTATCACAAGCGTTTTATACTTCTATTGACATAAAACTATCTTATTTTTGGTTAAATTTAACGATTTGCTCATTTTCTATGTTTAAATCATAATATTCCGTTTATAATTATCGTGGATAAATGCACGAACAAGTGGTAATGCCCAGCAATAAATAGTTCTCACGCAAAATGTTACTAAACGGAGTGCGCACGAATACGGCGCGTTGTCCCTTTGGTGTCATTTTCTATAGACTTGGTTAATTAAGAGAGTTGTTTGCACGAGATGGAGGAGTCGTCTGTAAGCAGAACTTTAGCAGGGCTTCAGAAAAGTTGGAAGTAACCGTGAATAATGGACTACAGGAATAAACCTTAGTGTACAGTAGAGGTCGTCGACTGCCGGCGGGGAGAGTGTATTGAAGTGCCCTGCGAAGGGCGTTCTGCGTGCTCACCGTNACAGTAGAGGTCGTCGACTGCCGGCGGGGAGAGTGTATTGAAGTGCCCTGCGAAGGGCGTTCTGCGTGCTCACCGTCCGTGACTCACCCACGGCGTGTTCATTTACCCACCACAACCGGCCCACCCTCACCCGGGACGGCGTGGTGCGGACTAATTTAAAAGTTTATTGTTCGCCCGGCGATGAATCAACGAAAATAAAGCGAAAAATGGGCCCCTCCCTGTGTTTTGATGTAAAAACTCGCCCCCCCCACCTCCCGGACCAAATTGATGAGCTGGCTTCCACCTTCGCCGGGGAGGCTGTGGAGAGAAAGAGAGGGTGTGCTGGGATTAAGCCAGCGCACGCGAGGCCCACAATGGACAATTTGATGTGGAAGGGGGGGGGGGAGGCAAATAGCCCCTGGTGTCCGGTCTCGGACCCGCTGTATCGACTCATCGATTGCTCTCGCCGCTCGCTGTCGCTAATCGATTGTTTGCGGTTGCGGGAACGCAGATATTCCTTCGGCATCGGTCTGGAAAATGCGTCCCGTCAGAGGTTGTAAACATTTGCCCTGGTTCCACGGCTGTCTACTCCGGGATCGTGCCGCTGGTTGGCGGGTTTTCTCGGGGATCTGCTTACTCCATACTCTCTACTACTCTGTCTTATCCGAGTGTTAGGTGTACAAATGATCTTGCTTCACAGTTATTTTGATAAATGCATCTCCTACATTCTTCTCTTTGTGTATCCTCGCACCATGGATCTGATGAATTGAAGCTTCTCCGTTCGTCTAACACGCGATCGCAGGAAACTATTAGAAACTAATATTACTCTCTGGTGAGTTTTCCTGCATCAATGAGCAATCATTTTGAGTTGCAATATAAGCATGATATTTTTTACTAATTTTAATGTACTGTGACGTGAATTATTTTTCTGTAATTGCTGCTAACACTTATAAAGTAACACAAACACTCATAAAGTTACGTAAACTTTTTTTATATGCGATTTATTTGCTTTTGGAATTGGTATTATGAACTTTAAACAACAAAAAGGCGAAACTAACCTAAAAAATAATTCATGGACGTTAAATTTTATTTTAATTATTGTTGCATTATTTAGAAGCAAAATCACGCAAACACAATGTCAGGTTTAAGACATATTGAGGATACTGTCAAAACACATTTTATTCCTTTTCACTTTGTTAGATTGTGTTATTCGAAAAATCCTGAAAATATTCCTAGAAGTTAGAAGACATAGTATTTAAAAATAAAAAATCTCATCGGGTTTAAGGGATGCTGAGTATTCGTTGATAAACCCTTTCTCACTCCCTTAGAGGACTGAATATTGAAAAACTTGAAATTTTTTTTCAAGCAAGTGTATATGTAGTATTTTAAAGAAAGAAATACTGCGATATCACATCGGATTTGATAAAAGATATCGAGGAAACCGCTATAAAAAATAAACACACATTTTACTGTTATTTGCCTCTTTCCGAAGTTGGACAAATGTCTTCTTGGTGCCTGAGCTTTAACCCATTCAGACCCAGTGTACACAACTATGTACATTACGCACGTGTAGATCATTTTTGTCTGTACTGTACACTGCGAAGCTCAATAACCAATGATCGTACTTATGGGTAAATTATTCGCAAACCGTCTTACTGATCTAGCTCATAAATTGTTCATATAACTGAAGCCGAACATACAGCCTTATAACTCATTGGCTGTAACAACGAAACAAGCGTTGTGTCGACTTAAGTACAGCACGCATCACAAAATTTTGTTTGCAACACGTGAAACCACAAATTAAAATGGGTCTGAAAGGGCTAAAGGAATGACACCTATAAAATTCCATGTTTCTGTGTCCAGTGATTGGGGCTGTTCGTTGGTGAGTCAGTGAGTGAGGACATACTTTAAGCACAGAGATATATTGTGTGACACACATGTTAAATAACTATTACTATTGTACAATATTTTAAGAATAAATTCGAACTGATGTTATATAAATAATTGTATCTTTCCAAGTAAAGTAGGCTGAAAAACACTTGTGTGGATATATTGGTATTGGTAGCAACTTTTAATACAACGGAATATAGTGTTAAAAAACGAATGATTTCTCAACAAGGTGAAAGACTTTCCTTGCGATGCCGCTCTCTGCAGTGTACAGCGAACATCATCAAATCCACGTCCTGAAAATGGTTAACCACAGTGAGAGAAAGGCCAACAAAATACTTGTTTCTATACAGCCAAAAATTTATTTAGTTGTCCCAACAAAATATTTTGTTGAGGAAGCAAAACTTTAAAAGCAACAAAATGAAAATGTTAATTTAACAACATACCGCTTGAATAAACAAAACCTCTGTGCTGGGTCAAAAGAAATTCGAATTCGACTGTCGACAAAATATTTTGTTCAATCAACTGCATATTTCTCTTTTGCCCTTCATTTGATTTCCTTCAAAAATACAGTTCCACAGTTTGTTTGTAATTTCTTTGTAACGATTAGGAGAGTGACAGTGTTTTTTTTAAGTACTTCTATTTATGCCTAATGATGGTGTAAACACCCTAATGAAACCGGTTCAACAGGAAACTAAAAAGTAAAGATGTAAAACTTGAAATATTTATCCGAGCGCATGTTCCAGTATTTGAAATTTAAGCATTTAAAGGTATTCTAATTTAATAAGTAGTCACTTTAGATAAGCTTGCTAAGGTGGTACGCCCGGACGTAGAAGATCTACATTCGAACCTCGGTTGGGCTAACAATTTATTTTATATTAATCGAAACTGTTTAATGTACGTGGAGACAAACAAATATTTAATTGCACTAACCAAATCTTTGTTTGGGGCAACCAAATAAGTACAACAAAATAATTTATTTTCGACAACAAATTTTTGATTGCCCCTAAAGAAACAACTTTGTTTGATTCAACAAAATAATATTCTCAGTCCAGTCGGTTTGGGAAGTGAACTCGGCTACGAAACGCAGGACACTTTCTACACAAAACGAATATAACCAGAGATTTAAGTCCTTGAAAATCGAGATTTAAAAATATATTTTTCCAAAATATTGGAAACGTAGTGAAATTAAGTTACAATGCTATGATCGTTGTTTTACGTCATCGGAAATTTCAACCTTAGAGCACTCTCTCTTTAACAGCTCCCTCAGTAATGAAAATAACAGGGTTGGCCGCCCTCTTATCGCATACAACTGATTTACTATCAGGATTTATTAAGTTTAATGCTGGTTTATTGAGCAGCATTACTTAATTAACCAAAAGGGTCCTCTTGTTTAAACACCCCAAGATCCACCGTTTTTTGTGTAAAACGCACACAAATCTTCGGGTGCAACGATACAATGCCTAGAACGTAGGCACTACTGCATATAGGTTGTTCACGGTAAAGTGAGCACTTTTCAGGCTCTAGTTACTTTTTCCTCTCAAACCAACTTTTATCCTTTTACCACCTTTAAAAATAAATATTGCCCTGCAAGTAATAAACATAGTGTGTATATTCCACTACACTCTAAAGTTAACGCCTAAGGGTAAAAAACAAATATTTATTGACTATTATTCCAAATGAGAGGGCTTTCAAAAGTGCTCACTTTACCTTGAATAGCCTATACATGCGTCTATAGTATGCTGGAGGGTGGATGGCATTTTTAACACTTACTGAAAACATCATCTACCATACATTAATAAGATGCCAGCATTGAAGGTGTCTGTTTGGTTTTGGCGACAGTCGGTGTGTGATTCCTTACAGGCAGGATCGGTATCACGTACGCGCCTGGAACTGTATCGCCGTCGCCGTAAGATTCGTGTGCGTTTTACACGAAAACGGCGGGTCCTTGGCAGTTGCAACAAGGGGACCATTTTTCTTAAATAGGCTATACTGCTTGATAATCCAGCACCAAGCGTTAGTAGATATCACGGTAAAAATGTTGTAGGCAATGAGAGGATGGCCACCCCTGTTATTTTCATTACGGTGAGAGTTGTTAGTGAAAGTTTGCTCTTGGGTTGAGTAGCCCGATAACGTAAAACAATGTTCGGGAAATTTTAATCTAATTTCGTTTGATTGGCCATATTTTTTGGGGGAAAAAAACCACTTTTTTAAATATTGATTTTCAAGGGCTAAAATTTCCCTTAATATTCATGCCATGTATATATTTTTATTTGATTTTTACATGAGGAATTACCTCGCGAAATTTTTTCGATGAAGTGGAGTGGAGAGATTTGTCTTGAGAGCCGATTAGCGCAAGATGAGGTGAGAATGGAGCAGCACCGGAATGAAGGGGCGGGTGAAACGGAAAATCCCCGAGAAAATCCACCGACCAGCGGCATCGTCCGGCACGATTCCCACATGCGAAAATCCGGGAGCGACCCCGTCGAGAATCGAACCCGGTTCGCCAAGGTGGGAGGCGAGTAGTCTATCCACTACATCACCGCGGCCCCTTGGTCGGTCGAATTCAGCTCCCTATGTATATTCCAGGAAGCCCCTCCTTCCACACGATTAGCCAGAGAACCAATAAAATCGTTTTCCATGCGGTGTAGAAACACTCCTTTTCTTTTCCTTCCGTGTGAATTATACGCTTTTTTCTCGTACTTCTATCGAACCAGACTCAGCAGTTTCCAGCCACCACAGGTCCTTCTGCCAGTGTCCACTCTTTCGCAAGAAACAAAGCGGAATGAGAAGGGGGGGGGGGAGTACTCCGCAGTCTGCGTTCGGTCACCTAATCAGAACCGCAAGCAGCAGATGTAGCGAGCCGTAACTTTCCGAGATAGTTTCCCCACCTCCCCCACCGCCTTCCCAGCTAACGCCACAACCGACGGCGGCTTCAACTTCCCGTCCTCATCTTTCCGGAGCTGACCGGAGTCCGGGCCGGACACTTTGCTGCCTTGTAGCGGAGTCTTGTTACCCCGTGGGGGCAGCTGGACGGAAACACATGACCAAGTTGCCTTCTGCGCACACCCCCTCCCCCCTGCTAGAGCCCGAGGAGAGCGACGAAGTCACCGAGGAAGGGTGGTTGGGGGGTGAAGTAATTTATGCGGTGACCGACCGGGGGGGTTGCGTCGCGCCACTACTAGCAGACACCATCACCTAGTTACCCTCCACCCCCCTCCCGGAAAGCTCAGGGCGGGAATCCTCCAGGCGGGGCTTCCCAGCTTCCTGTAACATGATTACCACCCCACACCCTCGACCCCACCAGGGGGCGTGCGTTGCACGGCCGTGCGTTCGTTACTCCGCGGCGCCCACAAGGGCTTCTTCTCCTGCACGCCGCCGACAGAGATAGACGCCTGGAGGGAAGCACAGTACTCGCCGCCGCTGTTCGCACTTCGTACATGGTCAAGGGAGCTTTTTTATTACGCGTTCATGGCACGGAAGCTAATAAAGGGAGCAATACTCGAGCGACATGGCAAGCACCTCCAGCACCTCGCGGGAGCCGCGGTGCTCGAGCGTTTGAACTGCTCGCCAAGGAGAACCGGGTTCAATCCCCGGCCGGGTCACTTCTGGATTTTAGCATGTGGTGATCGTGCCGGACGATGTCGCTGTTCGGCGGGTTTTCTCAGAGGATCTCCTGTTTCCGGCCTTTGCATTTCGGCAGTGCTCCATTCTCAGCTCATTTCACCCTCATCTGCTCTCAAGAAGTCTCTGTTAAGAGCCGCCCATATCTCTCGACTCAACTCTAGCACGTCATCGCTCCTGTGCGCAAGGCGTAGGTATAGTGTTTATGTCGGTGTTCTAATTACATCTGTAACAGCGGGGCTTCATTACACGTGATGAAAGCCCGCGGATTGAACTGCGTCCATGCGGCTCTACTTTTGTTTTCTACATCTTATGAAAACTGTGCAGGCGAGCTTTGAAAAAGCGATTTTTTAATAACATTTTAACGATATTGTTCTTTTTGAATACACTAATCATTAGATAATTGATGTTTACCTTTTCTGACAAAAAGTAATATTTATTTACCGACACACACGTAACAGCGCAAACAACTTCTGTAAAATAATTTCAGGTTTACCAACATGGACAGCAGACCTTCATTTTAGTAAATGTTTCCAGTTTTATTTTCACTGCGAACGGCCGCGGTTTGATCCGTAGCCAAGTACGGCTACACACAGTCAAACGTTAGATCGTATAGCTTGTAGCAAATCGGGTGTCGCCGAATGTGACAATATAGCCAAATCGAGATTCGATTTAGTAATCATATCACCCTTATATTAAATTAATTTTTTTTATTTTTAATTATAAAATATGCCACTAACACTCTGGCTTTTCAACTTGAAATGTTATCACCCTGTTAATTTCTCAGGAAGAAGGGTGTTACGGTATGTTTACCACGATGTGTTTGCAACGTTTTGAATTTCTGTATTCAAGTGTCTGATTAGCAATGCGTAGCCAATTAATTTAGAAATCAGTGTTAAGTATGTATTTACTTCGACAGCGGTAATTATTATTATATTTTAAATAGAGTGCGGGAACTTCAGGTCTGGAGCGTAGCTCCGAATTTCCGAACGCGTGTACCGTATTTGCTCGGGTGCCCACCATCTTGTCTGACGCAGCTCCGTGGATACGGCAGAAGTTTAGAACACGTTCTATTCCAGCTTCACGTATGCCCACGGGCATGGAAACTGTTACGTCCGGAGCTAGAACGCCCGAAGGAGGCTGGGTTGCAACCTACGCGGGAGCAGAAATGCCAGCAGAAAATTTGCATGAAAATTGCTACGGGAATGGGCATCGTGTAGGGCTGGCTTCAACAACATCCTGTCAGCGTTGGTTACGGGTTCAACCGGATACTTATTTGGTTGTCACAACATCATTTATATATCTGTACTTTATTTATCACGCGCAACTATTTTACAAGTACGTTCGACTAAACAGTTTGATTACAGTAAACACTACACGTATCAAGGTAGATTCAAATTGATATTTTGTATGGAATGAATAAGCATTTGGTTAGCTCTAACAATCTAAGGTGTCTATTATTACAGAAGTTTCGGACGTAACAAAATCAGTTTGGTCCAGTACCGGCATTTATGTGGTTGGCTGCAGGGTAATCGGGTCATTTGATTGTCTTCTTTCGAATTTAACGTTTGAGGGGGTATTTATAATTTTGTGAGAATTAGGATAATAACAGGATTTTTCAGTATTTTTATTGATGATTAATTATGTTATAAACAACTCAAATGAAAAAGTATAATAGAGAATAAAAAAAGTCAAAGCTGTAAATTTTTTAATATTTATCTACGTACATATAATGTATTAGAAATACTTATATTTTAAAACATTCACGTTTTTCTGGGCGTCAGCTCAGCCTAGGGCATCAAGCCATTAAAATTCAAAACGCCAACGTCATGGGTTCGAATCTTGGTGCTGCTTTAACTCATTTTTTAAATAATAATCGTCACTGCACTACACGTAGAGCCATACAAATCTTCAGTTGCACTAACCAGGTCTGGCAAGTTTGGGGCAACCAAATAAGAAGAAAAATGACTTTTTTTTCAGCAACAAAATTATTAGTTGCACCTATTCAAAAAAAACTAATTTGGTTGTGCAAAACTAACTTTATTTTACTCAACGAAACCTTCTGCTCAATGAAGTTATTTAAAATGAGTTTGCTGATTGTGTGTTTGATCAACATAAAAAAAATGTTTTCGTTTATTTATTTAAATTTTTTTTAAAATTTATCTACGTTTTACATTAGGGTAGTTTCAATTCAGGACACAAAGAATTCATACAATTAAGCAATTGAAAATATATTATGCTTATTTTGCACACCTTAATATACTCCAAGTGCGTTTATTACTTACATGGCAATATTTATTTAAGAAGGTGGATAAAGGATTAAAAAATGACTGAAAGGAAAAAGTAACTAGGGCCTCAAAAGTGCTCACTTTACCGTGAACAGCCTATAACCTGATTATAGCTTGTTTCCATGCCAATTTATACGTATACTCTGTTATGTTTGAAAACAACAAAACTGATAATAATACCTAGTTGAATGCCGAAGTTTAGGACGTTCGCCTACCTAGCGCATGAAATGCATTGCGGCGTATTTGAAAAATCCCTTTTATTTTACTAAACTATTAAACATTCCCGCAATAGGTTTACCCACGAAAATAAAATACATTCCAGACGATGAGTGAGTGGGACTTTTAGGACGTTACACACGTTGGAAACGTTATTTTCACGCCCTCCAACATAGCCGAAAACGGCTTTAGTTAGACAGATATATCTAAAAATATATGAAACGGATACATGCGAAACTACGATAGGGGCACGCACTGGACTTTGCTACAGAGTCGTGTCCAATAAAATCATAGTGTCGCAGCTCAGTTGCGTTCACGCGAGTTGCTGACGTGAGCACTGCACGCAAGTCGAGCGCCTTGCATGCAGGGGGCGGTACAGATTTACGTACGCCGGGCGGCGTCGTCCGTAGCGCTTCATACTCACACAAACTTACCCCTCACTAGGCGACCACCTCAATCTAAGGCCAAGAAAAAATAATCCGGCACTCCATCTACGCTGGATGAATACATTTACATATGTGAAGTTGCTGCACAAATCACTATTACAAACCGCACGCGCTCGAGATATGGTGAAATGTATATCCTATCAGTAGAGACCTGCAAAAGTCGCGTTTCCATTTAAAGACAGAATAGATTTCAACATCTACGTTTGTATTACTCTTATCATTAGACTACAGCTGGTTTGACACGCCCTGGGCGACCTTGAACCAATCGGAAACGAATTAACGACAAGATAGCCCAATCACGTCCCACCTAGAATTTGACTCCTCGCTTTTGCAAAAGCCAATAAACAAATGAGAACGACTCTAATGTACACATAGCGGTGAAGTCTAGCGTGCTGCGAAATAATAACGCTAATTTTGCACGTCTCCACCAATCAGCGCCGAAATGCTCTTGACGAATGCTTGAAGGATCAATCGGACGTCGCTTTCGGCGTGGTGTGGCGTGGCCAATCGGGAAGGTGAACCATTTCCAGAAGACCACCAAGCCAATTTGCCACTGGAAACGGTAAAATCGAAGACACTGCCACGCCGTTTCGCTTCCGTGCGCACGCCTATTCTATGCTGTCGGGAACGAAACGATGACGATGAATCCGAATGTGATAGAGAATGGTGCACGATCCTAGCTGCCTCGTGTAAACTTCTCCTTCTTTCTTCCTTTCTGACCCTGCTTCGCATCACTTCAGTTCATAATGAATGCTCGCAAAGTAAGACGACTTGTGCAGTCTTAAAATTACCGTTACTCGTTAACACGCCTCATCCACTTGCTTCTAATCTAGCATACGACATTTAGTCGAACACTAATGCAAATTGCTTGCATCTAGAATACTTATACACACGCAATAGGCAATGGGGACATATAACCTTAGGCCTGTTTCATATATATATTTTTTTCTTCCCAAAAATTTTTTTTGTCACTGAATACTAAATTCACGTCACATTTAGTAAATGTACTAGTTACCTACTTCATAGCCTTTGCGACACTTTCATACTGTATATAGCCACATGTATACATCAATTACCTTTAATTCACTTTTTAATAACGCACGCACGACTTGGTTGTGCTAATGTGCATTCTACCCACCGGGCATGTTGAATAACTCAATAGCCGTGAATGATATAATGATACAGCGTGTAGGACGCGTCCCATTCAGAATCAAATTTATACGGCCATATTGCTGTCAGGGTTGCCTTTGTGCGGCGCGGATTTATGAAACAGTAAATCAATAATTCGCCTGTGGTGGTATGCTAGTTGATCCTGGGCGCTGTTTTGCTGCCTCGACCTTCCCCGCTCCACGGCTTTTCCTTTTGTCTATGCGGGCTCCCTCGTAGATAACCCCAAAACACTTCTGCTACATGAATCTAGAAGCGAGCCGCAAGTGTTTTGTGGGGGTGTAACGGAACGGCTCGAGTGGAATGTCGGGTCTGTGTGTGGGTCGAGGAATGGAACCGTTGTTTACATACGTTCATTGCTACAGTCGTTTCATGGTAAAGCGAGCACTTTTGAAATCGACCTCCGAGAAAAATAACTTCCCATCACCTGCATACACGCTATTGTACCCACTGGCCAACAGGATCTCTGTTAAGTTGGCAGCGAATTGAGAAAAAATAGTTCTACGACTTGACGTTCTTATTGTGAATGAACTGTTTAAAATTATGGCAAATCAAGTAGATTTCATTTTGTTTTATACACGTTAAACTACAAATTGACAAAATAGAAGCACATTTATATTCCTAACCATTTTATGGTTTTATTTTCACTGACGCATGAATAATGTCATTGGGCCCATATCAATGTAAATCTCACATATGATGGAAAGATACAAAATTGTAGGAAAAGTATATCTTTAGCAGGGCTTTCACAAGTTAACACGCTATGTATATTCGCCACTAAAGTAGCATGGTGAAATTGCTGACAAAAATGTGTTATTAGCACATAATATATTATGCTAATGTGTACAAACCAATAAGAAATCATTATATCGATGTTCACCAATTTAAGCGATAAACTTTGGATATAACTACTTTATATTTCTCTCCCAGCATAACTGTAAGTATCATTTATATTTTTTTAGATTTGGAGAAAATACTCTTGGGAATGTGTATGTCTGTAATAACACGTTTCTACAAACAACGAAATTCCAAGGTTTAAACTCTGTATGTACCTCACACAACATGTGAAGTTAGAGCTCCGTCCTTATTTTAAAGTTTGCACGACGAGCATTAAGCACGGGAGCAAAGAACTTATGGGGAGGAACGAGAGGGACCGTACAACGCTTAAACTATTGGGGTGAAAACATCGTTTCCTCTCCCTTCTCCCTTCCCCCTTCTCGATCTTTCCAACTCCCCGTAGCAAACTTTAAGCACTTCTAAAAATTCATCATATTCTTGCAACTACTGGAAGCGTGCAACGTGTTTTCCCACGAAAATGATCAATGATTTCGACAACATTTAAAGAATGTATGCTTTTATTTTGTTGGGTTGGTAAGCAATTACCCCCCCCCCCCTTGTTTTCATCACGTTTTTTTTTTTTGCTATCCGCTGTTTGTGGTAAAATGAGCACTTTTGAGGCCCTAGTAACGTTTTTCCTATCAGCCCTTTTTTTTTAACCTTCCACCACTTTTTAAAATAAATATTGCCATGCAAGTGATAAATACAGTGTATACATATATGTATTTCACCGGGCTTAAAAGTTAGGGTCTACGGCTACAATAAAATATATTTATTGACTCTTATTCCAAACTAGAGGGCTTCAAAAAGTGCTCACTTTACCGTGAGTAGCCCATAGGAGATTTTTCATAAGGGTATAATGGCCGTCTCTCATTCGCGAGGTCATAATTAGATCCCGCCTGCAACACTGGGGGGAAAGTTTTTTCATTCATTCCTCTATCCCGAGGCAAAACGCATGTGCACTAACAGTTGCCGAAATAAAGAAATACTAATGTTCGTATTTAAAGGGACACTAACAACAAGCGATACTATGATGTGGTGACTGGCAATTTCACCAGAGAAAGAAAGTATTGTAAACGACACTGAGATAAGTACATACAGATAAGTATGAAAAAAAATAGCTTGTCTGTAGTAGGTTGAAAACGTCAACTGACTTAAAAGGTTTTTTTTTTAAATATGAATATAAGAAAAAGTTGTAATAATTAAGAATTATTTCATAAGAAAAACTATTAATAACCAACCAGGTAAAATCGAATGCTTACATTTTGAAATATGAGTCAGTACTACTTCCGTACTTTTTTTTTTTTACATCGTTTATACTGTACAAGAAAATTAAGAACGCTCCTTCTTGTGAAATTAAGAACAAATTACTTCACGTTACTTCAGAGCACTACAAATGCTATCTTAAAAGTAATAAAGCTATAAATGTACTTAAAAACTGCCGATATCACGGATATTTAAATGAAGGCAGAGAGATATATGTACGTGTAAGAGGGAATCCTGGATTTCTAAGTCCGCTAACTTTCTCTCCTCGGAATATCTTGTCTTTTTCACAGTAGATCCACTGGGACGAGAATTGATTGAGCACTGCTCACCAAAAACTTCATTATTTTATGTATGTACGAAATACCGTCCAACCTGTAGACTTTACATTTGAGTAATCTTTCCTTGCATAAGAATATTTTTAAATTGTATAGTTTTGTCATTATGACATTTAAAAATCATGATTTTAGGAACTTTAAAACGTACAAATAAAATATCAGAAAATGTAACAAGGTTGACTGGAAGATGATGTCTTAATTCATTTCAAGGTATGATAAGAAAAAATTATTTTACAAACATTGACTGCTACAAATAAGAAATATGCAAAAAATGTCCGTTAAGTAATTTGCAATAATTGCGAAAACATTTAATAGGGTTATTTCTCATATTTCTTGCAATCACTCGTGGTATCTTATTTTAACGTGAATAATCTCATTACGTTAAATTATTTTTATTAATTGTTACGTTCCAAGAACAGTACAATTGTTATTATGACGTGTCATTGTGCAAAAATATTTGATGTCTAAGTTTTTTTTTATGCTAGGAAATAGTACTTGTAAGTGATGTCTACAAGTTGAAAAGTATTCTGTACAAATATAAAACGATGAGTTTTACTGTTTCGACGTGATCAGTTGTGAGTAAAGTTTGTAATCGCATTGTAGATGTTCGCTCACTGAAACGAACACCGATTTGGTGGGTTACCTGCCTACCTGTGTTTTTAACTGTACATTATTTTTGAAGTTGCGAGCTACCCAATTAGGTACTTATTTTAATTGTTTTTAAGTCAAATTATAACTTTTTTGACATCGCCAGTTTTTTCACGGTTCATTCATTCCCTTCTCGGTCCAATAACGTTAAATGGTTTCGAATTCGTCACTTGTTTTTTTATTTACAGCTGGTCAGAAACACTCGCTTCTGTTCTTACCATGCTACCAAATAAAGTGAACTGGTTTAGTGGTATTTTCCCGTAGGTAAGGGCTTATGATTTCATTTGTTTTTCTAAGTTCCTATTTTACTTGAAAGTGACTATCTTGCAGAAATTTCTCTTCAAGGCGTTCCCAACCAAATGGAGGGAAACGCCGTTATACACAGGGTGAGTATAAAAGAATACCCCAACTTTGAAGGTCTATAATATCAAAAACAAACAACCTACAACTTTAGTTGACCAATCAAATGAACCATGGAATTATGAAGTTTGTTTAACATATCTTCATAAATGTTCAATGTGACCATGATGAGAAATCCGAACAACATCTACGTGATAGTCAAACTCGTTCCACGCTCTTGTCAGACCTGCAGTATTATAGTAGTCATTTAAAAACTGTTCAATATTTTTGAGTGGTGTGTGCTTACGAACAGCATTTAAGAAATTCTTCACGTCCGTGTTCTAATTTCCATTTTCCATTTACGTTTCTTATAAGTAAATTTTTAAAGTGATAAAGGACAAATGTTTCACAGTCGTTCTGGCGGAGGGGAGTCTTTCTGTTAGAAATTTTGAGCAATAGCTTTTAGATTTTTGTAATATGCTGCCAGCTAGCGGTGTAACCATATTATAAGTGATGGCGCGTTCAGGCACGCCGTCGAATTAAGGCCTGTTCACATCAGCCTGGACTTCTCACACCTTTACATACTTGAGCCACAACTGTTTATTCATTTGGCTGCTTCCATGATGAGATGATTAATTTTTTTAATTCATTATGGCTGCACATTGTATATATATTTCTGTTTATTACTGGCTAAAGAGTTTCATTGGGCGTGTCACAAACCATTGAGATCTAGTCATAAAAAAGAAACAACACAGTACAGGTGCTTGAAGTTTAACCTGCTACGGAATGAATTAACAAAATTTACGGGAACCTATCCGTTAAGAAACCTGCATGAAGGCGGAATGTCGCATGACGATAACACCAAACCGGTGATCGTTTGAACTTCGCCCACGGGACGTCTCAAAATCTGAACAGCAAAATCGATAAGTGTTTCGGATCCTACTGTTATTAGGATGTTTCCACGTGTTTAGCCTTTGAGTGTACACCTGCGTGATTTGACAAAAATAAGACACAGATCGGAAAATTTTCTCTCTTTCCGAACATATTAAAAGCCCATTCTCAAAGAAGCCGCGATTGTGTAATGGTCAGAATACTAGCCCCCCCCCCACCTAGGCGAACCGGGTTTGATTCCTGGCGGGTTCCCTCACATGATTTTCGCACGTGGTAATGGTGCCGGACGATACCGCTGGTCGGCGGGTTTTCTAGAGGATCTCCCGTTTCCTCCCGCCCTTGCGTTCCGGAGCTGCTCCATACTCACCTCATTAACTTCGCCCTTATTGGCTCTCAAAGACCTTTACGTTAACCCAAATCTCTCCACTCCACTCAATTCTTAATACGGTAAGGGACGTAGTATTGCTTCATCGATATGNTTTACGTTAACCCAAATCTCTCCACTCCACTCAATTCTTAATACGGTAAGGGACGTAGTATTGCTTCATCGATATACTGTTATATATACTGTCACTATATACTGTCACTATATACTGTTATAATTCATTGCTGTTACTTCCGACATTTCTGAAGCCCTGCCTAAGTTATACTTCCAGGGTGTTCCTTCGCTACACGCTGACAACTCTTAGTAGTCCTGGAAAACTACATCAAAGGAACAACGCACAGCGTACGTTCGCTCGCACTCACTCACTCACTGTAATATCATCTTGAATAAGAACTATTTCTTACCAGGCATTACCAACACACCTATTTTCTCCCTGTTTTCATTCACGTTAAATAAAAACGAAATATTATTTCCTCTATTTATAACTTAATTAAAACTTCACTTTAACCAAAAAACAATGTGATTTCATGTTAACAGACGTACAAAACGCTTGTGATACATTATATGTATTTACGAAACAACCAAACACGTCGTACATGATGTGATTTTTCAAAGGGTTTTGTTTCAGAAAGTTGCGAAGAAACCGCGAATATACTATAACTCCAGTTTCCTTTACTTACTGCTAACAAAAGTAGAGGTGAACNGGCCCTGGAGGGACTGCTTGTTTATTGTTCCGGCTTCCAGGAGGGGTGGGCGGGTTCAACGCCACGCAAGGCGAGTGGGTGGGTAGAACTCTCAGCAACTTGTGCTCGCGCCGAGGAAAAACACCCATTACTCGATATTTATTCTTTGGCAATGCCGCGTTTCTGGGGAGAAAAAAAAGTTTCGTCGTCCCTTCCGAGCTTCATTATAAATAACAAAGTACCGAGCACGGGCGAGAGATTTTTTTTTTTGATCGCGTTTTGCTAACTGTAAGAAAGGAATGGGTTGTGTCGGTGGTCCTCAGATGCGGGGTGTCACCTCCAGACGGAAGCTGCTTGCTTATTACGATGGTGGCAGATGGCTGCGTAAAGGAAATACGAAACGCTCTTGGGAGTTTAATGATCTTTTATCTGGACTTAAATTTTAAAAAATATTAAGATTACACGTGATTTTCAATGACACTACACAAACATATGTCATTCATATTAATTAAAAATAATTTCATCTCATTTAATTAATACCTATCTCTCTAAAATTAATATAATTAATTGTAAAAATGGTTTATTTATGACCTCAAGGAACTATGGTGTGGGTCAGCGCTTACCCGTGAGTCTGCATGTGCGCTCTTACACAGTTCTTTTTACACAAAATTATTTTATCTACAGGAAGCGCGATTTCACAACACAAATATAAAAATATGCACAAGGGTGAAAAATTAAATGTACAAACTGCTGGATCTCGTGACATGTAAATAATAAATTTCCTAACGCATTAATTTGTCAAGTAACGTTAATCATCTTCTGATGTCGTTGGGCTCATTTACAGAAATCAGCGATGATGCAAAATGGGACAAGCCATATTCTCTCCTCTTTACTGATATTCACGTCAGAATCGTGATTGATGGTATAACGCAAACAACACGAGCAAGAAGACACCGTTCGATACCGCGGTGACGAAATAATGTGTTGCACGATATTCCGAACTACAAACAATTCTAATTACGGATTAACGAACAGATTAGTCCGAAGGCCTGCGGGGAGGCGGAGACTGCGTTAAAAATAACCACAGTTAATACAATCCCCGATAAAACGTAGAGCACGATATAATTATCCGTAATTTCGCATAAATTTCAGTAATTAACATTAATATGACCATATGGAATGCAAGCTTCCATTACAACCGCAATAACTCTGTTCTATGTTCGAGACTTATAGTCGGTAGTTTATTTCATCGCAGTTTCTATAAGAGCGCATGCACGGTAGACTATATTGAAAGGGCTGCCACAACTGCTTCCACATAAAATAAAATCCTCGATAAATACAACAGACACGGCTGTTGTCTGCAGCTCACAAAACAGCGTTGGAGCGGTTGATTACTCGTCCATATTTGATTTCGAGAACCTTAAGGTTCCCGCCTACCTGGAGTTTGAACTGGGACACAAGACTGTTAGGAATTAACGTTTTCCTGCGAAAACACTAAACGTGCGTCCAATGTTCCGATCTACGAAAAGACCGCGCAGTTAAGACCAGGGGTCTTCAAACTGCGGCCCGCGGGCCCATTATTTGTGGCCCGCGTTCGCCGGCTTCAACAAATACAAGTTACCAAATTCTTATTTTTATGGGTGTTNCGGGCCCATTATTTGTGGCCCGCGTTCGCCGGCTTCAACAAATACAAGTTACCAAATTCTTATTTTTATGGGTGTAAGTTACAAAAATAAAAAAAAATCAATACATAATACGAATTTATTAAAAGTTAAAGTCACGGATGAAACAAGACGATATTTTTCATTATTTTATCAGTCAGGCGACTTTTGTGTATATTTTAGATGTACTACCTCCGTTCGCCATCACCGTATCGAACTAATAAACAAACGACTTGCAAGACGNCGGGCCCATTATTTGTGGCCCGCGTTCGCCGGCTTCAACAAATACAAGTTACCAAATTCTTATTTTTATGGGTGTTAGTTACAAAAATAAAAAAAAATCAATACATAATACGAATTTATTAAAAGTTAAAGTCACGGATGAAACAAGACGATATTTTTCATTATTTTATCAGTCAGGCGACTTTGTGTATATTTTAGATGTACTACCTCCGTTCGCCATCACCGTATCGAACTAATAAACAAACGACTTGCAAGACGNTTTGTGTATATTTTAGATGTACTACCTCCGTTCGCCATCACCGTATCGAACTAATAAACAAACGACTTGCAAGACGATACACGACGCTCTGAATTTTAAATGTCATCGAATTACCTACGTACTTTTAGTTCACAAATATTATTATGTCAAGTGTCGTAAGTGCGGCCCGTGGCGGTCTTAGTTTTTCTTAATATGGCCCCCTAAAAAAAAAAAAAGTCTGAGTTCCACTGGTTTAGACGAAGGCTAGTGCTTGCAAGACGTCACGCAAATTTGTAACACTGNAAAAAAAAAAGTCTGAGTTCCACTGGTTTAGACGAAGGCTAGTGCTTGCAAGACGTCACGCAAATTTGTAACACTGTTTCTTTCCGAGTAGTCCAAAATGGCTAAAAAAAAACGACTTTTCAAAGCGCTGTATCTCGGAATACAAGCGTCAGATACGTACAAAACTACTCAAGGGCCCTGCACTGAAACTTCCTACAGACTTTCCACCAATATTATAACAAGGTCGCTGCTGAAAGTCCTATAGGTACACGCAGTACGACGAGAACACTGCACGCCAGTTCTGAGCCTTGCGCATAGCGGCGATAACGCACCTGATGCGCGAGACAGTGTCGCCCTTATCGCTCCTGCGCTTCTCGGTCTCAGACGCGTAAAATTTCTCCAGGTGGACGGGAGCCCTAAGGTACCTTACCATGTTTATATCCTGGAACACGACGAAGGCAATATTAAAAACACATTTTATCTCGTACCCATATCTAATCTTGTTGTCAAATAGTGACCGTGTGTACGCGCAATCGTAGTTTAGCGCGAAGATTTTGTGATCTAAATCCTGCCTTAATCTTAGCAATTAACCACATGCAGAATTAAGAAAAGTTTTAAGTTGTCTATACCCAGGGCATAATACTATAAAATGGCTATAAAAGAGATAGCTAAAACTAAGAGTTTCCTTTTTTTAGGAGGGGGAGGGGGAGGGGGTCGAATATTACGGAATAGATGTACTGTAAATAAATGGTAACACTTTGAGCTAAGTAGGTGTAGGTTATGCATTTTTCATACGTGAAAGTGTAATTGGGAAGTATTTTCACCCCCTCCCTTCCACCTCTTCTTCGTAGCTGAAAATTATAAAAAAAAAAAAACTCTGTAGCGCTGGTCAGCCACATTTCGAGAGAAACGAAAGCTTGGAATTTTAAGCGGAGTCAGGAACATCGCGGAGGAGAACAACTTTTATTTCGCGAACGAACGAGAGAGAGAAAGAGAGAAAGAGAGAGAGAGCGAGAGCGAGAGCAAAAGAAAAATATAACGGCGCGCGTCATTTTATTTCATTTCGCAGTGCAACATGCTCACTTTCCCTCGACCTCCTCCGGATGTCATTTATTACATTATTCTATTCCATTTCGTTGCTGTCAAATCCTCGGCGTCTCTGAACGACTGGAGGAATGACTTCATCCCGCTACATCTTCTCACGACCAGCATCCCAAACCCGGCGTCTCTTGAATGGAACAGAAGAGACGAGAGAAGAAAAAGCGACATGGAGGACCTGTCTCCCTTCCCCCTCCTTCTCTCTCTCACGCTCTCTTTCTTCGTCTCTCAACTTGGCGCACCCCCGACAGTTCATCGTCACGGAAGAGAACTTCTGCTGTGACAGGTTTAAGAACGAAAAGGACCCCTCCCCTACCCCCCCTTCCTATTCCTTTCCTCCTCCACGATGTGTCAAATATGTTTCGCTGAAATTCGGCGTAAAATTTAAGTGCGATTCAGGACTCTCCCAGAACCGACGGGATTAGCAGACGTCCTTTCCACCTTCGTATTCGCACATGCTTCTGAGAAATATTTCGTGTTTCTTGAAGTGGAAATGGAAGGTTGTGCGCGCGCATCTACAGATATTGGATGTAGCGTTGTGCGAATGTGACTTTTCTTTCTCACAAAACGAAAAGAAAAGGTATGTTATGAACCTTCGTGAAACTGAAACGAAAATCCTACTAATATTATAAATGCAAAAGTCTGTGTGTGTGTGTGTGTGTTTTTACCACTCAATTCCATAACGGCTCAACGGATTTTGATGAAATTTGGCACGTAGGTACTTTAGGTCCCGGAATAGGACATAGGATACTTTTTATCCCGGAAAATTGTACGGTTCCTGTGGAATGACAACAAAATTTAATTGTGCAACGGCTGGAAACGTGACCGAAATATTTTTTTCCTCTGGTGTCAGAGTTTATCAGGCCACCAAAGGACCCCTGAAATGGCTTAACGACTGCTATCAATCGATAACAACCGGGACCTTATATTTAACGTGCCCTCCGAAGCCCGGAAGCGCTTAGATGATATGCCACTAAACGGTCACCCATCCAAATGTGTGCCGCTGGGAACGTTGCTTAACTTTGGTGATCGATTAAGATCCCTCAGCCAAGCGCAAAAAGTAGTACCTAGGTACGCTTATTTCTAAAGCTACAACTTGATGAAACTCACGTTTTGATTTTTATATATAGAAAGCGGAAATGTGGCAACTACGCGATAGTTGCACAGATACACTCCACAAACAATACCCTACTTCTTGGCTATCGGGTAAAAAATATTTCCTTCCTTTTGCGTTGCTGTAATCAGTTAAAAACCAGAGCCAACATAGTAAAATTTTATAATCCTGTTTTCACATAAACGAGCTGTCTTTTCCCAATTTATTTATTAGTGTATCACTGTAAAACTCAATTGTACCCGGGAGAAGCCGGGTCGGTTCTCCAGTTAAAAATAATTTCATACGACTTCAGTTTTAACAAAAGTTTAACGAATCTGGGAACATTTTAGCAAGTTATTCATTATAGTAAATTCGTTGCAAAACCAAACCAAAAAAATTCTCAGATACGGAGTATTTACCACAGGGGTTCTTATCTGCTTTTGAATTTACGTTGTATGTTATTATTTCACTTGTAAAATAATTAAAGAGCAAATTTTTTTGCTGGTGCGCTAAAAAATTGATATAACATCAGAATATTAACCGAAATCGAGAATTTTCGTTCCGTTACAACTTTCGGTATACCGAATATTCGTATAACCGTAATTGGGCGACCTAATTTTTTTCTCTTTCAAAGTAGGCGTATATGTTCAGCTCTCGAATATTATAAGTATATAATATGATTTACAGCAAAGGAATTTGTTTTTCTACAGCATTGTTTTAGAATCGCTGCAGTAAAAATTGCAACCTCAAAGATTTTATCTCACAAAATTAGTCAAAAGTTATCCACCGGCAGAAATAAATTTATGTAAGTTTGAAAACCTTTCCAAATGCAAACCTCAAGGTAAACATTTAATAAAGTGCAGTTAATATTTTATAAATGTTTTTACATCCAAATGCAAAAACTAAGTAAATATTTATTTCAAACGTTTTCTTAAACTTTTTGGGAAGATTTTTTTAACTGTGTTTAAAATTTTTTTCTTAATTTCATTTTCTTATTCGAGTGCCACAAAAGCAGTTTAATTACTGCTTTGACACATTATTTTGTACAATTAATGCAAGCGATACAATAAAATTGCTTGAGATGCCTATGAAATCTTCATGTATTTTACAAAATCACAGAATATTGCATTCGTTTGTATCGTACGTCCATGAGCAAGCAAGGCGAACAGGCAGGATAGATTTCCACGTCCACTTGCTTGGCAAGGCACGAATAATAACAATTATAGGTACATGAATATGACATTCGGGTCCCTTTAAAAATCCAACATTTTATGTTTATTCACGCCCTTGCTCTTTTCGGTTTGGCCAGCGCGTAAATGAATGTTTAGCGAAGTTAGTCTGCAGCCACTAGGGCCACCCTGAGGTTTACGAGGGTCGTAAATTCAAACGAGCATGTTACGTAATCCAGAGGTCTCAGGTGCGATACATGTAGATAATGATACATTTTATAAGTGAGGTTAGTTTGTACGCTAAAACTTTAACGCTAGTAAACCAAATCACGAATAACAAGTACTTAGACGCTACCTCTAGTTTAACGGTAATTTTAGCTTCAGGGTGAAATTGGCTTACAGAGTTTGATGTGACATTCGAACTGTAACAATTAAATATCTGCAACGGATTTTTTTTTGTTTGCCAAGAGGCTTTGAGATACTACGGACTGCAGCGTTTTGTAGTATTTTTTATAATTGATGCTGATGATAATAATACATAGGTACTTCGCGGTAAAATGAGGCTCTTACGACATGGGGGCCGCAGTGGTTAAGCGGTTGGACTGCTCGTCTCCCACAATTGCAAACCAGGTTCAATTCCCGTCCGGGTTACTCCCGGATTTTCGCATGTGGAAATCGTGCCGGATGATACCGCTGGTTGGCGGGTTTTCTCGGGGATATCCCATTTCCCCCACCCTTGCATTCCGGCACTGCTCCATTCTCACCTCATTTCACCCTCTTAGGATCTCAAGACGAGGACATGGATTCTATACGAGCGTGTGATTGTGATTTCAGTTTAACGATACTTCTCAGACTACCTTTTCTCAGTTGGAAAGCCCTTTACGTTTAAGGGGGCCGCGGTGGCCCATGCTGTTGAAACTATAACAGTAACCTTAGAACATAGGTACTGTACACAAGGATTGAGCTTCATGTTCTTGAACCTATTGATTCACAAATGCGCATAACAGGCCGTGTGCATGAGAAGTCGTGGCATATTGCATAAAAGTAAATGGTTATATTTCATTTCTTATGCAGGCGCATGGGAAAACAGCCAATCAGAGCACAGCGTAAAATTTTTGACGTACTTGTTCATTTAAAATGTAGGAATATAGTTATGTTGCAGAAACTAATATATGTCTCAATATACAGTGGCGGATTTACACATTTGCCGCCAGTAGGCTATTCAAATTTTGCCGCCCCTACCGACCTCTACAATTGGATACCCTAGTTCACAATCATATTAATTACAATTTTTTTGTCAATGAAATTGTAACTTTATGATTTGTGCACTACCGTCCTAATTACACCACCCTTTTCCCTTAATTAGTATGATTGTGAATTAGGGGATCGATGTGTCAGTTTCTATATTATATTTACAACCCACTAATTTAGTTAAGATTGCACAAGAAAACGTTTTTGTGTTCCTTTCTGAGCTAATGAAAGCTCAATTATGTACTATTAATAAGGCGGGGTAAGGTATGCCTCAATACTACTTACACAATAATGTACATTCGGTAAACGTAATTAAATAATTTTTATTGTTCTTACTTACAGTTTAAAAACATTATATTTAATTATCTGGTAACAATCCAGCGGATGATGTTGATGAAATTCAATTAATTAAGTTAAGAAAGTTTTACAATACCTTTTTGCGCGATTTTCTATTGGCAAAATCATCAATTATATCGTCGTATGAAATCTTGTTCATTAGTTCTGACTCTATGCACAAAAGAGCTAAGGCGTTTAGCTTTTCTTGGCTTAAGGTAGATCTTAGATAATTTTTCACCCGTTTTAA
>NQII01004415.1:41706-98023 GCA_002778355.1 Clitarchus hookeri
CGATCCCGGAGCTTGACGCCCTAGTTCACCCTTCTCGCCCCTCCACGTGTGTAATGACGTAGATCGATCTGATTGGCTCCGCAGACTGTGTTGAAGAAGAAGTGTCCTCGCAGCTTGCTCTAATTATGTCGAAATGCTCTTAGGCCAGCAGGACCTACATTTTCCTGTGCCTCTTTGCGTAACTCTCCGCCGGTTGCTGCAATCGATTCCGGTCCGATGTTATGCATTTCAGCGCGGCTGTGGCCTCTTTGTCGGCTTTCGCTTAGACAGCTGTTGCACAACGAGGCCAATCGTAACATCAGGAATAGGCTGAAATGTGAACTTTAACTAGACTTCAGAATAATTGGAAGTAACCATCAGTAGACTATATTACCAGTGGAAAGCAACGTATGATATAGATTGGCTTCGGGTTAGATGCTTTTTCTGACACTACCTTTAATAATTTTGGATTAAAATGATAGCGTTCGTGTTAATTCAGCCGTAAATGAATTGTAATATCCTTGCGAGATCTATTTCATTAAATAGTATTGAATTTATTTACAGTCGTCATTTTTGGCCGGTGATAACTCTTATACTAATATACAGTATGCTTAGGAAATAAAGGAAAATAAGTATACTTTTAACAAAACGCATAATCATCCCAATGAGTGGAGTACTGAAATGCAGCGAAGTCTTTTGGTAGCTGTGCTTGCAACTGTAGAGCACCAAGCAGTATCCCCATCATTTAGTTGCTGTTATATCTCTGGCAATGTTCAAAGCAGTAGTTTATTTCCAGTTTTCAGTGTCTTCAGTTATTGCATTTCCAGTTATAGCAGCTTGAAAATTCAGGTTTTATATGTGTTTAATGATATAACGTTTTTTTAAGGTTTTGGTATTTTGTTAATATTTATCCTTGACGGGGATATAGGGGCGTAACAAGTTATTGATAAGAATTATGTAACGAACACTATATAAAATAAGTTTATTTAACATTAAGGTTGTACAATATTATTTCAATATAAATATGGTTGAATATAAACGAGGTGGAGCTATACAAATATACTGAAATATTAAATTATATTATTATATAAAGATTTAACCAGCCACGTTCTGAGTAAAGACTAATTGGAGAGTCCCCACCTTGCTCATGATTCCGGAGTCTGATTAAGATGGCGCAAGTCGACGGCCGGACACACCCATCTTCAGTGGTCTTCTCGTTCCAATGGCCCAACTACAAAAGACACCGCCCACGGACTACACTGTTCTATATCGGCTGCGTTGTCCCCGTTTACTGGCCGGTGGAGGGGGTTTCTGTTATAATTTCGATTTCATAACTAATTTAAGAGATCACGGCGCGTGTCCTGGAAAAATAAGTGAAGGTGTGATCAGCCAGGCCACTTCAGCTAAGGGCCTGACCACACCTCTTAACAGTTTGCAATGCAAAAGATGTTTTATAAGTTTTGTTCCCGAGTCGTTTGAGGCATTTTTTATTTTATTTTCGCTAGCAANTTGCAATGCAAAAGATGTTTTATAAGTTTTGTTCCCGAGTCGTTTGAGGCATTTTTTATTTTATTTTCGCTAGCAAGCAGACTGCTTACACTTGCAGTACTTTCTTTCAACACGATAACACTTAAAGCTATGTAACAGCTCCACGGGATAATGAATATTCTAGCAGTTGAGCTCGTATAAATCATCTAATGTGAGTAGCGGCAGAAGCAGCTGGACTGCTTGTGTAAACATCGTAACGTACCAGTCTTTCAGCGTTCTTTGCTGTCCTCTTACAGGCGTCTGTCGACACGCAGGGACATTAACGGTGAAACTTTCTCTGTATTATGTCATTCTCGAACCGCTCATGGAAGGAAGGAATTTAGTCCTAAGGACACAAATGGGAAAAATTTGTTCCCTTTACTACGGTAAAGAAAATATTGTTGGACAACAAATCATTAAAGGCATTCCCTTAATGTGTTGCTTTCACCTAATTTCAAAACATGTTTCCTCGAAACACATTAAAATGTTATCGTGTAATAAGTAACGTCATTTAAAAATTTAATAGATCGTGATTATGTTTCAGCTGTTGTATAGGATTTAAGTGTTTCCCAGATAGCTATTATGTATATAAACCCTGACTGAAACTGCATTTACTAACGCGAATGTAATATTTGTATTAAAGTTTGAATTAAAACCTGTTTTCTTTAATGAGGCAGTCCGACATTTAAAAAAAAACTACATTAATAAATTTGACTGAAAATTCTGTATTCCTACTTTATCCATATTAAAATTATAGATTTCGTCCAGGAATTTGGCATAACACTAAACCGAAGAACGAAATTAATAAATAAATGTAGCATTGTACTAGTTGCAGTCTTGGAAAAACTTTTGAGACTGCATTTATATTTACTTAAAAACAATTGAAATCTTAAGATAGTTTTAAAGCATTATATTTTAATACACACAACTTTACGAGCTGCTAGGCTTAATTATTTATACTCAGTAAAATTCCATTGTAACTTTTGAGCTTAAAAATACTCACTGCGAGCATCTTTTTGAGAAACGACAGTTACTCGTCATCATCTTTATGCGGTATTCTGTAAGCCATCTCTTTGGCTGTCTTATTGATGCCACATGCATTTGGCAATGCTTCAGGCTCTGTTCTGAAATCAACACTTTGCTTGCTAAATGCTATTATTCTCTTATAAGAGAGGGTCTTGTGCCATATTACGTTGATATAGTACATTCTTAATTGCAAATATAGTAAATGGTAATTTATTCTTGGTACCTTTCCAAATAACACTTCTAAATAAATTTCCTTCTCTCTATGATACAAGTTTTCAGATGGCGGTAGTTCATTCTGTGTATTATGAGATAGCAGCAGTTAACCTGTGGCCGAGACTGTTCTTATATGTAGAATATCATGATTATGTTAAACGATATCACTAGCGAAAAACAAAATATATTTTATACATGTATTACACACATTGTACACTGTAAAAACGTTTTCTTTACTGCAAATAATTTGTTGCCGCAAAGAAAAATTTGTTTTAATAAGAACAAATGCAGAGTGGGCTTGTCACAAACATCAGTTTTGTTTGAACTATATCGTAATGACTATGGCAAACTCACATTGTCGTTACAACAGTTCAGCAGACGTCTTTGTAGTAATATAAGTGACACTGAAAAATAAAATTTTTTCTCTGAAAAAAAGTGAGTAGTGTATATGAGAGATCACAAATATTTCAAAATTACATTCATTAAAAAAATTTTCTACGAAAGCCCCGAGACTTGAACCCGCAACCCCTGTTTTACTAGTCTAACGCTCTTCACCAGATCACTTTGCCTTATTATGTTCTGACTACTTACGCAAGTTAGATAAGCTTATCTAAGTGACATGGGCAAGATTATAACGACCCAATTGGGAAGACTTGAGGTTAGTCATTTGGACAATCATTGCACTTCATGACATTAAAGGTCTGCAGGAGGACTGCATATTTGCCCAGTTGCAGTTAGCCAACTGCAGAATATATTGGTTTAAGAATGTTTGCGTGGGGACAACAGTTACGTACTGAAAACTTCAAAGAACGGCAGGAAACCTTTAATATAGCTAAAACGTTACCTTTGGTACGAAGTAATATTTCGTTACTGTGAAAAAAAGCAGTTTAAACAATATTTATTTGCTATAAAAGAATGGTAATGTTAACATAAAACTAAAACCTATGAAGATAACATTTATTAACAGCAAGCATATTTTTCGGTAACATTCCCTGTTATTTAAAGCAATATTGTGTTACTGTAAAAAAAAAGCCTTAATGAAAATATTTTCTTTGCCATACAGAAAAATTTGTAGAAATTTTTTAGCTAGGCTTTTGTGCGAAAATAATGGAATATAACATTTATTTCTTCGGAGCATTTTAATGCGTACTCTTTATCTCCCGAGCATGTTTGCTTGATTTCGCCTAATTACGTCGGCCATTTTCATTCAACTGTTGGGACCGCGGTGGCTGACCGGTTAGACTTATCGCCTCCCGACTGGGCGAACCGGGTTCAATCCCCAGCCGGTCACTCCCGGATTTTCGCATGTAGAAATCGTGCCGGACGATGCTGCCAGACGGCGGGTTTTCTCGGGGATCTCCAGTTCCCCCCCGCCCTTAAATTCACAGATCTCAAGATCTCGTTGTCAAGAGCGGCTTAGATATCTCAACTTTCAACTTATTTTCGTTCATAAAGACAACTTTTTATCATGTATTTGTATAGATAGTGGCGATTTAGGCAGTTAGGGCGACATTCCGAGTTATAGAATACAATTTTGCCTCGTAAAGATAGTTAACTAGGTGAATGACTTTATGAGACAGTGAGAAGTTAGACAATAAGCCCTCCAGTGTCGAACGCACAATTCCTAACTACTTCAAGGTTGCAGTAATGTGGACTCAGATGGCCAGCGGTAGCAGGGATGTTTCTTTGCAGCCGTCCGTATCGACCAGTTAGGGTTGCGAACTGCCCCCCTCCCCTTCTTGAAATCCCCGCCATGCTTGACAAATAGAGCCGAAATAGCGCAGACAGAGTAATCCTATTAGTTCTTGGCTCAAGGAGGTTCCAGCCTTCTTGCAACCCCACGGTTCTTCTGGGGAAGGCAGCACAAGGCCCGAGGGAGGAGGGGATGGGAGAGGTAGAGATGCAGACACTTGCAACCTGCGCGCTCGCACAAGCATCCCTACCCTTACTCCTCCCCCTTCCAATTCTGACACACCACCCGGCTCTTTCCGATCTCGTTATACGCCTTGTTATTGCCACCATCACAAGTTCCCAACTTCCTGAAAACTACTCCCTCCTCCTCTTCATCCCCTCCCAAAAGATTCGGCGTTTCTACCCTCCCCAACCTCGCAGCATGCGCGCGCATGCGGCGCCCGTCCACTTCCGCTCGGTTGCGCGCGACACGAAACAGCCGGAACAGCACGTGTGTTGCGCTGACGAAACTACTGTACGTGAACTGTACAAGTCAGACTGTATCCGGCGACACGAAGATTCCTCGTCAGCGTTTAGAGCGTGGCTTCATGGCGGTTGCAAGTTCTGAGATGTCCTATCTGAAGGAAAGCCGACCTCTGGAGCAGGTGGTTGCTTGCCAGCTTGCGAGGCTCGCGGGTTCGAGTTCCGGGTACAACATAGACGTACATTTGTGTTCTCCCCAACGGTGCTGTTCACGTCACTGTCCGTGAGAAACGATCCACGAACTCTTAAAAAGCAAATAGAAGTAGTAGTATAAAAAAAGGGTGCCGCGTTAAAAAATTGTTTAGCGTAGTTAGTTGAGCACCGGCTTATAGTGCGATGTGTTCTGGGTTCTACTCTTGGGTGAGGCAAGGGTGCAAATTTGCACTTAGCTGATTGATAGTGAATAGTCTGCGTATGTGAGATATTGTCCAAAGTGAGTNAGGCAAGGGTGCAAATTTGCACTTAGCTGATTGATAGTGAATAGTCTGCGTATGTGAGATATTGTCCAAAGTGAGTGTTTTGAGTCAAACTTGCCCGTTACAAAGCGAGTGGTTTTATGTTCGAATCACGGGGCATGGTGTGTTGGGACGATTTTTATGAACGATTTTAAATTTGTTTCAGGCCCATCTTCCACTTAGCTTTCTGACAAAGTGAGGGTGTAGCCAAGAAACAACGAAGAATTATCTTAAAATATGTTGACATAGCCTGCCCTCGGTTCATAGAGTTCTTTAGAAAGCCTTGTATCACAGATGGCATGTAAGCTCGCGGTAACCTTACGTTTTGACTTGAATTTGCCTTGCCAAGCAAGCTGGTCGTGTCGTGTGTAGAGGTATTTGAATTTCACTAATTCATTTGGCAGTAGCCTAAACTTTTCAGTCGTTTGCATACTCTAACTACAGTTGTGTATTAATTGGCTGCTGTCATGACAAAAAAAAAATTCTCTACATTCGGCTTTGTTGCATTGCTACAGTTATACTATGTCCTCCTGTTTATTAGNTCATGACAAAAAAAAAATTCTCTACATTCGGCTTTGTTGCATTGCTACAGTTATACTATGTCCTCCTGTTTATTACTAGCTAAAGAGTCGAACAAGGAGTGTCAGAACCTCTGTCATACAATCACAAAAGGAACACTGAAGTATAGTCCATTTACGGTTACTTACAACTTTCCTGAATCCCTGCTAAAGTTCTANCAATCACAAAAGGAACACTGAAGTATAGTCCATTTACGGTTACTTACAACTTTCCTGAATCCCTGCTAAAGTTCTACTTTCAGGATATTCCTCCGCCTCACGCAAAAAAAACCTTGACCGAGTTATGGAAAATTACACCAAATGGTCTATGCACCGCATTTGTGCGCACTAAGTGAATAATAATATTTCGTATAAGAACTTTTTCGCACTAGACATTGCCATCATACTTATTTTTTCATTGTTTTTATTCATACAACTATAAATGAAATATAATTTGTAGGTAAAATATAAATAAAAGTTTAATTTAACCAAAAATACGGTACTGTATGTTAACACAATTATAACACACTTGTGATATCTTGCATACTTAGGAACTACCAAACGTCATACGTGGGGTGATTTTTTAAAAGCACGATAANAACACACTTGTGATATCTTGCATACTTAGGAACTACCAAACGTCATACGTGGGGTGATTTTTTAAAAGCACGATAAAAAAATGTGAAAAAAAGAAACAGCAAGTAGACAATAAACAGTACATGCGTGAAGTCTAATCTGACAACGGAAGAATTTGATAAATTCACCTACTTGTAATCATGAGTGATTCAAGTTCGATCCAAGCTTTAATAAAGCCTNACACACTTGTGATATCTTGCATACTTAGGAACTACCAAACGTCATACGTGGGGTGATTTTTTAAAAGCACGATAAGAAAAATGTGGAAAAAAAAAACAGCAAGTAGACTATAAACAGTACATGCGTGAAGTCTAATCTGGCAACGGAAGAATTTGATAAATTCACCTACTTGTNATAAACAGTACATGCGTGAAGTCTAATCTGACAACGGAAGAATTTGATAAATTCACCTACTTGTAATCATGAGTGATTCAAGTTCGATCCAAGCTTTAATAAAGCCTAACTTATCACGACTGGCACATATTTGCTGACGGCAAGCTTGTAGATGGCTTGAATTATACATGCAGCTTGCCAGGGCAAGATTGCAGCATATTGTTAACTAATCAAGCTTGCTACAAACATGACGCGTGGAGACTGGTTGGCTGGATTCAAGCTTGATTCAAGCTCGTTGGTTTCCACGGGTTTGCTGCAAGTTTACAAGCTTGGCTATGCTCTCGACGTACGCAGGCAGCTGCGTACGACTTTACATCTCGTTGATAGCGCGGCCATTAGAGACGGAACCAGTCGACGAGAGACGTTGAAAGGTCGAAGGAATCAGTCAGAGCCTATATCGAGGAAATCTGTCGGGCCGGGAATGAAACCAATTTTCTTCGAAATACAAGCCTAGCGTGATACCACTACACCATCTCGCTGGTTTTATAAATACGGGCATTGTTATAGCGTGGCGCTGGTCTGTTGAGTTAGTCACCTGGCCGTAGATTGCCGCCACAGGCTGGCCGTAGCAGAATGCCACGTCGCCATTTCTATTGTGGGGTAATGTGGTTCCGTTAGGTTGCTTACACTGCCCAGAGTAGCGCACAGTAATGCACGGTAATTGCTCGCACGAGCAGCGTGCCTTGTACTGACACACACGGCCTCAATAATTCACCGGTGTCGAATGACGTCAGCACCACCTTGGTGCAGTGCGCAAGTAATAGCAACAATTAATACCAATCAAGGAAATGGAAACAACAGATAGGAAAAGGCAAGATATCTGAAACAAATAAACAGGCACCACAACTTACAACACAAGTAATAACATAGTCTGCCAGCTTTGTTTATGGATGTCGTGGAATATTACCCCACTCTCATATCATATGAAGAGTTAATTTGCGTTTTAAATGCATGTCGACAATACACAATAAGGAATGCTTCTATACCTATCACTTAAAATACAGGCGCCATACTACACTACGAGCAGTATCTCATGTATTTGTTTGCGGACGAATGTTCATAGTGTTACAAAACGCCAGAGGGGCGTATCACGAGTTAGTAAGGGATGGAGGTATTAATAAAAATAAAATAACTAAATTTGATTTTTAATTTATTCCCACAGCTATTATTTAAGACATTGAACTACCTATATCTACTGTTACTCGTGTTCTTCTCAGTGAGCGCGATATTTAATGTATGTCTAAATTCTAATTACTGTCATCAATATCTCTATATTGGATGCAATAAATTAAATCACACCCGTTATTTACATGTGTTCAGTCTGTCTATTGCCACCATTCCAAATGTCTGTCACTCACGCATCCAGCTCAATAGTCCCGCCCGTCACTCTCTCTCACTCTTCACTGTACCGATGCTCGCAGTCCGCAGACTTAACTCTCGCCGCCACTCGCCGCTCCGCTGGCTCGTCGCTTCGCCGTAATCGCGCACCTGGCTCTCAAGACCGTACAATCGTTCAAACTCTAGACTACCTGCTTGGTGGCCCGTCGCGGCTTGAACAGTCTCACTGGCCCGATATACTCTCTGTCTCGCGTAACTTGACAAGATTTTGACAGTTCGACGAAAGTAGATTCAATGTTTACTTTTTCGTTTATGTAACCTTCTTGCCATCAGCTGGTACGTTAAGTGTGCGGCTGTATATTTTACTTAACAAGCTCTCAGTAAACCCACTTATCTTTGTAATGCTAAACAAATTTTAATGTATTTTTAGACTGACATCTGTCGAAAAAATTCTTTGGTTATGAAAGTAAAAAAAAAACCCTGCAAACATGAAATATTTGTTCACTTTTTTAATTTATTACAGACAGTGAATTTGGGTTAACATTTACGAGACGGTAATTGTAGTTCTTGTCACACTTTGGACGTTAAAGCTAATATGTTAAGACTGGAAATAAACGTAATTCGGGGAACTTGCTTAATAACGCACTTTCTGTTTTATTCGCCAACAATCAACTNCAATTAATACCAATCAAGGAAATGGAAACAACAGATAGGAAAAGGCAAGATATCTGAAACAAATAAACAGGCACCGCCACTTACAACACAAGTAATAACATAGTCTGCCAGCTTTGTTTATGGATGTCGTGGAATATTTACCCCACTCTCATATCATACGCAGAGTTAATTTGCGTTTTAAATGCATGTTGACAACACACAATAAGGAATGCTTCTATACCTATTACTTACAATACAGGCGCCATACTACACTACGAGCAGTATCTCATGTATTTGTTTGCGGACGAATGTTCATAGTGTTACAAAACGCCAGAGGGGCGTATCTCGAGTTAGTAAGGGGTGGAGGTCTTAATAAAAATAAAATAACTAAATTTGATTTTTAATTTATTCGCACAGCTATTATTTACGACATTGAACTACCTATATCTAGGGTTACTCTTGTCCTATATCTACTGTTACTCTTGTTCTTCTCAGTGAGCCAGATATTTAATGTATGTCTAAATTCTAATTACTGTCATCAATATCTCTATATTGGATGCAATAAATTAAATCACACCCGTTATTTACATGTGTTCAGTCTGTCTATTGCCACCATTCCAAATGTCTGTCACTCACGCATCCAGCTCAATAGTCCCGCCCGTCAGTCTCTCTCACTCTTCACTGTACCGATGCTCGCAGTCCGCAGACTTAACTCTCGCCGCCACTCGCCGCTCCGCTGGCTCGTCGCTTCGCCGTAATCGCGCACCTGGCTCTCAAGACCGTACAATCGTTCAAACTCTAGACTACCTGCTTGGTGGCCCGTCGCGGCTTGAACAGTCTCACTGGCCCGATATACTCCNACAATCGTTCAAACTCTAGACTACCTGCTTGGTGGCCCGTCGCGGCTTGAACAGTCTCACTGGCCCGATATACTCCCTGTCTCGCGTAACTTGACAAGATTTTGACAGTTCGACGAAAGTAGATTCAATGTTTACTTTTCGTTTATGTAACCTTCTTGCCATCAGCTGGTGCGTTAAGTGTGCGGCTGTATATTTTACTTAACAAGCTCTCAGCAAACCCACTTATCTTTGTAATGCTAAACAAATTTTAATGTATTTTTAGACTGACATCTGTCGAAAAAATTCTTAGGTTATGAAAGTAAAAAATAAAACCCTGCAAAAATGATATATTTTTTCACTTTTTTAATTTATTACAGACAGTGAATTTGGTTTAAAATTTACGAGACGGTAATTGTAGTTCTTATCACACTTTGGATGTTGAAGCTAATATTTTAAGACTGGAAATAAACGTAATTCGGGGAACTTGCTTAATAACGCACTTTCTGTTTTATTCGCCAACAATCAACTNTTAAGACTGGAAATAAACGTAATTCGGGGAACTTGCTTAATAACGCACTTTCTGTTTTATTCGCCAACAATCAACTCGCCAACGACTTTTGCAGAGCAGTTTTTTCTGCTATTACTGATACTAAACAGCTCGAGTTGGAAATATGTGGCTTGGAATAACGTAAGAATTGCTTAAAAACCACCCACGCGCGTCCCACTTTCTTCTTTTGATTAATACAGCCCAACAAAATTTGAAAAGAACAAAATAAATATGTTATTTTACTCAAGGAAACTTTTTTTTTCTGGCTAGTAGTGTTCGGGAGCTCTCCGACAAATGGCGTGGCAGGGCGTTTCGTGAGCCGAGCGCGTTACTCAACAGGTAGCAAGCAGCACGTTGGCCTGCCTATTGATGACGTCTTTTTACAAGTTCACTTTTCTCCTATTACTGGCCCGAAACCACACAAGTTTGAAATATATTTCGTAAAATTATTTGGAAAATAATTTATAAATACGCTGCAATGTTTCTGTAGGCTTTTAGAATTAATATCAAGCATGTATGAAAGGCATAAATGAATAGTGGAAATACTCCCAATGTTTGAAGTTGCATTTCATTTGAATACAAACAGTTTTAATTTGCATTTCATTTTGAACACTTTTACATTATTACTTTAACACCAAGTTTATTTTGTAACACTATAAACCGCTGTTTTGTGACCATAGATTAATTAATACATTTTATTTTACGCCAACTCTTTTTTATCTGCGTATTTCCTGCTTGTATGATGTGCGTCGGCAGTGGAGTCAGAATAGCCAACGTAATTTTAATTTTCGTTCGTCCATGCATCAGCTGATACAGGATTTTGTAAATTACACGTTGTTTGTTTCGTATACATCAAGTTGCCACTCACTGACTGTCATGATCTTGCCGGGTTATATGATACAGAGAGTAGAAGGTTCCCCGTACCTAGAGACTCTCCAATGAGCGGGCGCGGAGTTGTTATAGTTTGTAGACACATTAAGCCTGGCTAAATATGGACGTTTCGTTCAAACTAGAATCTTCTTTACAGCGATTTTAAGGGTTCACTTTTTCCTTGCTGAGGGGTGGGGTAGAGGAGTGGTGGTGAGAGAACCAACCATATCACCCTGATTGTGGAGAAAGTCTCTTCCCTTCTTCCCTTAAGACATTACGGTTAATGATATTTCAGATTCTGCGATCATACCCGATACGTCTGTGCTAGCTGTATGGCTCAATTTTTGTTCTGAAAGACACAGTTTTTAAATTTCCAAAGAATAAACAAAACATTGAGGCATCATTGCGCAGAAGCAATGTTCTTGGTTATAACCACAGTGGTTGCACTTGGTTGTTAGTCGTCAAAGTGATTTTGCTATAACCATAATAATTGTGCTCGGTAATTTTTTTGGTTTATAACGAAAATAGTTGTAAAGTGCAAGTTTATACCATACAAATGTGTTTCAGCAATAATAAGCNATTTTTTTGGTTTATAACGAAAATAGTTGTAAAGTGCAAGTTTATACCATACAAATGTGTTTCAGCAATAATAAGGATGTGTTAAACAAAATATAAAGTTTTTTGATAAAGTTTTGGCATTTTGATAATAGCATGTATTGTTTGACAAATTATTCTGCAGGAGATGTAAGTTTTTCAACCACAAATTTGGTTGGTATAATATCACCCCCGNGTATTGTTTGACAAATTATTCTGCAGGAGATGTAAGTTTTTCAACCACAAATTTGGTTGGTATAATATCACCCCCGCCCCCTTTCATGTTTTAAAGTAGGTGATTTAATTGTTTTGTACTCATTATATTTCGTAATTGTAATAGGAAATTATGCAAGTAATTAAAATTGTTATTAAAACTGTTAAATTAAAAAAAAAANAATTTTTTTGGTTTATAACGAAAATAGTTGTAAAGTGCAAGTTTATACCATACAAATGTGTTTCAGCAATAATAAGCATGTGCTAAACAAAATATAAAGTTTTTTGATAAAGTTTTGGCATTTTGATAATAGCACGTATTGTTTGACAAATTATTCTGCAGGAGATGTAAGTTTTTCAACCACAAATTTGGTTGGTATAATATCACCCCCGCCCCCTTTAATGTTTTAAAGTAGGTGATTTAATTGTTTTGTACTCATTATATTTCGTAATTGTAATAGGAAATTATGCAAGTAATTAAAATTGTTATTAAAACTGTTAAATTAAAAAAAAAAATTGTAATTCAGAAAGGAAAAGCAAAGCTCGAAAGCAAAACTAGTAAAGAATAGATGTAAATAGTTTCCTTGGATTTGGATAGCACTTATCCACTATCACCGAGAACTGACTTAACCGTTATTTCACTAAATATTCTGTCACACTTGCTAGGATATTTCATAGGTATTGATCCCGCGTTGGTATTAAGAAGTATAACATATGCCGTTGAAAAGAAGATGAATACAGGGATCCCCCCCCCCCAGGAATCCGCAGTTGAAACCCTGGAAATTCAGTATGTGCCATACCCACGATACCTCAGTTGGAGCCAATGCGAGTATCTCATATGTGTACGGCTCCAGAGAACAGAAATACGCATAAGCTGAAGGCACAAGCGTATAAAATGATGAAAGATACTTTGTTAACGTAGCGACCATTAAATTCTCTATTTTGTTATCCTACTAATATTATAAATGCGAAAGTGTGTTTGTTTGTTTGTCCTTTCACGTCGCAACGGAGCAACGGATCGNTTATCCTACTAATATTATAAATGCGAAAGTGTGTTTGTTTGTTTGTCCTTTCACGTCGCAACGGAGCAACGGATCAACGTGATTTTTTGCACAGATAGTTGGAGGGCCGGGAAGTGACATAGGCTACTTTTTATCTCGAAAAAATCTCATTCNGTGATTTTTTGCACAGATAGTTGGAGGGCCGGGAAGTGACATAGGCTACTTTTTATCTCGAAAAAATCTCATTCCCTCAGGAAAAACATTTATGTCGGTACCATAAGGTGGTACCATAATTACGGCACAAAGTCATTTGGTCCATATTTTGCGTACCATGCATATGGTACAGCATACCAATCATATGGTACAGCGTACCATAACTTCGGTATTTCGTACGGTAATCCAAAAATTCGTACCATAATGTACTCTGCACCACCCAAGCTTACCTTTCGGCCTTGAATGGACATGGCTGGGCCGATTGAAGCAGACATGGGTGGCTGGGCTTCTCTTCAAGCCGGTGTTTATCACAGGCCATATTAATGACTTCGCTGAATTTCTTGACAANTGTTTATCACAGGCCATATTAATGACTTCGCTGAATTTCTTGACAAATTCCGTTATTTCTCCCTCTAAGCTTGTTACTATAACTACGTGAGCGGAGCCGTGGGTACAGCTAGTATTTCTGTATTTTTGACTTGGGAAGTTATATAAAATACTGAACAGGAATTCAATTATACCATGTAATACACGCTGTTGGTGAAGGATGAACAAAAGNGGAAGTTATATAAAATACTGAACAGGAATTCAATTATACCATGTAATACACGCTGTTGGTGAAGGATGAACAAAAGATGTTGAGCCGCATATACTATACAATACACGACCAAATTTTATTTATTGTTGTTGCAGGATTAATGTTATGAGAGGAAGCGTTGAGCGGCACGCCAAGTTGAAGCTGCAACTCGAGGACTGCTCTTCTCGGCGCGAGTCCATTGACGGATCCCGTTCAAGGTGTTGTCAAGCGTTGCACAGCTACTTGGTGGAGTAATTGTCCCGGATACTGTGCCGCCGAGAGGGGAGATCCACTGTCGCTTCGGTGCTATGTTTAACGAACTATGACTGTTGCAATGCGCNATACTGTGCCGCCGAGAGGGGAGATCCACTGTCGCTTCGGTGCTATGTTTAACGAACTATGACTGTTGCAATGCGCTAGGATTCCTCCCCTGGTCCGAATACCGACGTGTCGCTGCAATTAGATTGACTTGTCCGAGTCGACGTGACTCCTAACGACGCGAAACATTCAACATGAAGCGGACGTTCCACTAGGATACGACGCGACGGGGTGATTTCCCAACAGCCCGACGTTTCTTTTTGCGCGAATCCGTTCGAAAGTGTTTGGTCGATGAACCCTGCGAAGCAAGGAGACTGCCATCGGGCGGTGGGCGCGTCTCGCTGTGCCTGGCCCTGCCTGCCGACCCCNCCCCCTCATGCCCAGTGATTGCAAGGTCCTCCGGGTATTTGTCCTACCCTACAAACATAACAAGAGGAACACCCTGCGCATACACAACGAACTATTCCCCACCACCCGCTCCCCCACGCCTACACGCACCTTTCTAGTAGAGTCCTTCCTTCAACCACCTCTTATCTTCCTCTGGGGGTCTGGGAGAGTGGCTGTCCCGTCCAATCCAGGCCTCGCAAGCCCTCCGACCACTCTCATTTACACGTGAACAACATAAAAAAAAGAAGAATACCTTCCCCCGCGCACTTGAATAAAAAGAGAACCCCGCACTCTCTTCCGTCCCCGCTCTTGTTTATTTTCCTGATTACCCACGATTAATCCTCCTCGTCCATCAAGGGGCATGAACCTAATCAACCACCGGGCCGGAGAACGCAGAGCGCGCCTCTTCGCCGAGGTCGCTTTACGAGAGGCCCGTCTCGAGGTCTCGGGGCGTGTAAACACAGGTGACCTCTCGTGCTTGACGACTCGGGGGCATCGGCGACGACTGCGGTTAACTCACGTTTCACTCGCGAGAGCGCCGAACCTTCGACCGCCATGTCGAATTCTCGGCACTTCCAACTCGCTTGCATATTAAAAAAAAAAAAAAAAAAAAAAATTCCGCAAGTATAGTTCACTCACGATTACTTCACATTTTTCTGAAGCCCTGCTGAACTTCTACTTTTAGGCTATTCCTCCGCCTCGTGCAAACAAAGCTTAACTAAGTCTAGACATTACACTAAAGGGACATAGCACCGCATTCGTGCGCAATCAGTTTAATACTGTTTTGCATGAAAACTATTTCTTACTAAACGTTACCAACACGCCTATTTACTCCCTGTTTTTATTTACATAAATTATGAATTGGATATTAAGATTTTTATATGAACTATAAATAAAATACCAGTTTTACCAGAAAGTATATATTGTCGTGTTAACAGAAGTGAAAAAACGCTTGTGATACGTGACGTATAAAGGAAAAAACTAAACACGTTTTATACGATGGTTTTCCAAAGGTTGGATTCAAAAAATGCGAAAAGACTACACTCCTGTACCCAACTAGCTATTGACTTTACGCAGTAAAACAAAAATAACGATTGAAATACGAACTCTTATTTGTGCCACAATATTGGTTTTGNGCTATTGACTTTACGCAGTAAAACAAAAATAACGATTGAAATACGAACTCTTATTTGTGCCACAATATTGGTTTTGCCATATTTTGGCAAGATTAATATAGTGACGTAATTATGAGTTCGTTGTTACCTGGCCTTGTCTGTACTGCAGAGTAAGGCCGATATAGTCTATTGACGGTTTCTTAGCACTTTTTTTAAATCCAACCTTTTGAAAAATCATTCCATGTGAGAGGTGTTTGGTTATTACCTAAATGTGCCATGTATCACAGGCGTTTTATACTTATGTTGACAAAACTAAATGACATTTAGTTTAATTAAAATTTTATTTATATTTTGTTTATAAATTATTTTTATTTACACCTCATTAATACGAATGAAAACAGTAACAATATACGTGTGTTCGTAATTTCTAGTAAGTAATAGTTCTTATGCAAAATATTATTATAAGGAGTGTGCACGAATGCGGTGCGCTGTCCCTTTGATGTAATTTTCTACACTCGGTTGAACATTATTAATAGGAGGCGGAGGAATATCCTGGAAGTATTACATTAGCAGGGCTTAAAAAATGTTGGAAGAAATCCTTGAATTGACGATAACTAGTTGGGTATATGGGGACTTTCGGAACTCTCTTTTTTTTTAATATAAACAAGCCAGAAAAACCAAGAATTTAATATTGCGGGGAAGATTCCGCTTAAGGGTCCTGCCTACCTGGAACTATTTTCTCGTTGGATGCTCAGAAGTACGGGGGTGATAAGGGCGACACTGCCATGCCCATCAAGTGCTCCAACGCCGCCACGCTCAAGGCTCTGAACTGGCGTATAGTGTTTTCGGTGCGTTGCATGTGCCTCAAGGACCTTCAACGGTGACTATCATTTTATTTGTGGAAAGTGTACATCAAGGTTCAATGCAGGCGCCTGTGGTAGTTCCGTTCGAGTCAGAGTGCAGTATGCGAATCGATATGTCAGATGTCGGAAAAAAGGTAAATTTCGAGGGATAAAAGGAAATTTTAAGCGAAAAATATTTAATTTCAAAGGGGAGAAGGAAAATTTTGAAAGAAAAAAGGGGAAAAAAAGGGAAATTCAAGGTGGATGCGATTGGCGCCTGGCACCTATCCCCGATCCCCTTATGCCTGACTTCCTCAAACCCTACTTCTGTCAACGGTTCAGTTATTCAGTAAGATTTCGTAGTAGGCTATGGCGTAAATCAAGCAGGATTGGAATGGGTAGCAGCTTTGAAGACATTGAACTGATTATATTTACCCATTTAATATATGAAGAGCATGGACATATACGAAAAACAAATTATCTTATAAAAATTTAATTTTTGAGGATATTTTGGTATTTAATACACATATTTCTGCTAAATCATTTATGGTTAATTTGATAATTTATTTTGACGTGACATTTCAAGGACTGCTTTTAATCAATTACTTTTTTCCCGGATCTCAAACCTGCAACATCTCACTGCAATTCGGGATGCACCTGCTTGCACCAAGAAGATTTTAATAATATTCTTTTTAACATAACTAATTGAGAACAAATAATTATGTACTTGACGAGTCACATATAAGGGTAGTGCATAGGCTTTTGATAGTACAGTAAGCAGAAAACCATGTCGATAAACTTTCCTCCGCGATCCTTCTCGAGACACAACCTGCGACCTCTGGAGTGCTAATCAAGCACAACACCGCAAAACAATATAAGCTAAGCAGTTTCGACACAATCCACCGCGTAACAGCAAGATTAAATACTCGGTCAGAAAACGCAGACCCACAGATACCTCTAATCCTTGGTGGTTTCTTCCACTACTAGCAGAAGTGCACAGATGCATGGGAACGTGCGCTTTACAATCCGTGCTCATCTCATGAAAATGAAAATTTCGCCTTAAAGGCTCTGCCTACCAAGTGTGCAGAAAAAGATTTTAAATTGGGAATCTATGTTAAAGAAATGCCTTACATCAATTTTAAGGATAACCGTAAAAAAAAAAATATATATATATATATTCTATGTGACACATATTAAGGAATACTAACACGTTAATAAATAAACAATTTTTATATTTAATATCCCTCCTAAAATCTAACATTAAAATTTCGTTTTTACAAAAAAGTGTCGAATGAGAAAATTTTATTTTTAAATTTGTTAGCGTGGCAGTGTTGTACGAGAAAATCGCGTTGAATATTTTTTTTTTATTTGAAACATTTAACTTTAAAATTGATTCATTGAGAAGAAGCTTCTTTAACATTGATTCCCCATTTAAACTGCGTGGCTGTAGGCTTGGAGCTCTTTAGCACGTTCGAGAATCAGAAGCAAGCGAGCGATAAGGGCGACACTGACACGCGTACCTAGTGCCCCATCGACCCTACTACGCGCAAGGCGTTGAACTCGCGTGCAGCGTTTCCATCGTGCTGCATCATGGGATTTCAAGCGGTCACCCTATCGTTTTATTGTTGGAAGGTCTGAAGCAAAGTTCAGTGCAGCTCCTTATAAATGTTTACGCGTGTTTCCGACCCGTGTACTATGAGACACTGCTGAGCGAAAATAGCAGTTTTCAGCTGTGTCGGAGGACTTGGAAATAGCAGTTATCATGTGCATGATGTACTGCGAGTATTCTTCGTACCTCGTCTGAAGTATGTTTTCTTTCGTAATTTGGCGTAATGGCAACACTCTTAGAATTTTTGTATAAAAAAAACCCCGTGGATCTCAAACATACTGCGACACAATTCAAGCGCGGGGTAGGCGGCGTCCTCGAGAAGTCTTCGTTTTCAGGTAATGTGCAAGTTTTACCTCGTTAAGTGTTGCCTACACATCTAGTTCGATCATACAATCGGCGCAACTGAATGACAACCTTCCAACTGTAGCAAAACATAACTAGTCAAAAAATAGCGCCAAATCTGAGAGTTTTAAAATGTAAAACGCACTACCCACGTGCCAAATCTGGTGGGCAAATGGGCTGAACCGTTTCTGAGATACTGGTTATGCATCACATGAATCAGGTTAACCGGTATCTCCTGATATGGAAAAAAAAAATATATATCACCGCTTTCTGTTCAGGTAATGTTCGGTTTGAATCGATTTATAGTCTCCAGAATTTTAATGTCACGTTAAAACATTAGAAACCTGGCAATTTCGTAAAATGCTACCAGCTTCCGTTTTCAATTACCATAAAGTTTAGCTGTCCTTCACGGTAGTTATCCGTTATACGTCTTATGCGGTGGAAAATGATAAAAGACGGCGTGACCACAGGCCCCCAATACGGCGGATGAAAGCGGTCGTTACTTAACAATTTATGTTCCATATTAGGTACAGGCTGCATAAGAAAGCCTGGTCATCGCCGTGTGATTAGTTCCAGAGGNGCCTGGTCATCGCCGTGTGATTAGTTCCAGAGGCACGGAGCGTTAGGTCAAAAATAGAGGAAAATTAGCTTTAGAAATAATTGTGATTGTGCTTGGAAGACGTACACGTGTAGTGTCTTCCTACCGTGCATCTTAGTCAAGATGTCGTTAGAAGGAGTAATTAAACGCCTACGTACATACATACAGATTATAAAACATTACCACCATTAATCAAGCGTATGTGGTCATGCAATGTATACATGACTTGCATTCTAAAGGTCGTAGTTTTAATCCCGCTGGCCTGCACCGTTTTTTTCCCTTCATGCTTTCAGCTATCTAAATATGTATGGGACGTTGCATAGGGATTGGTTTCAATTATATATATATATATATATATATATATATATATATATACACACACTCTCAACACAGGATGAAACAGCATCCAGTAAAGCAAATACCTCAATTGTGGAAGACATAATTCGTTGCTGAGGGTATATTCTGCGGTTTTATAAAGAGCTTCTGCTTATAACATCAAATACAAACGCATTTTTATGAGTTCTGACGCATGACAGTGCGTTATGCCGATATTTGTTCAGTTTGAAATAATGCTTTAAATAGTTTTAAGAACACTTCCCCAATTTACTCGGCCCCATTTATATTTATTTAACTCTTATGACATCAACGTTTGAAAAATATCCGCGTTGGCGCCGAATAGTGAAATAAAAACGGTAAAATTGGTGACCATGATAATTAGCTCAATATGTTCATTATAAGCATTGCCGTGACAGTATAATGCACACGTTCCTGACAACTTTAGAGTGACATTCGTTGCAGGCATGATCATTAGTCATTGTTTCTATGAACGCCAGTTTCACGACGATAGTCCGTGGGTCGTCGAGGCCGCGGCACTGCACTTGCGTCCATCATTATTGCACCCGTTGTTTTCCAGCATAGTATACCAATCTAACTGGACCTTAAACTAACGTTGTCTTAGGCCGGTATTCCAGAACGTCCAGTTTGGCATTACATCTGTGCTATCATCTTGGGCATTTGAAAAGCCATGGCTAATCCTTAACTCCCGGAACGTATTTATGAACGTGTTTTATCTATGTCCTGAGATGGTAACGGATGTGCCGCGGTTTGCTATTCGCCGCCTCGTGCGAGGCTATAAACAAATGAAAGCGACACAAGTGTTTATGTACAATAGCTTTCGCAAAAATAAATAGCTGCGCGGTTTATTTATTACTTTACCTGTAGCGCTTGCAGTTATTACAGACTATAAATAACTTTGCATAGAGTAATAAAAACTAATAATTATTATTAATGTCTGACGTGATATATTTATGTCATTCTTTATTGTGTGGCAACATATGGAACATAATATGGCATGTTTCGTGTTTTTAATGTGGAAATTGTATACGCAAATTTTAAATGGCGCACAAACGTTTTAACAGCAAAACTACCTGTTCATAGTCTGGTTTAAGTAGCAAATATATTCAACAATTATTTTTAACAGTGGTTGCTTCATTAGCAAAACATAAAAATTAAGAAGATCCCATAATGTTGTCAGATAGGGTTTTTCCCAAGAAAAGTAACGGTGTTTAGTTTACCATAAATCCCACTAATCCAATATAAATTAGTAAAATATTTTCACCTTTAATACCGAAAGTATAATCAGGATTTGATGAGATAAATATTATAATTTAAAAAAAATTGTATTGATTTAGTCTCTGCTCCACTTAACCACATATTTAATTGTTCATTTGAAACTGGTGTATTCGCAGAGAAACAGAAGTTCACAAGAGTAAACCCATTGCATAAAAAGAAGACAAAAGCTCTCCATATAATTAATACCCATTTCTCTTCTTTCTACCTTTGCAAAAATTTTAGAAAAAATCGTATGTAACAGACTCTCGCACTACTTCGAACATAATAAAATTGTTACTAATTCTAAATTTGATTTCCGAGAGGGAAAAATCAGATAATGAAGGTATATTTAACCTAACCACTTCTATTCTTAGAGCATTTGATAATAAGAAAAAAGTAGCTGCAATTTTTTGTGATCTAATGAAAGATTTTGATTGCGTTGATCATAATATCCTAATAGATAAATTAACTTTTTATGTTGTGCAGAGTAAAGCATTATCATGGTTCTATTCTTATTTTGCCCATAGATAACAACAGGTAATACCAGATTGTCTTAATGTTAGTTTTTCCATAAAGGGTTTGATTAAACATGGTGATCCGCAGAGTTCCATTCTTNGCCTGCATCTATATCTAATGAAGTCTTAACTGTCTAATGAAGTCTTAACTGTCTTTATTGCAGTTTACACCACTATTTTATGTTGTATTGAGGATGAAAAAACCCTCATGGAAACTATACATTTTGTTTATAATTAAATTAACGACTGGTTATCAGCTAATAATCTCACTCTAAAACAGATAAAACAGTTTTCATAAAATTTCTTTCCAATAAAGAAAAAGGATTATAACATACAAAATAATTTTGGAAATTACACAACAAAAGAATATAAATCAACAAAATTCTTAGGCTTACAAATTGATAACCACCTAAATGGAAATGCACATACAAATAATATTATTCCTTAATTCAGTGCAGCTTGTTTTGCACTACAAAATTTATCGTATATTCCCTCTTCATCTTCTATAAAACAGGTTTATTTTTCGCATATTTACATTTTATAACGTCTTTTGGAATCATGTACTGGGCATCTTCACCACAAAATATGCATTTTTTCGTCTTCAAAAAAGAGCAGTTAGAATTATTGCGGGTGCAAAAAAATATGATACAGGTCAACCCTTGTTTAAAAAGTTAGGCATTATGACTTTCACTTGCCAATATATCTATTCAATAATAATGTTTTAAGCAAATAATCCAGATTCTTTTGACAGAAATTGTAATGTGCACATAACAAAGAAGACCTGCACATGCCCAGTAATCATTTTAAAATGGTGCAAAAAGGTGTATATTTCAATGGCACTAAATCATTTAACAGATTGCCAAATTAAATTTAAAAAATATATTTTAGATTAAGCTTTTTATTCAATTGCAGAATATTTTGAGAAGAGGTAAATTACAAATATTCTTACTTGTATTATTGATATGTAAACGTCTGTTCATTATATATTTTCATTGTATGACTTCCTTGAAGAAAGAATAGGTAAATCGAAATAATAATATTTCATTTTAGTGAGTTTACATATGCTTTGCATGTTAGTTTACAAAGTTGTTATGTCTTGTAATATAATTTTACATAAGTATCATTGTATAGACTCGGTATTCCATAGTTGAGAATTGTACTATCTATTATATTTTTATTTGATTGCATTTGTATTGTAGTATTTAAGTTATTTTGTATTTGTAAAATTAATTTATTTTATGTTTATGTAAAACTGACATGCTCTATATACCACATGTTCTTGACATATATAGGAATCCTCGGAGTACACTAAAATAAATAAAATAAAAATGAAAATAAAAAATGCGAATGCATTACGACACAAAGAGTCTACATAGTTGCTGAGACTGTACGTCATTGCGAAGTTAGTTTCCCGTACACGGACGGCCAAAATACGTCCTGTAACTCAATTACAACGCGTTGTAGGGCGTATATAATTGTTCATAGGAACATTTTTGCTGGTTTTGATCCCAGGAATCACCTCTCGACGTTTGTTACAATAGTTTAGATACACCTTGCAATACCAGCAGGTTGAGTGTGTTTGCAGTTTAAACTGACCTAGGGTAGATGGCGAATACGTGGCTCGTTCTCACACGCACTTACGTAATAGCCATGANATTACAACGCGTTGTAGGGCGTATATAATTGTTCATAGGAACATTTTTGCTGGTTTTGATCCCAGGAATCACCTCTCGACGTTTGTTACAATAGTTTAGATACACCTTGCAATACCAGCAGGTTGAGTGTTTTTGCAGTTTAAACTGACCTAGGGTAGATGGCGAATACGTGGCTCGTTCTCACACGCACTTACGTAATAGCCATGANAAACTGACCTAGGGTAGATGGCGAATACGTGGCTCGTTCTCACACGCACTTACGTAATAGCCATGAGCTGTGTTTGAGTTCAGTTCAACGTGCACTGTGCACTTTTTTCCTTGCCCTTGAGCCCTTCCTGTGTCACGAGCCCTTGTTCCCTTCATGAGAAATATTCGTTGGTGAATTCAGACGCTTTTGTTCGTTCCCGCCTACAGTTCTACTCAGCTGAATTTCACTCTACGCGAGTTTAATTTGTCTTTCTGACGTTTGCGAGGGGTTTCCCGAAGCCGTGCAAAGTTGTAAACACCAACAAATAAACATTTTGCGCATTGGAAAACGATTGAGGGCTGGGCAAAATGACTCGTCCCCTTTACTGAAGGGGACATTTCTAAGGTGCACATGTGCGCTTCCCGCGAATTCGGGCAGCAAAGAATGTGACGTCACACCCGGGATCCGCTTTTCAAGGGCACGAAGCCAAGTAAGGGCCCCCATGGCTGGTGGATTCGAACTCTTCTGTGGACGCGACTGTCCAAAAACGCCTACGTTTCAAACGCGGTGGAAGAATTCTCAACGGACAGAAAGAAATGACTCAGCGCTTTCAAAGAATTGCAAGGGTGGGAATGGTGTACAACACGCCACTCGATACTACTGAAGGTTGTTCTCGGTCAACTGAGCACTTTTAAAAGCCCTGTTAAAGACCTAATTCTATGCACGTTGTGTATTCTTCCACCACACCTAAAAATTACATTTCCGTTGGCCTGGTCACTTTACTCGTGCGTCGGCCAAGTTATCAAGTGAACCTGTGCAATTATTAGAAAAGTAAATATATTACAAATTTGCATAAACAGAAACAAATATAAATAATTTCAGTATTCACAAATATTCACCTGTCACTTATTTTAACGTTAAATCACGGAAATACTTACCCTCCATCGTTACATACTTTATTGGGCACGTGTCATTCAGCGTGCCAGTTGAAATACATGCAGGCAGGGGCAGTGATAATTTTCTATGGTATATTTCAATAGTGCTCACTTTATCGTGAACATTCTATATGCAAGTTTACTCTGTTTCATGCACCTGCAAACGAGTCGCGTGCAACTTTTTTTTCTCTCGCTGAATCCGCGCCACGTATTTTTACGTTGCTCCCCACCCACGCATTTCGCCGCGACAATGCCTCGCCATCTGAATGCTGCGAGGGAGGGCTGAAGAATCCGGCATTCTGGCAGCAACGCCCCAAGAAGGCATTCGGTCACTGCCACTGCACGATCGACTGACTTTCACATACCAACGTGGAACTTCAAAATAATTATATATATTATATATAACAATATATTATACATTAATATATATAATTATTATATATAATTAATATATATAATTCTACATTAATATATATTATATATATCAATATATTATGTATATCAATATATTATACATCAAAATATTGTAAAATAGTAAATTATATATTTATTATAACACATAATATATATAAATATATTATATAATTTATTAATATATTTTATGTATTATTTATATTTATATGTATATGTTGAGAAATATGACGGGCCAGAGGTGATTGGTATTTCCTCTCATAATTCGAATTAGTCTATTTCTATATCAGGAGTATTTGAGGGACCAGCAGCATCAGTGTTCGCTGTAGATGGCGCCTCTGATATAGATAGATGCCCATTGGCATCTCCTTGTGCAGAATATAGAGTGTTGATGATCCAGTGTCCGAAAGGGCCTTGGATAGTGATAGCGATAGTGATTTTGAAGATTGGTTTTCGGACATTTTGTCTGGATTTAATAGTCGGACTTAAATATGAATAGCAGTATTATGAATGAATAAATAAATAAATAAATTAAAAAAAAAAAAAAAATATATATATAGAGAGAGAGAGAGAGAAAGAAAGAGAGAGAGAGAGAGAGAAAGAGAGAGAGAGAAAGAGAGAGAGAAAGAGAGAGAGAAAGAGAGAGAGAAAGAGAGAGAGAGAGAGTCTATCCACAGCGAATTTTCAGTTTTTGATTCATACCTTTGAAAAATTACCCCATGTATGACGGGTTTGCTTGTCTCCCAAATGTATCATACATCACAAACGTTTCATACTTCAGTCAAAATAACAGTATCTTATTGGTTAAATTAAACTTTTACTGTTATTTTATATAGATTAAGACATTTGTAATTAATATGAATAAAAACAGAGACAGTAGGTGTGTTGGTAACGGCTTATAAGAAATAGTTCTCATGCAAAATCGTATTTAAACTGAGTGTTCACGGGTGCGGTACGGTGTCCCTTTGGTGTAGATTTCTACACTTAGCTGAGCTTAGTTTGCAAAAGGCGGGGAAATAGCCTGGAAGTGGAACTTCAGCAAGGCTTCAGAAAAGTTCGAGAGCAACCGTGAATGGACCATACACGAGCTGTTTCACTCGATTCGTAGACAACGTTGTCAACTCTCACCTCCCGTACATCCACGCACCTCCGTCCCACAGTGGCTGGCGTGTACACCATCACACTAGAGCGGGTATCCCCGACGTGTGTCGCTGTCGAGGTTGTTGCTGCGCCTGATGCTTGGGCGCACACTATCATGATGCAGGGGGGCCGCGGTGGTGTAGTGGTCAGACTACTCGTCTCCCACCTAGCCGAATCGGGCTCGATTCCCGGCGGGACCGCTCCCGGATTTTTGCAGCTGGAAATCATGCCAGACGATGCCGCTTGTCGGCAGGTTTTTCTCGGGGATCTTCCGGTTTCCCCCGCCCTTGCATTCCGGCGCTGCTCCATTCACACTTTATTTCACCTTCATCGGCTCTCAAGACCTCGATGTCAAGTGCCGCCAAAATCGCTTCAATCCACCCCCTCTTATATGTGCTTTTTTTTTCTTTAATTGTTTTCCAAAAAAATTTTGACCGCGCCACTAACGTCTGTAATAAAACTGTTTTTTATTGATGTGAAACTAGTTTCCTGTTAATTTTTTCCACGTTATATTTTACAATAATACTGTAGCATACTGTATAAAATAGAGAGCAACACTTAAAAAATAGTAGTATAATTTTTGTTTTACGTATATGTACATTTGTCTTTCAAATGCTAATGAGCATTCAAAAGAAAATACAAGCAAGCCAGTGAACACTGCAGAAGTTGGAGAATCATGAAGGCATGACAAGTTAAACCTGTTAATTCGTGTTTAACTTAACAAATGCAGATGAGCCCTCTTTTCTAGGAAAACACGGCACTCATTACCAACTTTCCTTTTTAACTCGAGTCCACAGTCGCTGCAAAATATACAGAACACAAAGGCGAGGTTAAGCACTCAGTCTGCTTGTGGAGCGAAGAGCATCCACCGTGCCTCCCACAGGATTTTTCATACGTTATGACGAGTGTAGATAAAACGCTAATTAAAATGATAAAAACATTTTATTGAAAACAATTACGTATGTCGAAGAACGTAAGATAAATTAACACCTATGGAGTTTTTATCAAAGGACTTGTTCAAAGCAATTAATAGGCTCCAAATTTTTAGGTTTCAAAATTAATGGAACATCGCACGTTACATTTACTAATACATTTCAATTTGTATAATGTGTATTTTCATATGTTTAAAAAAATTATATTCTAAAATAATTTAATGAGAATATGAATACTTTGTCTACATCAAATTTGAAATTGTAGAAATTATGTCATTTCTCTACCATGATTAAAGGGGCTAACTGGTACCAATATCTTGACCTATATGAAATATAATTCTGAAACGTAGGTATTCGTTAAATTGATTACAAAAGAAATGATTTACAGTTCTGTCTCGAAGAAGTTGGTTATTTTTTGCTTGTGGTTATAATTACTGCTAAATAAAAAGTTCATTAAAATAGGTCAAGATATAAAGCGATATTTTTACTTTCATTGACTTTTTGTTTGGTTAAACACGTGGCGTAAAACACGCGTTTTTTAATGGACGTTACGACAGTGTTGTGAACTCAAATGTCCACGATTATCTCTACGAATGTACGTAGAGCTGAGCTTAAGACCAACATATCAACTGTTTGGATCCTAAGAGAGATTTGTAGCCTTTTAGTGATCGTGTCATTTAAATATAAGATGATCCCGAGCTGTGGCCGTTTTCACTGCGCATCCATCGCCTTAAATTAAAATATACGCTCAAGAGCAGAAAAGTTGTCGAGATTAACAACGTTAAAGCTATCGCGCGAATATCGGAGACAAAGGCACGAGTCCTGGATCTGAAATGGCAAAGAAAGCGAAATGGCGTTGATTACATTTTTTTTAACGTCCTCCGACTAATGCTCTGAATGGCCTATCAGACGAGCAAGGAGAATGTTCGGGTAGAGATGACGGAATAAATATAATGGAAAGCCGTTAAAACGCCACTCATGTCCACACAAAAACACGTAACAGGAAAAACGCAAAGAAAAAATCTTAATATTATTTTTAATCCCAAGGTTGTGCCATACGCACTAGAATTAAAAAGGAAACGGGTAGTACTTCCAGCAGTAATCTAACGAATTCTAAGCCTTAGAATTTGTTTTCGTTTTCACTATATTACATGTGACCAGATAGCATCCGTAAATAAATAATTTTCTTCCCCCCTCCCCTTCTCATAATCGCCGTAAGATATAGTTTTGTTGCACAAAAACAAATTTTTTTCTGGCGAAATGAATTTCACTAAGGATGTTGTGTGCTTCTGCATGTTAAAATGTCACTTTTTTTTTGCGCATGGCATTTCCAACTTTATTCAAAATGGGGCACACTTCTACTTCGTTGCTTTCTATGCAATTATTTCATACCGCAAATGTCGGAATATTTAATTTAATTTTTATACGCAACTAGTGAACATCAATTATTCGCTCAGCTACATTTTTGTCCATCACCTAACAAAATCGTGATAAGAAGTTACCGTCATTAATTTATATCGAAGTCATAAGTGATTCTGATGGGGAAAGTAATTTCTAACACTTACAATGGCTGTGTTCGAATTCACTGCCACATGTCCTCGTNTGAATAAAAACAGAGACAGTAGGTGTGTTGGTAACGGCTTATAAGAAATAGTTCTCATGCAAAATCGTATTTAAACTGAGTGTTCACGGGTGCGGTACGGTGTCCCTTTGGTGTAGATTTCTACACTTAGCTGAGCTTAGTTTGCAAAAGGCGGGGAAATAGCCTGGAAGTGGAACTTCAGCAAGGCTTCAGAAAAGTTCGAGAGCAACCGTGAATGGACCATACACGAGCTGTTTCACTCGATTCGTAGACAACGTTGTCAACTCTCACCTCCCGTACATCCACGCACCTCCGTCCCACAGCGGCTGGTGCGTACACCATCACACTAGAGCGGGTATCCCCCGACGTGTGTCGCTGTCGAGGTTGTTGCGCCAGATGCTTGGGCGCACACTATCATGGCATTTCTGAAAGACGCCGAGGTATCCACCTGCCTGCAGCTATTTTGCGCATTGCAGATATAGAAACACTTGTGACACTAGTCCGAAAGCGGGCCGCGGTGGTGTAGAGGTCAGACTACTCGTCTCCCACCTACTTGAATCGGGTTCGATTCCCGGCGGGACCGCTCCCGGATTTTTGCAGCTGGAAGTCACGCCAGACCGATGCCGCTTGTCGGCAGGTTTTTCTCGGGGATCTTCCGGTTTCCCCCGCCCTTGCATTCCGGCGCTGCTCCATTCACACTTTATTTCACCTTCATCGGCTCTCAAGACCTCGATGTCAAGTGCCGCCAAAATCGCTTCAATCCACCCCCTCTTATATGTGCTTTTTTTTTCTTTAATTGTTTTCCAAAAAAATTTTGACCGCGCCACTAACGTCTGTAATAAAACTGTTTTTTATTGATGTGAAACTAGTTTCCTGTTAATTTTTTCCACGTTATATTTTACAATAATACTGTAGCATACTGTATAAAATAGAGAGCAACACTTAAAAAATAGTAGTATAATTTTTGTTTTACGTATATGTACATTTGTCTTTCAAATGCTAATGAGCATTCAAAAGAAAATACAAGCAAGCCAGTGAACACTGCAGAAGTTGGAGAATCATGAAGGCATGACAAGTTAAACCTGTTAATTCGTGTTTAACTTAACAAATGCAGATGAGCCCTCTTTTCTAGGAAAACACGGCACTCATTACCAACTTTCCTTTTTAACTCGAGTCCACAGTCGCTGCAAAATATACAGAACACAAAGGCGAGGTTAAGCACGCAGTCTGCTTGTGGAGCGAAGAGCATCCACCGTGCCTCCCACAGGATTTTTCATACGTTATGACGAGTGTAAATAAAACGCTACTGTCTTTATTAAAAATTAAAATTATAAAACATTTTATTGAAAATAATCAAACTCTTATGTATGCCGAAGAACGTAAGAGAAATTAACACCTATGAAGTTTTTATCAATTGACTTGTTTAAAGCAATTAATGGGCTCCAAATTTTTAGGTTTTAAAATTAATGGAACATCTCACGTTACATTTACTAATACATTTACATTTGTATAATGTGTATTTTCATATGTAAACAAAATATATTATTCTAAAATATTTTAAACAGAATATGAATACTTTGTCTACTTCAAATTTGAAATTGTAGAAATTATGTCATTTCTCTACCATGATTAAAGGGTTAACTGGTACCAATATCTTGACCTATATGAAATTTAATTCTGAAACGTAGGTATTTGTTGAATTGATTACAAAATAAATGATTTACAGTTCTGTCTCGAAGAAGTTGATTATTTTTTGCTTGTGGTTATAATTACTTCTAAATAAAAAGTTCATAAAAATAGGTCAAGATATAAAGCGATATTTTTACTTTCATTAACTTTTTGTTTGGTTAAACACGTGGCGTAAAACACGCGTTTTTTAATGGACGTTACGACAGTGTGTGAACTCAAATGTCCACGATTATCTTTACGAATGTACGTAGAGCTGAGCTTCAGACCAACCTATCAACTGTTTGGGTCCTAAGAGGCATTTGAAGCCTTTTAGTGATCATGTCATTTAAATATAAGATGATCCCGAGCTGTGGCCATTTTCACTGCGCACCCATCGCCTCAAATTAAAATATACGCTCACAAGCAGAAGAGTTGTCGAGATTAACAACGTTAAAGCTATCGTGCGAATATCGAAGACAAAGGAACGAGTCCTGGAGCTGAAATGACAAAGAAAGCGAATTGGCGTGGATTACATTTTTTTTTTTTTTTAACGTCCTCCGACTAATGCTTTGAATGGGCTATCAGACGACCAATGAGAATCTCCGGGTAGAGATGACGGAATTAATATAATGGAAAGCCATTAAAACTCCACTCCTGCCCACACAAAAACACGTTCCAAGAAAAACGTAACGAAAAAAATCTTAATATTATTTTAAATCTCAAGGTTGTGCCATGCGCACTAAAATTAAAAAGGAAACACGTAGTACTTGCAGCAGTAATCTAACGAATTCCAAGCCTTTGAATTTGTTCTCGTTTTCACTATATTACATGGGACTAGATTGCATCCGTAAATAAATAATTTTCTTCCCCTTCCCCCCTTTCTCATAATCGCCGTAAGATATAGTTTTGTTGCACAAAAACAAATTTTTTTCTGGCGAAATGAATTTCACTAAGGATGTTGTGTGCTTCTGCATGTTAAAATGTCACTTTTTTTTTGCGCATGGCATTTCCAACTTTATTCAAAATGGGGCACACTTCTACTTCGTTGCTTTCTATGCAATTATTTCATACCGCAAATGTCGGAATATTTAATTTAATTTTTATACGCAACTACTGAACATCAATTATTCGCTGAGCTGCATTTTTGCCCATGACCTAATAAATCGTGATAAGAAGTTATCGCCATTAAGTCATATCGAAGTCGTAAGTGATTCTGATGGGGAAAGTAATTTCTAACACTTACAATGGCTGTGTTCGAATTCACTGCCACATGTCCTCGTTGGTTGAGCTTTATTTGCATGAGGCAGAGGAATATCCTGGAAGTAAAACTTTAGCAGGGCTTCAGAAAACGAAAGTAACCGCGAACAGCATATATTTAAACAAAAATCTATGTAGCTTAACGTTCATAATAAAATCTAAGTCTATATACAACACTTGCTTGTTAAAATTTAAAATTAGTTTTACGCATTTTACACTAATTTTTTGTGAAATGTACTCCAATTTATTTGTAGTGTTACAGAAATATCTTTGCCAACATGTTTCCAAAGAATTCCTTGTACAAAAACTGAAAACTGTTTACATTTTAGTGTGGTCATGGGGCTCCTTGCATTGCGATAACGATAGTATGTAACTGTTTCTCTTCAGTTACTGATGATTTATACGTTCAGTGTGATTACAGATGTAGGTTTGTTTAATTAGGTTTCGTTCACTGTAAAAAAAAGAGCACGTTTAAAAATTAAGATAAGATAGTACTTATGATATTGTTACATGTCGCTAAGGGCGTGCATCCGAGCTCGTAACAAATGGATGTCTGAATAAAAATAAAATAATTGAATTAAATTTCTCTATTTATTTACCATGAAATAAAATACAAACAGCTATTATTTACAACGATAAACTACCTATTTCAACCAGTAACACTTTTATATTCGGCGAGTACAATATTTAATATCAGTCTCAATTCTATTTAAATTCCTTATCATGGTCTTTATACGACAAAATCCAGAAACAAATGGCGGTGGCGTTCAGAAGTTGAATGTGAACAACAAATACAGACTAACGGTCACGTGTCTTCCCAAAAATAAACCCACCTTTTTACAATTACCAACCATCGAGTTCAGATAGCGTAGTCCCAGAAGATTTTTGATTTTCTTTACTTCGCCAGCCGCAGGCGGCCAGAGAAGTTTAAGCCCCGGTGCACCCGAAATCGGGCCTTCCTTCGGGTAAGNGAGTTCAGATAGCGTAGTCCCAGAAGATTTTTGATTTTCTTTACTTCGCCAGCCGCAGGCGGCCAGAGAAGTTTAAGCCCCGGTGCACCCGAAATCGGGCCTTCCTTCGGGTAAGCACCTGCCTTCACCTGAGGCAGTGCTCCCCTATATAACCCAAAGGGGCATGGACGAGGGGTTGGTGTCATTTACCGCCNGTGAACAACAAATACAGACTAACGGTCACGTGTCTTCCCAAAAATAAACCCACCTTTTTACAATTACCAACCATCAAGTTCAGATAGCGTAGTCCCAGAAGATTTTTGATTTTCTTTACTTCGCCAGCCGCAGGCGGCCAGAGAAGTTTAAGCCCCGGTGCACCCGAAATCGGGCCTTCCTTCGGGTAAGCTCCTGCCTTCACCTGAGGCAGTGCTCCCCTATATAACCCAAAGGGGCATGGACGAGGGGTTGGTGTCATTTACCGCCTCCCTTCCGCCTGTTTCGGCAGTTGGTCCGACCACGGGCCGCCAGAAAATTTTGAGCTGCGGTGAGCCAGTCTAAGGCATTCTGGAGCCTCGACTAGGCCCCAGCGCGTTTTACCGCCTCTCTCCCGACACACTCGGCCAGAGGAAAAAAAAAATTGCTATAAAAATATTTTTTTTAATGTTACCTACGTTCGCATTTTATTTTCTGACTCACGAGAAGATTCTCTCTTTATTACCCAATGTAGGTAGTATAAGAGTACTAAATGTAGATAAAGAATATTTTACTTTTGCGATCGGTTCGTAACAATACGTTGAAGAAACACGTGTTCTTAATTCCTTTTGCAAAAATCCTTTCTTTAATACATTCACTATTTAATTGTAGGCTGTTCAAGGTTAACTGAGCACTTTTTAAATCAACCTTTGAAAAAACGTCACGGCCCCTACCTGCATATATTTTAACGGACACACTGAACGGCATGTGCCCAGTTAAGTTGGTAACGTCAGAGAGAGAAGTAGTTACACGTATCAAAGTTGAATAACAAGTGTTATCTAAACATTTGTGAAGAATGCAATGTTGTATTTTGCTTTCTGTTTTTTTAACGAATAAAGTGCAAGAGACTGCAAATCTGTTAAATTTTAATTTTTCCAATAATTTCACATTTACACTTACCAGACGCACAAACAAAGTTATCAGGTCCAAGAATTTGTTAATTTCATAGATGGCGAAAGGATACAAATTATGCACCCAAGTGGATCTCAAGCAGTGATTTAAAAAGTGCTCAGTTTACCGTGAACAGCCTATAACGTTAAGTCATACGTTATCGGAGTGTGATACGTTCATTCGCAATGAGGAAGCTGGCGCGGCACCGTCTAGAGTCGAACCCGGCTCGTCGTGCGCAAACCAATCGCCCGGCCACCTCGTCCAAGTTCTGGTAAATTTTGTAAACGGTTTCCTCTTAAACTGCGTAGTTAAGATAAACCACTAAGGTGCTTACCTATTTAATTTTGCAAATTTTTTAATTATAATCGGGTTTAACTATACATTGTTCTATACCAAATTTTACACTTGTGTCATACAATTTAATGCGAAGTAAGACTGGCAAACTTAATTACTTCTAATATCAAATTTTCGACAACATGTTTTCCTATGGTTCCGAATTTTCGCCCAGTTACATTTTCTCTAGACACTCAGCTTTTTTTTAATGGTAATTACAGTATATACTAGTGTCATCTAAAATTCAAAGGCGCATAAATAGGTGTCAACACTTTCCATGCACTTTACATATTGTTTCTGTCATATTTTTTTCGTTGGGAAGCTTCGTTCACATAATTGGACCTTATCCAGTTACAGTGGAGAACTGGTTTATGTGCTGCAAAAAAATATACTACCTTAAACGTAACAATTTCAGCAACATTAGAATTTCCCCTCAAATATAAAAAACCGTGATGGATTACAGAATTTTCTAAATTTATTAATGAGGTTTGACTTTTGCTACTGTGAAAACCAACCGTATTACTGTTTTGTAAATATGCCTACGCAGATAGGGCATTTCAAACATTTCCTCCCTATTTATCTACGTAAACAGAAAGCGATGTACAGCAGATTATATGCCGTTTTGCTGAACACATGGACAGACTAACGTTAAGTATAAACTAACAGCGCTGATTACACACGGAATTGCTACAGACAAGTAAACGGGGGGTACCGATAAAATAATTGCGTAATGTGCCGNACAAGTAAACGGGGGGTACCGATAAAATAATTGCGTAATGTGCCGAGCGAATGCTTAAAAAACTGCCACACATACACTGTACAAAAAAAGGTAATTTTTACTGAAAAATGCTTTGTAATTTTACAAATGCTTGTAACAGTACAAAGATTTATCTTGTAAAACTGCTCGTTTGTAAAACTACAAGGGCTGCCTTTGTAATATACCTCAAGAAATGTTTGTACTATACTGACCTGTTTCCACGAGCTTCAGAAAAATGGCGGACACTCAACAATGCAAAAATCGTATATAGCTGTTTGTGCAAGAACAATGGGCGATGTAAAGTAAAGCTGCATGCAAAATGAAATGTATTTGGTATAACACTTAAAACACAATCATAATAAAACGACAATTTCAATGAACCGTGACCGTATTATTCATTAACTCTTAACGTTTCCTAGCTGTACAGAACTCTTAAATCGTCTCTCAATACCTCGTTGTTTAGAGCCGGCCAAATCACTTAAATGAGCAACAGAACTCTNACAGAACTCTTAAATCGTCTCTCAATACCTCGTTGTTTAGAGCCGGCCAAATCACTTAAATGAGCAACAGAACTCTTAAATTGAAATAAATGTACGCTATTCTTCTTAACCAAAAAACTTAATTAATATTTTGTAGGTACTTGCAGCTATATTTACTGTTAAAAATAAGTTTTAAGCTCTTAAGTGAAATTGGCCTTGTGATTAAGGGTGCCGGCTAATAGTACTAGTGGTATGGGTTATAGTCCCCACGCTGGCAAAGTGTACATTTTTTTTAGTAAGTTATATTCTGAAATATTTTTTTTTAGTTATTCTCTGTTATTGATTTATTATATTTGTTTTATAGAAGAAAAAAATAATTTTAGCCTATGTACACTTCTCAATAACGACAGTTGTAATACAAGGCTATAATTTGTAGTATTACGAATAAATTTTTTGCAGATTTTACAAGAAACCTCTTTGCAGTTTTACAAAGGATTTTCTCCGCAACTGGGTTTCCAAGGATTTTTCTTGTAAAAGTACAAGAATTTTTTTTAGAGTGTATAAACCAGTTGCCTCATCACTCACTATAGACGGTTGTTCATTGTAAAGTGAAATCAACCTTTGAAAAGAAAATCACAGCTCATTAACCGCATATTTGCTACCGCACACAGTAGCACGCAGGCTTCCAGTTAAGTTAACAACGAATTAGTAAAATAGTTCGAAGACTCGACGTGATGCTGCAAGTGTAATGTTCAAATTTATGGCAAACCAAGTTGGTACTTTTCTTCTTTACACACATTAGAGTACACATTGCCGTATTAGTAACAAGATTTTGTTCCTATACTCCATTCGCGATTACATACTTCCAACTTTTCTGAAGCCCTGCTGAAGTTCTACTTCCAGGATATTCCTCCGCCTCATACAAACAACGCTTAGGAAATTACGCCATAGAGTCAACGCACCGCATTTGTGCGCACAGTGTAATACGGTTTTGCATAAGAACTATTTCTTACTAGTCATTATTAACACACCTATTTTCACTATGTCTTTATTCATATAAGTTGTAAATTAAATATTATAATTTATGGATAAAATATAAGTAAAAGTAAAAACCAAACATACGTATAAAATGCTAGTGATACATAACACATTTAGTAAACAACCAAACACGTTATACGAAGGAGGTTATTTCAAAGGTTTGATTTGAAAAAAAATAAGGAGAAATCGCGAATAGACTATGAGAATTTCACGTTTTCGCTTGACTGGCGTATGCATGAAGTATTCAAGCCCGTGACAACGTAAATTTTACGTACGGAGGAAGGGTTAAAAAAAAATAACTGCCACTGCCTGCGCATATTTCAGCTTGCATACTGACCGGCACACGAACAGTAAAGTTGGAAAAGACGGAGCGGAAGTTATTCCGTGTCTTAAGTCAGCCACCTGGCTGGATGCCTACAAGCACTGGGAGCGTTAAGGGCGACCCAGGCATGGACATCACGTCTCATCATATGCTCTAGGTGCAAATCACTGAACTGGCGCGCCGTCTTCCCGTCGATAAAGCGCCTCTACGGAACACTCAGCGGTGACCATATATTTTCATGCCGTAATACTAAAGGTGATTGTGTGCTGCACTTGTCTATACATTTTTCAAGATTGTGCATCGTGATATTCATACTTAAAAATGCCAGCGAAAAACCTGGTTTAGCCTTTTTTAGTAGCGAAAAAAAAAAATTGGCTTTGGAGATAATAGGAAAACTTGAAATTGACTTGCACACTTGCAAGGTTTCTTCAATGCTATTCGTAAGCACACAACACTCAAACACGTTGAGCAGATTTATAATAAGTTTTCTGCACCGTTTTGTGGCCTGGGCTATCGGCAAATTTAACTTCAAATTATAAAGGAGGGTTAGCCAAATTTGTTATGTATATATATATATATATATATATATATATATATATATATATATATATACTGTTCATGGTAAAGTGAGTTCTATTGAGTGTCCTCTCATTTAGAATAATATTCAATAAATATACTTTATTTAAGCCTTAGACGTAAACATCCGAATGCAGTGCGATATACACACTGTGTATATTACGTACATGGCAATATTTATTTTAAAATTTGGTTAAAGGATAAGAAATGGCAGAAAGGAAAAATTAACTAGGGACTCAAAATTGCTTACTTTACCGTGAACAGACTATATATACAAACATACACGTATTTTTAAAAATACTTTCAGAGTTTCTCTAGGCCAACGCATGAGTACTGTGCTGAGGCCCATGTCAATGTTAATTTTACATATGGTGGAAGAATACAATACACAATGTGCGTACAGTTACGTCCTAAACGTTCTGGTCACCAAAAAATTCATTATGCTATATTTGTATGAAATATCTGTCAACGTGTAGACATTATTTTTAGTACTCGTTCCTCGCATGACATTTTTTTTAGATCGCATAGATTGCATATCAGGATTGGAATTTCAATGTTTTAGGATGGTATGAATAACATAAACCAAAACATTTATAGAAAATTTAACAAGGGTGACAAAACTCATTTCCTAATGTATTTTAAGAAGTGCTTAGCAAAATTTATTTTAAAAAAATATACACTGGTACTAATTAAATATATGCAAAAATGTCCTTTCATAAAATTTTATAAAATTGCAAAAAACATTTTACATGGAGATTTAAAAAAATTATTGAAGTAACATATAGAACCTTATTTCAGTGTGAATTTCCTCAGTTTGATAAGAGTATTAGTTTTTATTATTTGTACGTACCACAAAACACAAACATATCTGGCAAAAAAAAAAAAAATTATGCTAGGAAACAGTACGTCTACTAGTTGATCTGTATTTGGTACAAATATAAAATATGAGTGGTTTGGTAATCGGCACCCTTAAACAGGGCTTTCAGAAGTTTTCAGTTTACCGTGAAGCAGAATGAGCGTACACTTGGAACCTTAGGTCTCTCTTTGTCCTGACCAAGAGCGTCAACAAAAGTAAATTATAGAAAAAAAAATTGTATTATTACTACGCAAATTATTAGCAAGCTATAAAACAAATGGAAAGGCTTTAGGTTTATTTTTACTTGTGGATTATTCGAAAGTTTATTGAGTACATGGGATAACAATTGCAACCAGCGCTCGCAAAGAACTAATCTATTTCCTGTTCGTTGATTTAGCGTTAAAAATACTAATATAAGATCCTTAATATTTTTCATTTTTACGCTTTAAAATGTAATAAGATTACATTTAAGAATTTTTTTAACTTGTATTCTACAGTTACGTTTAATTTAAAAAACATATAATAAAACACAGGTATTAAAAAAACAGGGGGGGGGGGGNTTTAATACCCGTAGTACGTGGACAATGCTGGCAGGTCTTGTTAGAACAACGTTATGATGAAACCGCTGCACTTTGTATTTGAGGCCATAATTGTGACGCCAGAACCTGGTAATTATATCTAGGCAAGCGAATATTCATCCGAGAACACTTACTACCGCAAACAAATTAATTTTAAAATGAAACTTTTCCAGCTTGGTCATTTAATACATCGTATGGTATTTCAACGGAAAATATTTAGTTTCATTTCGCAACCAATGTGCCCACAATTACTGTCAAAATATTTACGCCATTAGGCCTACATAAAAAAAAAAATCCTGTGATTGTTTTCGCTTAATTAATTGTGGGGACAAAAAATATTACGGAAAAAAAATTGCTTTAGCAAGTGATCAAGTAAAATTACGCACGAATGAGAAGTAGAGAGAAAGCAGGCTCCGAGACAGGAGTCGAGGAAGAGAAATCAGGATTCATCTGCCGTTTTAGATTTCCGCTGATGCCAGTGCAAAGTGTTAAATGTAAAATAAATTTATCTCTGGTATGCACGTTTACTATAAGTCTACATCTGCAAGACAGGCAGTGCTTATAAAATAGCAAACGNTAAATTTATCTCTGGTATGCACGTTTACTATAAGTCTACATCTGCAAGACAGGCAGTGCTTATAAAATAGCAAACATTTAAGAAATTCGTTTTATATCAATCCACATTCAAAAACTAATCGTTTACAGCAGGGGTTCCCAACCTTTATGTGATCAGGGACCACTATGATTTTTAGTGGGGACCACAATGATCAAGAATAATAACCTGTNGGTTCCCAACCTTTATGTGATCAGGGACCACTATGATTTTTAGTGGGGACCACAATGATCAAGAATAATAACCTGTATTTGACTTAAAATAAACTTTAATCAAAACTTTAACTTATTCATTTAACTTAATAATAACACGCACTGAAAGTGTTATTATTATATAAAAACAACATTTCTTATAGAAAATTAAATTTGGCAAATTATCAATGATGTGACTTTTGAGCTTGCGTCTCCTTTACATGCTGTGTAATCCTCGGGCTAATAATATTTGCTCAAAGCTACGCGCATATCATCACTTGCATTCAAACGATTCCTGGACTTGTTTTTAATTGCAAGCAAAGCAGAAAATCCTTGTTCACACAGTCGTGGAGAAGAGCATAAGATAGCGCGAGGCGATTTCCTGAATTTTAGTAAATGAAATAGCTTTTTTACACCAAAACTCCTCAAGGGCAATGTCAGATTCAAACGCGTCCTTGCAGTTTCTATCATTTTGCAATTCAATGAGCTCTTCCTGGACCTCGTCAGCAACCTCTCCAACATTGATACCAAAAGGGTTACGAATCATTTTTTGAATACCTCTCAATTCGGTTTGGTTATATTCCGGTAAGTAACGATTGAATTCATCGACGAGCATTTGCAGATGACTTCTGATGCTCTCTTGTATAGCCGCTCTGAGCACAAAATATTTTTTGTCATCGGCGAGCACTTTTAATGTCGCAAACGCAGAAAAATTGTTTTCGACAACTTTACCCATCCATAGTAGAAGTTTGCAAATAAAGGCGAGAAATTTATCTTCAAAGATAAATATGTTTGCTACGCCTTCTAAATTTATATNCGAGAAATTTATCTTCAAAGATAAATATGTTTGCTACGCCTTCTAAATTTATATTTCCATAACCTTGCAACTGAAAGTTTAGCTTATTTAAATGTGTGAAAATATCCACAAGATAAGCCAAGTGCAGCTGAGATATCTGATCAGTAAATTTCTCTTGTAAATCTTTCATTTTCTTCTCTGCTAGGAACTGCTCAACTTCCTCCCTTAGTTCGTATAATTTTCCTCGCATGTTTCCTTTCGAAAGCCAACGAACTTGGGTGTGAAAAAGAAGCGTCTCATGATCGAAGTATTTCAGTACACAGTTTTTTTTTTAAAAGGCGTGTATTTAAGGCACTGCGTTTGATGATACTGACTACTTTTAAGGCCAATTGCATTGTGTTAGCAAGGCATTCCGGAAGAGTCTTAGAAGCTAACGCCTGGCGATGTATGGTAACAATGCGTTGTTAATGCAGAGGGATTCTTCTGTTTTATTAATGTCGCGAGACCGGAGCGTGATCCTAACATAGCTGGAGCTCCATCCGTACGGAAACCGGCAAGCTTTCCCACATAATGTTACGCTTCTCAAAATATTCGCTTATTATGTTCATGACATTGTTTCCAGCTCCCGCGAAATCAACCATTCTTCTTTGATTGACTTGTCGTCGTCTAAAAAGCGGACAAACACGAGCAACTGACAACAGTTAGAAACATCTGTCGATTCATCGCACTGCAAAGCAAAATATGGAGACTTTTTAATTTTTTAAACAAGTTGCTCCTCGATGGCGTTTGACATTATTTCAATTCAAGCCTTTACTGTGTTGTTCGATAATGGCATTTCTTGTATTTTCTTTTCGGCTTCCATCCCTTAAACTTCTTCGACAGCATTGATCAAACAAGGTTTCACGAGTGTTTCTCCCATCGTGTGTGGCTTTTTTGATTGCACTATCAATTTCTATATCTCAAATGACGCAGCTAATGCTTTTTTCCAATGACGAAAATCTTGTACCACTAGGCCGAAGTTTCATCTTCTTTAGATTCTCTAATTTTCCTTCGAAGAATTCTGGCGATCGGTCACAGAAATTAGGATGGACCGTTTCTAAGTGGCGTTTTAATCTTGCCGGCTTCAAAGCATCGTTTCCGAGAACAGTGGCGCGTATAACGCACTGGGGGTTTCGTTTCCCCACTACTTTCAATGGAGGTAAATCCATATTTAATGTAACTATTGTCATATTTTCTGTTAGGCGCCATATTCTGAAAATGAAACAAAAACGCAATCGAATATAAAAAAGTATTAAAGAAAATACAAAAGCTATATTCTTTTTCTTTACATTTGAAATTCATTTTTATCCTTAGCTAGAAGTTAACATGAATATTGAGTCACTGTTTTAAATTACTAGGTACTTACAGACAAAGTTCAAGAACGAGGGCGCCAATTTAAATTTCACGTCCACACTTAAAGGGGTTAAGACACACGTTCGGAGCCGTGCGACTGAGCCGACAGACGCTCGCTGCAGGGAGATGTCGATCGCTCGCCCCCCCCCCTCCGGTACTACGTCCTAGCGTATGCGCCGCCGCTTAACTCGTAACTCGTAACCTAGTAATGAGGCTCGAATTTCTTGAAATATAAACTGATAATGATGTTGAGCAACTATGTTAATCGTCGTAACAGTTTACTTTTGACATAAAAACTCAAGTTTATATTATTAATATTTTTAATGACGTGCTAGCGTTCAGTTATAACTTAAATTTAATTATGTGGTCGCCTATGCAAAGTTATATTGTCACAAAATTTGAGAAACGTCAAAAAGAGGCGTAATAAGATGCCTCTACTGTAGTTGTTGAATCCCAGCAAAATAAATAAATGTTCCGCGGATCACTTTATTAATCCTCGCGGACCACCTGTGGTCCGCGGACCACTGGTTAGGAACCACTGGTTTACAGGGACAAACTGTTTTTCCTTGTTTTCAACTTTTAAGGTTTTTGGTTGAACTATAACTATCAATGTCAACTTTAAAATAAATGTAACACCTAAGAGTCTGTAATAATCCATCCATTGGAGTTGTTATTTTATTTATTTATTTTGCCATGCCAGCGAGGAGTTTGGATAGCGTTTCTCGTGTTCATTAGGTTAACTTGTTATTTTACTCTCTTAACTCTCCTGAATTTATCATTTACCTTGCGACGCAAAGCTAACTGGTGCTGTACCATAAACGACATAAAATTCCTACGTGGAATTGTTTGCCGGGCAAGATCAGTTAGGTGTTACACGTCACAAAGTTTCCGATCGCGTGGATTTTTTTTTTCGGAGTGAATTTAACATTGCAAAATACAGATAGAGTTTTCATTGCGTTGGCATAAGTCCATACATGACGACAATCTTCTCCGGGCGAGCTTGTTCCGCGAAGTTGTGCTGCGCAGCGGGCAGTGATCAGATTGGCGGAAATAAGGAAGGGGAATTCCCGCAAATGGAAAAGTTGTAGGCGGTGATGAAGAACATAGTTAAGTAGCACCTTCGTGTCACAATCTCTAGCACCCATAGGTACTCTCGTTATGACAAACGGATGGCACATATGTGGAAGTTGGAACCTAGATTCCTGTGTATACTTGGGTTTACTACAGGAATAAAAACATATGGGTGTGCTCCTGTTTTACTTATTACAAAAAAGGGTTTTAAAATGTATTAGGTAGACTCATGGTGTAGATCTAATTTGTATCAATCACAACGTTATGGTTATAAGATGTATATGTTATCAAAGCGCGATTATTGAGGAAGTAAATAAAATAAAATACTTGTTTCTTTTGAACAACGATTCTATCAGACTTTTTACTTTGCCACAACAGATATACATATGAATTTTTTACACAAGAGTATTTTTTAATAACTTTTTTTAAGTAATGCAAAATTATTTCTGACAAACTGTAATTTATTGCCGCTGAGCCACCGCGGCCCTACGGGTTTTACGTGAACACGTCTCCGTTTCCGGCGCGTGCCGCATCGACTTTCTTGCGTTCCAAAAGACGCCTCGCTCATTCCGGCACAAACATGGCGATACTGATCGATGGTTAACACCTTAATATGTCATCCCGAATATACTCGTTGACGTCTAGAATGTTGCAGAAGAGGCGAAATCATGGTCGTTGCTGTGCGAGTCCTCAAGCCAGCACCAATACGGACATCGCCTTTCCCTGGGCAATGTTATTGGTTGCCGCTGACACACCAACTCTTGTGATTGGTTGCTTCTTGTGCGATGGATCTACTGAAACCATTTCCTTTTGTTCTAAAGTGTCAGTTGTTATAAGAAACTCGCATCATGTAAATTAAATGTCTTGCAACACCTGGAACGAAAAATTAACGTGTACGTTAAGGGGTTAATTGGACGCCATATACGATGAGATGCGTTGATTGTATTTCCTACACAGAAGTGTGTACACTGGAAAAATGTTTTTTGTCCTTTCAGAAGAAACATCTTTGGAAACCTAGTTGCCAAGAAAATCATTTGAAGAACTACAAACAGTTTTCTTGTGCATGAGGCTTGTACAACAATTTACATTTTTCAGATGTGATTAATAAACTTTTTTCTTCTAGGAAACAAATGTGATGAATTAATAACAGACAATAAAGGAAACACTTTTAAAATTATAATTCACGAAAATAAAGTTACGTGAAGCCAGCACGGTGACTAAAAAGCACGTCCCCTGCGTTATTAGCCCACACCCCTAACCACAATACCTAAATGACTTCCGAGCTTCACTATTATTTTTGTACCAAATATAGCAAGTAAACATCTACAAAATATTAGTGAAGTTATTCGGTTAAGGAGAACGCATTTAGTTCAAGAGTTATGTGCAGATATAAAAAAATTACCACTAACAGTTAATGCGTAACAGCGTCACGTGTTTTTGAAATTGTCGTTTTATTATGATTATTTAAGTTGTTTTAAGTATTTTACGTTATTCAAACTAGTAGTACGTTTATTTTTTGCTCGCAACTACACTTTAAATCACACTTAGTTTCTGCACAAACAGGTATGCACTGTTCTACGTTGTTGAGAGTCCGCCATTTTGCTTTTGCTCGTGGATACGGGTCAGTATAATAAAAACATTTCTTAAGGTATAATACAAACACAGCTCTTGTAGTTTTACAAACGAGCAAGTTTACAAAGAAAAATATTTGCACTGTTACAAACATTTGCAAAATTACAAACTATATCTTAGTAAAAAAAATTAAATTTTTTTTACAAGGTATGGGCAGACATCAAAAACTTTAAATACACTTAATACTTATTTTTGACTCGTCATTAGCATATGTCTTACAAAGTTCTCTCTTTATGGGTTAAAACGAAAGATATAGAAGAGGTCTTGCGTTTGGCATAAAAACTAGCGCGCCAGCCCATCGTTGTTGTTTATCAGACGACAAGTTTTATCCACAGTGCGACAGACATTACCGCAAAGACATCGGCTGTACTATTGTAACGACAATGCAAAGTCATCGTAATCATTACTATATAGATTAAACAAAAAATTTTGTTTGAGGCAAGCCTACTTTCCAATGGTATAAAAGCTATTCTGGAGCGTGCATCTAAGTGCAAGGCAATGAAATGGTGTAGTATTTTAGTCGTGCTGCGTATACACGTAACTATTGGACTCAAAGCACTGACCTCATTATTTTATGGCAAAATGTCTGTATCAAAGTTCATTGCAGTCCCCAATACAAGTTGGGTACATATCCAGCTGTGCACTTCAAGTTACAGCAGTGTGAAAACGTCTTATTTGAACGTGCTGAATATCTTTAAAACTATGTTTGCAATATGACAGATATTTTGAAAATCATACTTCGACCTATCCTGAACAATGAGCATTTTTTTTGTTGAAAGGCAAACTGCGAACAAATGTATATTTCAAGCATATAGTAAAGGAGTTCTAGCAAGGCTGACGCAAATAACCTTGAATAATTATGGAACTGAAAATCACAAATTACTCTCAGAGAGAGAGAGAGAGAGAGAGAGAGAAAGAGAGAGAGAAAGAGAGAGAGAGAGAAAGAGAGAGAGAGACAGAGAGAAATGACGGGGGAGCTGATAAAAGCTTAGCAGATATAAAGTAAACAATCTGAGTTGTAATATCATCAAACAGAATATTTCATGGAAAACGTAATCCTGTCTTTTTAACTGGACAGCGTACGAGGAAACAAAGTAGAAGATAATAAAAACGGCTATGAAGAATTAAGAGAATCAAATTATTGTTCCTGTAATGCTCTCAAGGATCAGAACTATATAGGAATGGAGGAATATAGGTGACGTGACCTGGCAAAGAGAAGGAATATAGCATGGCCGCTATAACCAGTTTCTGAAATTCAAAATAATATATTTGCATTTATAACCATTAAAACTACGTGGTGATTATAATCCATTAATGGTTTATTCACACTTTTTGAAATAAACTTTATGTTCGCCTGTTTTTAAAACACATCATACCAAAAATATTTAACACTGTGATAAACTTTAAAGTATTACGGTTTTAAAGAATAAAACTTTAATTTATGTATATTTTATAAACTGTAATATTTATTTAGTATTCACTATAAATTAACAGTGAGAGCAGCGTTGTGGTGGCAACGGCTAGTAAGAAATAGCCCGCAGTTAAAATGTAACCTAGTTTTGGGAATACTATCTGTAAATTAAACGTTTCCTATTTAAATATTTACATTTCCCAGGTAGCACCGATGGGAACATATTTCACTGTTACTGTTAAAAACATCAGCGTAAAATATGGCACGTAGATCCTGGTAACCTGGCGTTTTTTTTTCTACAAGGAATAAACTTGAATAGCAGAGCATGTAGTCTGTGTTACAACAAAGCCTACCGTAAAAAAAACAACAACAACTTTACAAGTTTTACAGCGCTAGTAGGAAGAAAGTGATACATATTTTTTTTTTTCAGTTTTAGCACATTTCATATTTATTACACTAAAAATAATTATGCTTTAATTAAATTAATTATTTGATAGTCACGTGTGTTTATTGTTTATTTATCACAAGTTTGTAACATTACCATAGGTTGTATTGTTGCCGCGCGTCAGGGCGCCATATGTGTAATGATGAAGCGTCTGTGATGACGGCTGGAAGTTACCACTCGGCCAGCTCAGTTGGTAGTGCAGTAGCATGAAACGTTAAAGGCGCCAATAAATATAAATAAAGTCCAATGTTTGTTTATTACTCCGCACTTTTATTTACTGGAAAGATTGAAACAGTTCGCACACAATCGTCAGGTATGCAGAGTACGAACCAGTTTACAGGCAAATATCAGAGAGCAGCGCCACAGTCGTTTAATTATTCATTTACGTCTCTACAACTTGCCTCGCAAGAAGAAAATACGAAGGCAGGAGGGACGTCCGTTCCCTCCTGGCACACTAGCGACCTCCCACACCGGCGGAAAGAATTTGATAGAATTTAAAGTTCAAGCCGAAAAGAATTGAAGTGAAAAAAGATTTAGCGGTCGCGGGTGCTTGCCGGTGTGGGTGAAGTTGGTCACGCCCGCTGTGTCTTCTCTGACTGTTGGTTACTTTTTCTTTTTTAGGCGATAGACGCCCCGAGTATTTATTCTGCGTGCCTATCGCCCCCCCCTTTTTCTCTTTCTTCTAAGATAAAGGCAAGACAGCCGGCATCTGCCAGCAGCGCCATCCAAACTGCGCTGTGTGTAAAATTTAATCAAACTCTCTCTCCCAAAAACTGTCTACCTGAAGTTCGGAAGGCTTCTGCGTAGCCATCCGAACTGCATCATCGGTAAAAATTAATCAACCTTTAGTGCCAGCAGTGTCATCCAAATTTCATCGTAGATAAAGATAATCAAACTTCCTAGAGCAAAACTGTCGACGCAGTCTGAAAAAACTTCTATTACTAATGCTGACGCATAACAAAATTTAAGATTTTTTTAAAACGGCAAACGTACGCCCAATAACGTTTTAACACGATAAAACGAACCACCACGGCTTTTAATATCAAACCCGATAAAAATATTATGAAGCTTAGCAAAACGAAAGAAAATTAACCACGTATTCTGATAACTAATAACTTGCGTCGTTAAAATGTGTTTGAAACACAATTGTGTAACGTGCTTACGTTTCTTTGGATTGAATGTTTGCCAAAGTCCCAACAAATTGCTAAAGACCAGCAAGAAAATTTTAAAACACATTATTAAATAAATCTTGCAAAAATAATTATACAAAGGAATGTGAGTGGAATAAAAGTTACGGTAGGCGTGCTTGTATGCATCATTGCTACTATGTTTAAGATTATCATTGCTACGAACCAAAAATAAACAACACGAATTGCGTGCTTGTGTTCACTATATTTTCGTTGAACTCGATGGTTTTTCCTTTTATCGAAATAACTTAGTACAAATAAACAACAAGAGTTTGAACACTGCAGTTCTTTACCCCGTTGTTGTAACAGATTTGGACACAGCCGCTACAAAATATTAACGTGTATTACGTGTAACGTGTTATATCGTGAATAACAGAGATATGAAACGTGAATAACACAAATATGTAACAATATGCAAAATATTAACCACAACTACTATCATCAATACAAACGTTAAAAAGTCATAAAACTGAGATATATAATGCTATAGGCTCAAATTGTGGCCATTTATACGTAATGCTTTTTTTTAATATGCCAGCATTCTTTGACCAGTTAAAAGCAGTAAAAAAAAAAAAACCTTTAGCAGTTGAATAGTAGCAGTCGCGTGACAGTGTTTACTTGCATGTAGCGGAAGGATGCGTAATTGATACCCAAAAGTATAACTTTAGCAGGGCTTCAGAAAAGTATGAAGTAACTGAACAGTCTCCAACACTGTGTTCAAAACTTTCTAATTGTGATACACTTAATGTGAACGAGTCTTAAAGCAAAGTACGATGTACTAAGCGAGACAATTGTTTAAATAAAACACATGCCTGTTGTGACACACACGTACACAAACGCACATGAAACTGTATGAATGTACGATTAAGACAATTACTCTCGCGATTCTTTGGCCAAAATCGGGGACTCGTGCAGAAGATGGCCCTGGGTTGCGTGGATAGCGTAGCGGTGTTTCGTCAAGGCTATCCAGGGTTCGATACCCGGGAGGGAAATACCCGATATCCACACGTGTAAAACATGGCGGACGTTGCCGATGGTAGCGGGTACTCTCGGGATGTTCCTCCCAGCCGACCTTGCATTTCGTCGCTGCTCCACCTCGGCTTCACATCTCTCAGCACGGTCGCCTTGCTTTGGTGTTTATCGCGCCCAAGGCCTAGAAGCGCCGGATCTTTAAGGCTCCCGCCTACCTAGCGCTTATTTCCTCGTTTGTGACAGAGAAGCGTGGAAGCGATAAGGGCGAGACTGCTACGCGCATCAAGTGCGCCATCGCCGCTAAGCGGATCGCTCTCAATTGGCTCGCAGTGTTCTCGTCGCACTTCCTGTACCTATATGGGACTTTCAGCGGCGACCCAATTACATANCTCTCAATTGGCTCGCAGTGTTCTCGTCGCACTTCCTGTACCTATATGGGACTTTCAGCGGCGACCCAATTACATATTTTAGTGGTGGGAAGTCTGTAGGAAGGTTCAGTGCAGGACCCTTGAGTAGTTTTGTATGCATCCGACGCATATATTTTGATATAAAGCACTTTGAAAAAGCTGTTTATAACAATTTTGGAACAATGAAATTGTGTTTCTAATGTGCGTGACGCCTTGAAAGCACTCAACAGCACTCGTCTGATACATTTCAAGTGACAGGTAGGTGGGAGGCTTAAGGGCAACGCAGGCATGCGCATCACATGCCCCGTCATGGGATCGAGCGGGGTGTCGCAGTCCCGTCTGTGGTCCCGCCTTCCTGCATGGTTATTCTCCTTTTTGACCGAGAAGCGCGGGAGCTATAAGGGTTACACCGACGCGCGCTACAATAGCGCCATCGCCGCTACGCGCAGTGCTCTGAGCTGGCGTGCAGTGTTCTCATAGTGCTGCGTGTACCTACGTGACTTTCAGCGGTGACGCTATCATTTCATTGATGACAATTCTGTAACAAAGTTTAATACAGGCTTCTATCGTGGTTTGAGTCGTGTCTGGCTGGTATGTCTCGGGTGTGATGGTTTTCCGTAGGTTAACATACTGGGGGCGCGTTTAATAGTTTCGTCAACGCAGTTCAAGCACCAGCCAGGCAGTATACTTAAGGTGGCTGCCTGGTTGAAGGAATTTTGCACATCTGATGCTTAAAAGCGGGGAAGCGCTAGAGGCGACCGAGACATGGTCATCAACTCTCCCATTGCTTCTACGCGCAAAGCACTGAACTGGCATGCAGTCTTGCCGTCAATGGCGCGCCTCTACGAGACTTTCAGTGGAGACCCTACCATTTTATCATGTAATAACCAAAATAAAGGTTTCATGCACGTCCCTATTCCTTTTTTAATATTTTGTACTGGAATTTTGGTACCTAAAATTGACCGTGAAAACACCCGTTTGAGCCATTTTCACTATCTCAAAAACGTGCTTTAGAGAGAAATGGAGGAACTGAAAAACGTATACAGACGCGTAACGTTTCTTAAATGATATTCGTTGTGGACGGTTTTTCAATAAAACGTTTTCTGCTGGAGCTCTGCACTCCGTTCGGCGGCCTACCCAGGCGACCACCTTAAACCTTCGCATTCGGGAGAACCTGGGTTAGAATGCCGGTACGGCTATACTGATTTCTGTTTTCTATACATTCCCGAAATCACTCCAGGCGAATGCTAGGATGGTTTCTTACTACAGGTCATGGTCGATTCCTCCCCCCTCCACCCTCTGCGGCTCTGAACAAGTTGCTCGGTCTTTGACGACTTCGCTGTAGACAAGACGGTTAACACCTGTCTGCATACCTGCCTCTTCGTGGTAATAACATGCAAGGCACTCAACTATCACGCGCCGTCTTACCTTAATCAGTGCACCTCTAAGGGATTTTTTGTGGTACATAAAAGTAATAGAAAAAAAAATGTTTTCAGTGCGTGTCTGTAGTATACATCTTTGAAGATTCTCTCATAGAAACGCCCATTTTAAACACACCTACTCTCAAATAAATGCGTTTTAGATAAATATCTAGTAACTTCAACTTAAATAATAGTATGCCACATTTATTAAATGCTACTCGCAAGTAGAAAACAGTAAAACATTTTTTTTCTCTGCTTAAGTCCTGATAACTGTTTGGCGGAAATAGTCACGCGATCACCTAAGGCATGCTCGAAATTTCTCATTTTTACTCAGTAATCAGACCGTCACGCGGCCAATCTGAGAATGTTGAGTTAAGAGCTAGGTTTTAGTCTTAAGCGCCGGTGAGGGCGAAACGACGTATGGAGCAGAGCTAGAATGCAATAGCGGGGGAAACGGGAAAACACCGAGAAAATCCGCCGACAAGCTGCATCGTCCGGCACGTATCCCACGTCCGGGAACGACCCCGCCGGGAATCTAACCCGGCTCTCCTTGGTGGGACGCGAGCACTCTGGCCACTGCGCAACCGCGGCCCCGTGAAGGAGGCGAACGTACACACCATCTCGCCTNTACATCCGCCATGTCATAACATGCCTGTGGCACCGAGTGTTTGCTCATATCAGGCCAGGGGGCGCCCAGGGTATTCGGAGGATGGATGGAAAGGTGGTTGGAGGAGGGGGAGGGTGTCTGCGGGGCTCTTATTGGAAATGCCTCGGAAAAGTGATATTACCCGAGGGGGTTGCGGGAGAGTTGAGGGGGTGCGAGGGGTTAAAAAGGAAAAGGAGGACGGAGGGATGAGTGAATCGATCTGGACCGCGGGTCGGGTGATAGCCGCGGCGCGAACGAGCTGGATTTGCGGGCCAAGTTAAATGTGTCGCCGATCCAGATTTTAAAGAGGAAACCACTGCAATAGTACATTCACGGCCACTTCCAACGTTTCTGAAGCACTACTAAAGTTCTACTTCCAGGATATTTGTCCGCCTCATGCAAACAAAGCTTGGCCGAGTCTTAGAAAATTAGACCAAGGGACAACGCACAATATTCGTGCGCACTCACTGTAATAATATTTTGCATGAGAACTGTTTGTAACTAGGCATTACCAACACACATATTTTCTGAAATTTATTCATATAAGATATAAATGAAATATTACAATTCTTAATTAAAGTATAAGTAAAACATAAATTTAACCTAAAAAAAAGGAAATTTTATGTAAACACAAATACAAAACGCTTGTGGTAAATTACATGGCATATTTCGGAAGCCAACAAACACGCCATACTTGGGGTGAGTTTTTAAACGTTTGATTAAAAAAGTGTGAAGAAACAATGAGTAGACTATAGCAAAAGCTCTCCCCAGGAGTCTGGAGGGAAGCTGGACCAGGGCGTAGAGAAAGAACCACTTCCATCCGGATGCTATAGAATACATTGGCGAAGAACTCGGGAATTTTTACCCCACCTAGAGAGGTCACGGATAGGGCGCTCGCATCCAACCGAAACTAACAGGGTTCGAGACCCGGTGGGATCACTCCCGGATTTTAGTACTGGAAATCTTGCCGGACGACGCCACTGATCTGATGGGTTTTCTCAGGGACCTCCCGTTTCTCCCTGCCCTTGCATACTCGCCACGCTTCACCCTCATCGGCTCTCAATACCCCGATGTTATGAGCCGCTCAATTCTCTCCACTCCACTCTAGCGGGTCATAAAACATCGGTTAACCTCCGCCGAGCGAGGTGGCCGCGTGCTTTATCTTCGGACTCGCATTCCGGAGGCTCCGGGTTCGATTCCCGGTCCCGGCCATCCTGATTTCGGTTGTTCATGGCTTCCCGATATCACTCAAGGCGCAGGTTGCGATGGTTCCTTCCCTGCTACCGGCCATGGCCTATTACTTCCCCATTTCTGCTTCTCTGAGNCTCCACTCCACTCTAGCGGGTCATAAAACATCGGTTAACCTCCGCCGAGCGAGGTGGCCGCGTGCTTTATCTTCGGACTCGCATTCCGGAGGCTCCGGGTTCGATTCCCGGTCCCGGCCATCCTGATTTCGGTTGTTCATGGCTTCCCGATATCACTCAAGGCGCAGGTTGCGATGGTTCCTTCCCTGCTACCGGCCATGGCCTATTACTTCCCCATTTCTGCTTCTCTGAGCAGCTTGCTCCGTCTGTTGACGACACTGTTGACGGCACGTTATGCACTACTGCCTACTAAATCACTATGCGGCCCTTCATAGTACTCTGGACAACTTTAGCGCACGTGCTAGTCTACAAGATGCAACTGATGTGATTTTGCGTGTTGAATGATCGCTGGAAACTTTCACGTCAGTATTAAGATAACAGTAGTTCTCTGCTTAGCGTTAGTATTTCTGTGCTATTGCGACAGTTTAGAAACTCACTGTCTTGGTGAAGGAGGGGAGGTGGGGGTGTTTTCTTCATTGGCAATATATTCACTTGTAAAGCTGCTCACTTTTGCAAACCCTGCTTAATATATACCTGTACGCACACTGTGTGTTCATCCGCCATCCACCATATATAAAATTAACATTACAATTGGTCTGGTTACTTTATTCATGCGTTGCTCAAGCGAAACGGCAAAATTATTATAAAAGTAAATATTTTAAAATCGCTTATTTCTGATGTTTATATGCTTTAAAATAAACATAGACAAAGACATAATTTAGTAATTCTTACCTAATACTTTAAATTCGACGTTAAGACATGGANCTTTAAAATAAACATAGACAAAGACATAATTTAGTAATTCTTACCTAATACTTTAAATTCGACGTTAAGACATGGGACTACATATACTCCGCCGTTACCAACTTTACTGGGAGCATTTTTAAAGGTTGATTTCATCAAAAGTGCTCAAGTAACCGTGAACAGNCTCCGCCGTTACCAACTTTACTGGGAGCATTTTTAAAGGTTGATTTCATCAAAAGTGCTCAAGTAACCGTGAACAGCCGATAGTGCACTGATACTATCAATTTCTTCTAAAACGTCACAGAAGTTGTTCGACTTCGTTACATGGCGTGCTCCTCTTTAACGATTTTTCTGGCAAATCCTTTAGAAGACCCGTGGAAGTTCCCTGATGTGTGCGCAGCTACTTATGATATGTTTTTCCCTTTGTAAGATAATGTGGCTGACCTTGCGTGAAACGGTGATAACGTTCGTCGCTCACATGAAAAAAAAANTTTTTCCCTTTGTAAGATAATGTGGCTGACCTTGCGTGAAACGGTGATAACGTTCGTCGCTCACATGAAAAAAAAAGGAAAAGTGGTAGTAGTCGGGTTTGTATTAAGGCACCCGCCTACCTGGATCTATTTCTGCGTTCGAGATTCGTGAAGCGCTGGAGCGATAACGGCTACACTCACTGACACGAACGTAAATTGCTCCTTCGCCACTACGCGCAAGGCTCAGGACTGGCGTGCAGTGCTCTTGATGTGTTGCTTGTACCTATATGCCCCTGTCATTTTACTAGTGGAAAATCTGTAGCAAAATTCATCATATGCTCCTATTGTAGTGTTACAAGACGCCAGAATTCGTGGGTATGGAAGCCTTAATAATAATATCCACTAATACTCCTGTTATTATCAGAGAGCGCAATATTTAATGTTTACCTCAATTCTAATTAAAATATTTATGAGCGTGTCTGTATTGGTTACAGTCACTAAATTCACACTCATTATTTATACACATTGGATCTATCACCATAGTTGCAAACGTCTTAGACCCACGCATCCAGTTCAATAGTCTTTCCCTCCGGATCTCTCTCACCACTCCGTCAATACTTGCAGTCGCGGACTTCACTCCCGCGGACCACTCTCGTCGCTCCTTTGGCTCGTCGCTTCGCTGCCTTCGCACATCTGGTGCTTGACGCCGCACAATCCTCCAAATTCTAAACTGCGGGCTCAGATGCTCGTCGCTACTTACGTAGTCTCGCCCGTCCCGATCTAGAAGGTTCCCCGCACATCCTAGTCTCGCCGAGAGAGGCAAGGGCTATGACCAGAACATTCTTTCAAAGATAACTCTGGAAATTCAATTCGCCCCAGGGTCGGGAGCGCGCGAGTTGTGATAGGCTTATCTGGCACACGCGGCGGATCGCCTTTGTAAATCGCCGCGCGCTCCTTGTGGTACTAACCTGGCCTTGGCACCTTGTTTCACCCGCTCGAGTGGGGCGGGGCAAGGGAAGCGATGCAGACCAGCTAAATGTAACACTAGATCTGCTTGTGTCCGGGTGGTGTGTTGTATGATATGTAAACCGTCTTCAAAATCAGTTTTTAACGATGCTGGAGGGTTCCAGATTATTAATTATTGACTAGAATGAGTAATACCTTGAAAGAACCGTTCCGTCCTCGTCTGGGGTATATTTTCTTTTCGTAGGTAAACATATTAGGAACGTGTTTAATAGTTTCGANGAACCGTTCCGTCCTCGTCTGGGGTATATTTTCTTTTCGTAGGTAAACATATTAGGAACGTGTTTAATAGTTTCGAAAAAAATTTTTTTTAGTTCAAACGCGTTGCCTTGCAGTTGAAGCGACAGGCATGCGTCCGCCTTAGTATGACGTCAGTAGTCAGAAGAGCTTTTGTAAAAATATGAAAGAGTAGATCATAATTAGAAGAACAGAACCGACTGTTGTGGTCATGTTGGTGACGTTTCTCTTACTAAAAATATAACTGCTGCAGCATATATCTCTGNAACAGAACCGACTGTTGTGGTCATGTTGGTGACGTTTCTCTTACTAAAAATATAACTGCTGCAGCATATATCTCTGTTGAGACTACAGAGAAGATGTTTCCTTTAAAAGAACGCCAACAGTATTTTAAATTATTAATGCAATAAATAGAGAAACTTACATGTTTACGTAACGTTATTACGCTCATACTGAAGGTTAGATGCTGTTACTCTTAAAAAAACAGTTTACAGAATTATTCTGTTGTCATTGCTTGTGACGGATGACTTCTCTCACTCCACACGAAAATTTTCCAGGCGTAATTGCAATACGAATGTACCGTTAAAAGTGACCACTGAAACAATCCCGATCTGTGTAACACCATCTCTTTAAAATCCTCTATACAAATTTGGAATATTATTCGCTCCTGGGAAACGTCGTAATATTGCCGATGGCTTGTGGGTGATCTCGGAATACCGCCGTTTCTTCTATTACAAAGCACTTGGCCGCATCTTCGTTCCCGCCTCGTCGTTACGTTATCCGTTCTTCAGGCCGGCTGGGAACGACTGGTATTTCCTTCGGGTGGGACACACTGCTCCGTCGACCTCATAAGGTCAACGTTAATCCTGCTTCCTAGGCGGGAAAAGCGAGCGGACGTTATTTTACTTCTGCATGCATGCACGCACACATTTATGTTCGTATGTATGTACGTACCTGTATGTGTTCATATGTATTATCGTGTGCATGAATGTGTGTACACATGTACGTAATCACATACGTGTGTTTGTATGTAATGGCATTACTTGTATGAGTGAAAGAGTTTTATTGGTTTTGTCATGCACGTAAAAAGGTAATGCACAATAAGTCACAGATGAAAATATTGTTAGACGCCAGAGGGGCGCATTCGAGTTCGGAAGGGATAAAGGTCTTAACAAAAATTAATGAACTATGTTTGATTTTTAATTTATTCACACAGCTATTACTTACAACATTAAACTATCTACCTCCACTATTACTCTTATTATTCTCCCTTGTCAGTGAGAGAAATATTTGATGTATATCTCAATTCTAATTAAAGACGTCTGATCAACGTCTCTATATTCGTTACAGTCACTTAATTCACACTCCTTATTTGCACGTATTCAATCTGTCGATCGCCATAATTTAAAATGTCTTACACTCACCCCTCCAGTCCAACACACCCGCCCGTCAGTCTCTCTCTTCACTGTAACAATGCTCGCAGTCCGCAGACTTCACTCCCACTGGTTGCTCTTGACACCAATCGACGCTCTGCTGGCTCGTCTTCGCACACCTGTCGCTTACGGCCGCGCAATCCTCCAAACTCTCAACTCTCAGAGCTGTCCGCTCGTAGGCCCGTCGCGGCTTACTGTAAGTAGTCTCGCTGCGCCGATCTGGAAGGTTCTCCGCACCCCGAGCCTCGCCGAGAGAGACAAGGCCGATGAACCACAGCATCATTTTCAAAGATAACCACAGAATTTCAATCCGCTGAAGACCAGGAGCGCGCAAGTTGCGATAGGCGTATCGCGGTGGCACGCGGTGGATTGCCTTTGAAAATTGCCGCGCACTTCTCATGTTACCACTCTGTTCTCCTTCAGTCGCTCGTGCGGGACGGGCGAAGGGAAGCGATGCATGGCAGCGAGCACGTAACAATATCAGCAATTTCAGTGGAAAAAAATAAAACATGCAGATGCACTAAAAAAAAAAAACTTTAAAATCGTAATAAAATGTTTTTTTTTTACCTGTTCTAATTTGAAAAAAATTATATATATTTGAGGGCAGGCAAACGGCAAATGGAATGAAAGGTGGGATTAGGAGGGCCTGGAGTTCCTGAGCGTAGCCTCAATAGTTAGGAATTATGTTTTACTAGTGAAACGACTGCGTCTACGTTTAAAATCAGATTTTTCAGTGAGAAGTACCAGCGTGCGTCGGGGTGGTATCTGGGTTGCCTGGCGTCGTTGCTCAAATTACGGCCATGGACACACCTCTACTACACTACAAACTTACTTAGAGACATTGCAGTCACATTAAGTGCGAAACGCAATGAGCTACCTG
>NQII01004415.1:98038-112241 GCA_002778355.1 Clitarchus hookeri
TACTCAGTAGTCTGTTTCACAACGTTACTTATTCCTACCATCGGCAACCCAAAAATAATTGTAACATTTTTTCTTACTCCACACAATTTCTCCCACCAAGGCAAACCGGGTTCAATTCCCGGCCGGTTCACTTCGGATTTTCGCAAGTGGGAATCGTGCCGGACAATGCCGCTGGTCGGCGGGTTTTTCTCGGGATCTTCCGTTTCCCCCACCCTTTCATTCTGACGCTGCTCCATACTCACTTCATCGGCTCTCAAGACCCCGATGTTAAGAGCCGCCCAAATATCTTCACTCTTCCGTGCCTTTCCTCGATCCCTCTAGCCGTCTTATTTTTACGTTTGGTTCATGATGTTCGTATTAACTCTTATTACTGAAAACAGGCAGTTAGAAAAAAGTCTTCGGTTCGCACGTCATCCACTTATACATATTACGTGCGAACTGTGTGCACGACCTTGAAGCTGCAGCGTCGATAAAAAAGAGTGAAGGGCGAACTTAAGAATGAAAAGGTTTGAGTGTCCCTTAATGTCGAGGTCTTGAAAGCCGACGAGGGCGAGGCGAGGTGAGTACGGAGCAGCGTTGGAATTCAAGGGCGTGGGGAAACGGGAGATGGCCTAGAAAACCCGCCAACGAGCGGCATCGTCCGGCACGACTCTGACGTGCGAACAAGGGTCGCCTTGGCGTGACTTTTGAGGGGAAGGGGGAGGGGAGAGAGTGCATGTTCCACATGTTTCCTGGAAATTTTATTAGAATTAGTTAAGCATTACATAGCAAAATGTTGGAATAACGATCACTGTAAACAACCGAAATCTTGAGAGCGATGAGGAATCTGTGCGGATCGTACTTGGAGCAGAGTACTGGAACCACAGAGCTAGTGATGAGAAAGCGAAAGCTCCGGCATTACAAAACTGAGCGTAGCGTGATACGAAGAAAGAGAACCTGAGCATTGCGTACTCACTGTTCACTCATGGAGCATGGAAGTTGAATATACCGGCGGCCCTGCTAGTGCAATGGCTGTAGAACCAGTCCACTTTGATTTGAACGAATAATTCATTTACTTTGTGGCGCGTCTCCGTCGAAAGTACGGCGAGGCTTTTAGCGGGCGACTATAAACTGAATAAAATACTACCCTATGGACGTGTTATGTAGTGACGTCATCCTTACAATGGCGAGCAAGATAGCACTCAAACTCCGAATTCCGGTTGCAAAACGGACAATTGACAGTGTGTTACTTACACCCCATCTTTATCTACGTCATACGAAAAACAGCGGCGGGGCTGATTAAATCCTTGACCTGAAATAAATTATAATGTAAATATTAGTAAATTAATTAACATTAAAAAATAAACACATGGAAATTGAAATTTACTGGAAGCAGGAAACCGAATAAGTCTGAAAATTTAATTTTCTAAACATTTTGTGGAACAGTGCGCTAAAAACCACAAACAAGAATAGAAATGCCAGCACGTTAATCTGTAGGTGAATCAGCTGGGTTTATTATTTACAATTAAAACATTTCTTAAAGATATACTACAAACGGGCAGAGCCAGGAATTGTTGTAGGGAGGAATGAACAGACTCCCACTTATTGGTCTGCCTGGTTCTTCCTATCAGATGCAAAATGAATTTCTTAACGCCCCAGTCTGCCAAGTCGGCAACAGCGAATTCAAATGGGGAGTCAATGTTCAACGAAATGCCTTCTCATTGCGTCAATTTTGAAGATTACTACTTCAAACAAAAACTATTCTACGTGAAATTTCTTAAGGAATGTTGCTACGTTAAGACATATTGCCAATACTTTACATACATTTTTTAGTAAAATTTAATATTAAAATATACATTAAAAAAAAAATTAATAAATATTTTATTTTTCAAAGATAGAATTTTATTTAGCAATACTCTGAAAAAATCGCGTCAAAATGTTTTTTGTTTGAAATAGTTATCTTTAATATTGACGCAATGAGAAGGCATTTCGTTTAACCTTGACTCCCCATTTGAAGTTCGCGGTTGCCGACTTGGTAGGCAGGGCCGTTATCAACAATTTTTCCAAATTACTATATTTAGTATCTAAATGTAAATAAAAATCGGTCACGATGTTCAGTTATTTAACGGCTACGAAGTGTCGCTCTAATGCGCCACAATATAATCTAAATAACTTCACCGCAGTCAGGGGTCGAGGTGGAGCAGTGGCAAGAGCACTCGCCTTCCACCAAAGCGAACCGGGTTCGATTCCCAACTGGGTTGGTCCCGGATTTAGCAAATCATAAACCCAATTTAAAATCCGCAAGAACTACCGTATTTCCAGTATTATCTACTTTACATCTCTTAGGAACTAACCAAACCACAGCCCCAAAATCTTGTAAATCACTTAACCTACACGAAATTCGAATAGTTCAGCATTTGTGCCGTACAAAATTTTAGAATGGTTTATTTATCAGGGACTGTACAACTTGATTAAACGAAAACAATGCTTACCTACAGTGTCTCATGAAGTAATCAGTCCCACTAATTAATAGCATTTTTAAGAAAGAGACGCATGAGTAACTATGACTTGAAAGTTATAATTGAATAACTATTTAACAGATTCTCACACAGTTTTGTTCGACTATAGAGCTGTAAAAACTTCTAGCATGTGGAATTTTGCTAAACCTTGAGTTTATGTTCGAAATGTGGATATTTTTATTATAATTACTGGCTTCATCTGAAAAATAAAAAAATTTAAAAGCAACATATTTAGACAAAATATTCATTATTTGATATAAACATTGTGATAATACATACACGTTTATTTAGATGTCATCTCAGACGAAATGTTGTAGGGATGTGGTGCTGCAACCTAATAGCCAACTTTATTTGAAGGCTGCCCTTTTCGGAATGCATTTCAGGAGAAAGCATTAGAAACTAAGGTCTTGTATAAATAAGTAGGAACTAGGATCCTAAGTCACAGAGTTTGCTATGTTAGTAACTTCACTTGGTGTAAAACCAGCGGTAAAATACACTGTTATAACAGCCAGCGGGGAAATTGGCTTACACTTGCGTTTCCTATTTGGCTTTATTGTGCATTCCGCGAAATTTGCAGAATTAATCTTCGTGATAGCCGAGAGTAAATGTAATCTCTGTTATTTCAGGTATCCTGTTCCCGCGTCATTCGTGGCATTACTCACTTACTAGCCTTATCAGGGTAGCAATTAACGGCTGATTAAGTTGGAAAGGTATCAGTTTTAACAATGTTACATGCTCTAATGCATAACGTGCCGCTGTGTTCATGGATAAAATGCGAAGTCATTTTACAGCGTTGCCTCTGACGCGACTTAATAAATCATGGTATAGGCCGTCCTAGGTTAACTCAGCACTTTTGGAAGCAGTGCCTAGGATCTACTTTAACTTCTCATCTTGCATATTTCTGCCGCATGTCAAATTAACATCGCCATGGGCCTTATCGCTTTATTTGTGCTTCATCAAAGTGAAACTACACACCAGCAAATTACCCGAAAAAATGCGTAATATTATTAAAGATAAAATATTCAGTGGCATGAAAATTTTTTTTATTGGAGACAGCAAGTAAATTGATGTCACCATCAGCAATTAGAGATAATTGTTTTTTATTGTAAAAGCAAACATTCTGTCACGGACATATAAACGATATTTTTGTTGTTAAGTTTTCACCATTCTTACAGAAGAGAATATACTAAGCATTCCACTACAGCAGAAATTTATATATATATATATATNATATATGTAGAACCTTTATATTTTTATTTAGTTTTCATTGTTAGGGTGAAGATAGTACGTCAAGCTGATCACGAACAAGATGTACTTTGAGACTTGTGAACCGGGCAGGTGACGTTAAATCACTATTCTGCAATCTCAAATTTGTTTTACAAAATCCCATAAACACCATCTTCCTCGTGACTCTCAGAGTATTTCAGTTTATTTTTGATAATACATTTTAAGGTAGGCTAATTTGTTTTGATAAATTCTCTTTCTTAGCTTTAACGTTATTTTACTGGTAATAAGTTCGCAATATCTGAAGTAGAGTCTATTTTTAAAGGGATTTTGTGCAGTTTTTAAAGATATAAATGTTCTTTTATACACAACACAGATTGTATTTCTGAATTTCATGAAAGAGCAGGAACTTTGATTATTTCTACATGCTGTAGAATCTGTTGTAGTTCTAAAAAAAAAAAAACAATCTGCCCATACTTTAATAGCAGCTATATTCAAGACTTTTGTTTTGAGCTGAAATACACACGCTCTGCTACATATAGCGTGTATTGGTCTTAATCACTTGAGCATGTAGTGAACTGTGCTACAAACTCCATAATTCATTTTACGCATAAACAGTTTTTTTCTTTCTGTTTTTTTTTTTACTGTGCAACAGGTTTAAAATAAATATAAAAAAGCTCCAATATCTCAACATTTTAAGTTATCTTCTCGAGGTTTGTTCACGAAACACAGAAATATTGCTAATAAACAAATTTAAATCAGTATATGTGACTAAAATATTTTTAGGTCCCCCCCTCCCCCCAAATTTGAGGAAAATTAAAATGTTTTACACTTTATTGGAGAAATTAATGTTTTACGTCACAAGTCTATTTGATGATTTTTACTTCCATGACAACCTACATTTGAAAATAAAATTAAATATTTGGACAGAGCTTTTAATAGCTGTCTTCGGAAATCTAAGGCGGAATATTGTTGCAATCTAGCTTCTTAATTACGATTTTATTAGGCAAAATCCTTTTGTATAAATAATTGATGCACTTTTTTTTGTAAGATGTTGGAAAGCGCAGAATTTACATTTATCGCGTCGGGCTAAAAATAAAAACAAAAATTGCCATTTTTGCTACAACATAAAGAGTCTTAACTGTGGTATTCCTTTAGCAGATTTCCTTGATGAGCAAAAATAATCAAGTGGCGATGTTACACTAAGGAGTAAAGCTTATATAACAAATACGTATTATTGTAAACGTTTGTTAAAACTAGGATACATTGGCTGTTCACGGTAAACTGAGCACTTTTGAAAGCCCTACTTAAAATCTACTTCTATGCACGTTGTGTGTTCTTTTGCGTTATGTAAAATTAACACTGCCATGGGCTTCATCACTGAAAATGATGACGATCTTGACTTGTTCGTGAATAAAGTTTTCCAAATAATGACTGAGAAAGCTTGAAATTTCACACGACCCTCGTTTTGCAATCGTTTCATCCCAAACATACATAGTAGCTTTTCCATTTTTAATGTTGTGAATCCCAAAATTGTAAGCCCACATTTTTATTTTGTAATACTGGGCATTACATGTTAATTTTGGTGTCGGTAGGGCTTGTTGTAAATCAATACAGATAACTTCAATACTTTCATCTGTATTTAGATGGATTCACAACCTTTACGTACGATTAAAAATTGAACACTATATATTTTCACGCATCCATCCACATTCACACTTAGTGTGCGTACGTGGAAAAGAGAGTGAGAGTTGCTCAACTTTCAACTTCTTCGTACGTACGACTGAACTCTCAACCAATCAGAACGTCCGATTTAATAATAACTATATTATTCTAACTAAAACTATTGAGATAATAGCAAGAATACACAAAATTCTGTATTATTAGCCTAATGATTTAAAAATTGTTCAATGTTTTGCACAAAGCGTACAAAAAACCAAAACACAAAATAATAATCTTGCTTCGCAAAGTTACGGTTTTGTCTGAATGTCTGTCAACAGAAAACGTACACGAAAAGGTTGTGAACCCGCCTTTACAGCGGGCGCTCCCAAGACAGCGATATGCATTCCCAGGAAGCTGAATTTCCCGCAGAGAAGGTCTGTAACAGTAGGATATTATCGAAAGCCTGTTCACGGTAAAATTAGCACTTTTGAGGCCCTAATTACTTTTTCCTTTCAGCCATTTTTGAAATCTTTTAAATAAATATTGCCATGTAAGTAATAAACATAGGGTGAATATTCCACTGCGCTCTGAAGTTAACGTCTAAGGCTAAAATAAAATATATTTATTGGCTATTATTCTAAATGAGAGGGCTTTAAAGAGTGCTCACTTTACCGTGAATGGCCTATATCAGGCAGCGCCCTGCGCACACAGTTTACGGGAAACAGGTTCGCTGTGCGTCATGAAGCCAGAATATGGATACTTTGGAGCAACACTTATATTCACATGCACCTTTCTTAATACCTGGCGCCACCCCTGCTAGATATTATCGCCATATTTTTTTTTAAGGAGGCATATCCGTACATTGGTATCTTAATGAGTGAGTGAAGAGATTTGGGCGGCTCTTAACAGCGAGCCGATGATGGTGATTGAGGTGAGTACGGAGGAACGCCGGAATTAACGGGCGGGGAAACGGGAGATCTGCGAGAAAACCCGCTGACCAGCGGCATCGTCCGGCACGATCCCCACGTGCGAAAATACGGGAGTGACCCGGCCGGGGATTGAATCCGGTTCGCCTTGGTTAACCGCTTAACTTACCGCTCAGCCACCGTGGCCCCTTGGGTATCTCAATAAAATAAGTTCCATTTCATCTCACCTACCTCCATTAAGAATATATAACATTTTTTTTCACCGACAACCTGTATACATACACACATGTATATTAGTAAAATGTTTACTTTTCTGAGAATTCGTCGGTTGCATTTGGATTGTGCATGAATGGAGCTAGGCGATCAGTAATGGAAATTTTACATTTAGCGGAATAGTTCAAAACGAGAATAAAATTATATACTAAGCAGGGCTTTCATATGTGCACAATTCACCATGAACAGCAGAAAACTATCTCAGGCACAATGGAAACAAACACATTTCCTGAACATTTTTAAACAGCGCGACCGCTTAATTATTTTCTAAAACGTTAAATTTACAAAATAAAAAAAATTAAGTATGTTATTACTGAGGATTATTTTAAGAAGTTTATCAGAGTGTGAATGCTGATTTTAGTAGACATTAGACTAGGTCAACGTCGCAAATTTACTAGCTCGTTTCCATGGCCCTACACGGGACTCTCTCATTCATATGAGCCTAACTCGTGCGCAACGTCGGCCGGAACATCCGAGGCTCATGGTTGTCCACGGCGCATCTTCGCGGTTTGGACAGTGTGAGACTCTGCATGTTCGTCCAGACGACCACCCTTCCGCCTCTGGCGCGACTTTGCCAGCAGCACGCACACCCAGCAATCCAAGTGGCGTTCGCCAAACAATGTTCCTACACGTCCAGAGACACAACACGACGTGCAGGTCCTGTATATCCCTCGTCATAGGTCGTAGAAATGCGACTTTGTTGGGTGATTACAGTGAACGTAACATAGCTAATAAGTGAAATAGCATTTCCTACATAAATATGTATTTATCCTTTAAGGCGGATGGAACTATCGAACAAAATCAATATTAATCACAGAGGCAGCATTGTCACATAATTATGGAAGTTTCTTAACGACGGTTACACTGGAAACTGTACAAAGTGTTTAGGAAACATCTGTACAAACTCGGCACGTGATTCGTGACCGGAAGAGAGGAAGATTGATATAGGACACCCATGGTCCATCGCAAATAATAAGGGCTGTAGAAGACCTTACAGGCGGAGGGTGACAAGCATATTACGTGGGATATTATGCAAAGTACTTGCGTTAGAGGAACATAAATTGGTATACGGAGTAATTAAGCTAATATATTGGATAAAAGGAAGGTACGGTACATTTACCCTGAGGTTAAATTGATTGTAGGTACCATCGCATGAAGCAGGACGTCTTAATTAGCAACAATGGCCCCCTAGTTGCAACTCTCTAGGACCCGCCGTTTCCGTGCAAAACACAAACGAAGGGTACAGTGGTAGCAAGTGCTTGACCTGGTGAGTAGTGATAATGACTTAATGGGTCCAGCAACCTGACTCTGTACTAATGTGAGTAAACACATGTACATTCTGTGACGTAGCAATCGTTATCGGTACTGAAGGCACTGCCTGGCAGCACAACAGAACAGACACTGCAATCATTCGAGATTATGCTGGTGGCAGAGTATCAAAACCAATTTCAAAAAAGGAATGTTCGAAATATGCTCCTACAGTGTTATTGCAGTAGTTCATACGGCATACTAGAGACTGGCAGACGCATTGAAAAACTTCTGTTGTGTCTCGCACTTGATCGCATGTAGCCATGACCCTCGCTAACAGATCATCTTCAGATGCCACGGGTGTCTCTTGATTCCTTAAGGCGTGTGTATAACACGCCTTAAGGAATCCCCACAGCCAGAAGTCTAATTGACGTATGGTCCGGGGAGCGTGGTGGCCAAGCACGAGGTCCACCCAGGCCTACCCAGCAAGCGGGATACGCTGTGTTGAGGTGGCTCCTTTTCCGTTTCCAGGGCGGCTGTAGNTCCACCCAGGCCTACCCAGCAAGCGGGATACGCTGTGTTGAGGTGGCTCCTTTTCCGTTTCCAGGGCGGCTGTAGCTTCTTTGAAGAAGAAAAAAAAACCCGAGGAAGGAAAGCAGTTCGGTAGTATGAGTATCAGTATAACCTTCAAGTTTGTCTGAAGCACCCACATCACAAGGCATATGTCGTATACCATCTACCTGCGAGTGAACTGACTCCAACATTACGTACTTGCTATTCCGTCGCGTTTCCACGCCTTGAAGAACAGTCCGGGCTAACTTGTTCACATGTCCAGATATTTTCAGATACGCGACAACATCCTTGGCTTCATTTATAGATGACAGTCCGAAATAGATTTCATCTTGCTGTGACTCGTCATTTAGTGTGTGCCGCAGAGTTGCACACGGTAACTTCGCGTGTACGCCCAGCGCCTTCTTTGTGTTGGTCCTTGGTCGGTTACAAATGTCACGTTATGCAACACTTCTGCAGAGATCCCAAGTTCCGTCAAATGGTTTTAAAGTTTCGCGCTGATGACCTTATCCATCAGTATGTTGTTTATCAGTCGTCGTTCTTTATAGATGTAATTGGCAGTAACCGTCAAGTAATGCATTTTCTTAAAATAATCTGTCCTCAAGTCCATTGTCATTGCAAAAGCCCTCTGTCCCGCGGCAGACTGTACGTTGTGAATCATCTTGGTTCTTCAGCGCCTTGCAATGTCCCCAACATGCCGTGCGACAGTGCTGCGATGGCGCAACACGTTAACTGCGGAAACGTGTCCGTAAGTTGCCGCTACACTAATAAGTTCCTGTGCAAGTTCNTAAACATAGGGTGAATATTCCACTGCGCTCTGAAGTTAACGTCTAAGGCTAAAATAAAATATATTTATTGGCTATTATTCTAAATGAGAGGGCTTTAAAGAGTGCTCACTTGACCATGAATGTCCTATAACAGGCAGCGCCCTGCGCACACAGTTTACGGGAAACAGGTTCGCTGTGCGTCATGAAGCCAGAATCTGGATACTTTGGAGTTACACTTATTCACATGCACCTTTCTTAATACCTGGCGCCACCCCTGCTAGATATTATCGCCATTTTTTTTTTTAAGGAGGCATATCCGTACATTGGTATCTTAATGAGTGAGTGAAGAGATTTGGGCGGCTCTTAACAGCGAGCCGATGATGGTGATTAAGGTGAGTATGGAGGAACGCCGGAATTAAAGGGCGGGGAAACGGGAGATCCGGGAGAAAACCCGCTGACCAGCGGCATCGTCCGGCACGATTCCCACATGCGAAAATACGGGGATTGAATCCGGTTCACCTTGGTTAACCGCTTAACTTACCGCTCAGCCACCGTGGCCCCTTGGGTATCTCAATAAAATAAGTTCCGTTTCATCTCACCTACCTCCATTAATGAATTTATAACTTTTTTTTTAACTGACATCCTGTATACATACACATATGCATATTAGTAAAATGTTTACTTTTCTGAGAATTCGTCGGTTGCATTTGGATTGTGTACGAATGGAGCTAGGCGATCGGTAATGGAATTTTTACATTTAGCGGAATAATTCAAAACGAGAATAAAATTATATACTAAGCAGGGCTTTCATATGTGCACAATTCACCATGAACAGCAGAAAACTATCTCAGGCACAATGGAAACAAACACATTTCCTGANAAAAAAAAAAAAAAAAAAAAAAAAACGCGACCGCTTAATTATTTTCTAAAACATTGAATTTACAAAATAAAAAAAATTAAGTATGTTATTACTGAGGATTATTTTAAGAAGTTTATCAGAGTGTGAATGCTGATTTTAGTAGACATTAGAGTAGGTCAACGTCGCAAATATACTAGCTCGTTTCCGTGGCTCTACACGGGACTCGCTCATTCATATGAGCCTAACTCGTGCGCAACGTCGCGTCGGCCGGAACATCCGAGGCTCGTGGGTGTCCACTGCGCATCTTCGCGGTTTGGACAGAGTGAGACTCGGCATGTTCGTACAGACGATCATCCTTCCGCCTGCTGGCGCGACTTTGCCAACAGCACGCACACTCAGCAATCCAAGCGGCGATCGCGAAACAACGTTCCTACACGTCCAGAGACCTAACACGACGTGCAGGTCCTGTATATCCCTCGTCATATGTCATAGAAATGCGACTTTGTTAGGTGATAACGGTGAACGTAACACATAGCTAATAAGTGAAATAGCATTTCCTACATAAATATATATTTATCCTTTAAGACAGATGGAACTATCCAACAAAATCAATATTCGTCACAGAGGCAGCATATTGTTACATATGGAAGTTTCTTAATGACCGTTACACTGGAAACTGTACAAAGTGTTTAGGAAACATCTGTACAAACTCGGGCACGTGATCCGTGACCGGAAAAGAGGAAGATTGATAAGGGACACCCATGGTCCATCGCAAATAATAAGGGCTGTAGACGCTCTTACAGGCGGAGGGTGACAAGCATATTACGTGGGATATTATGCAAAGTACTAGCGTTAGAGGAACATAAATTGGAATACGGAGTAATTAAACGAATATCTTGGATAAAAGGAATGAACGGTACATTTACCCTGAGGTTAAATTGATTGTAGATACTATCGGATGAAGCAGGACGTCTTAATTAGCAATCATAGCCCCATAGTGCAACTCTCTAGGGCCCACAGTTTCCGTGTAAACCACAAACGAAGGGTACAGTGGTAGCAAGTCCTTGACCTGGTGAGTAGTGATAATGACTTAATGGGTCCACCAACCTGACTGTACTAATGTGTGTAAACACATGTACATTCTGTGACGTAGCAATCGTTATCAGTACTGAAGGCACTGCCTGGCAGCACAACAGAACAGACACTGCAATCATTCGAGATTATGCTGGTGGCAGAGTATCAAAACCAATTTCACAACGAATATTCGAAATGTGCTCCTCCAGTGTTATTGCAGTAGTTCATACGGCATACTAGAGACTGGCGGACGCATTGAAAAACTTCTGTTGTGTCTCGCACTTGATCGTATGTAGCCATGACCCTCGCTAACAGATCATCTTCAGATGCCACGGGTGTCTCTTGACTCCTTAAGGCGTGTGTATAACACGCCTTAAGGAATCCCCACAGCCAGAAGTATAATTGACGTAAGGTCCGGGGAGCGTAGTGGCCAAGCACGATGTCCACCCAGGCCTACCCAGCAAGCGGGATACGCTGTGTTGAGGTGGCTCCTTTTCCGTTTCCAGGGCGGCTGTAGATTCTTTGAAGAAAAAAAACCAGCCCAGTAGTATGAGTATCAGTATAACCTTCAAGTTTGTCTGAAGCACACAAATCACAAGACATCTGTCGTATACCATCTATCTGCGAGTGAACTGACTCCAACATCACGTACTTGCTATTCCGTCGTGTTTCCACGTCTTGAAGAACAGCCCGGGCTAACTTGTTCACATGTCCAGATATTTTCAGATACGCGACAATATCCTTGGCTTCATTTATAGATGACAGCACGGAATAGATTTCATCTTGCTGTGTCTCGTCATTTAGTGTGTGCCGCAAGACCGTTGATGCAGAGTTGCACACGGTAACTTCGCGTGTACGCCCAGCGCCTTCTTTGTGTTTGGTCCTTGGTCGGTTACAAATGTCACGTTATGCAACACTTCTGCAGAGATCCCAAGTTCCGTCAAATGGTTTTAAAGTTTCGCGCTGATGACCTTATCCATCAGTATGTTGTTTATCAGTCGTCGTTCTTTATCGATGTAATGGGCAGTAACCGTCAAGTAATGCATTTTCTTAAAATCATCTGTCCTCAAGTCCATTTTCATTGCAAAAGCCCGCTGTCCCGCGGCAGACTGTACGTTGGGAATCATCTCGGTTCTTCAGCGCCTTGCAATGTCCCCAACATGCCGTGCGACAGTGCTGCGATGGCGCAACACGTTAACTGCGGAAACGTGTCCGTAAGTTGCCGCTACACTAATAAGTTCCTGTGCAAGTTCCATAAAACCACCTCCGTCAACAAGTGAAAATGGCCGTAGGTCTTTTCCACCCACATCATGGCACATTTCTTCGTTACGCTGCATTGTACATACACAGGTACATGGGCAGAGGCATCACCTGCTTCATTTTGCTCACAGCAAAAGTGAAGCTTTAAACGTGTTGTTCCAGAACCGGCTTTGAATTGACGCACAGTCTTACAATTGCGACGCCGAGCGAAACCAACAAGGTGTTTCGACGTAGCATCTCTAATTAATGCAAATTTATCCCACACACCACTTCGTCTCCTTTTTCTGGCCACGTCTACTTCTAAAGTCTCTTCCGCTATCCTTCCTGGAAACTTCTTCACTATTCTAGGAAGCCATTCCGTACGGTCGCGTTGACACGTGAGAAACTATCCACGTGCGACTGCAGTAAATACACAATACTCACGTGCATTCGCTGTGCAGTTGTGGTGTCGATGCTGTGTTGCAACACCTCCGCAGTCAGAGGGAGCGTGAGAGAGCAGTCGAACTGGACAGCCCGCTTTTTCGCGGCNGTGCGGGCGAATTGGACAGACAGCCCGCCTGCTCGCTCCTCATAATACTTCGGGCGGTCCGCGTTTTCGAGCACTCGAATTACCAAATGTGGTTTGAGCGACCAAAGCGCATTTTATGAGCGAGTTTTACCGTACCATTTTCGAGTGCCTCGAACTCGCTTAATATTACCGCCCATTGGTGTCCACGACACGAAATTGTATAAATTAGGTCATCAAACTAGCTCATCGCAAGTCTCTAATAGACATTTCAGGGATGGCTGTGACTATTAAGCTGGAGTCACGAAACCCCAACACGGTAGCCCCGACACGACGCTATCTTAACAGCGGCCAATGAAGAGCAAGATCACCATGACGTCAGTCCGACAAAATCACAACCCCGACAGCCTGACAAAAGTGGATTGTATTTATAATTTTCGTTGCGTCATACCTACGCCGGGAATTTATAAAATAAAAATTTCCTCGAATTTCACCCAAGTTGGTAAATTTTACTCGCGCGAGAAACAAAGTAGTATTGTTGTCGTGGAAGCTGTACTCGAGGTAAAATAACGGATATTTTATTTTTACTGATAACACCCAACCAGAGATAAAATTGAAAATTTCTGCTAAAAGCAGCTAATTTATAAAGTACAGAAATATAGCGAGCTGAATGATATTGGCTAGAAAGATTTTTAAATAAAGCATGAGCTCAATAGCTTATAAATATTTCAGATGAAGATTTGACATTTTACGTTACATTAGAATACAAATTTTCAACTGTTGTGAACTTTTATGAATAGTATTTATAGATACAAGTAAATCTAAATTCATGCTGTTTATATTTATTGTTACTTCTGTGTATAATACTTCATTGAAGGCCAATAAATATATTACCTGTATAAGTTTTTTTTTTTTCAGTATTACTTTTTACGATACGGTGCCTTTTTTTCCTTCAGAAACCAGAATATAAAAAAAACAGAGAAAATAATGTACTGTCATTTGAGTACTGCCGAAGGCAATACCCCGACAAAACTAGATATTGTCAAAGTGCTATGAACACACGTTTGGGCCGTCATGTCCATCGAGGTATTTTGACTCCAACTATACTAAGCAAACGCACACAGTATTCCACAATAGATATCATTTAATTTCGAAAAAAACACTTAATTATGTTATTCTTTGATGTGATGCATGTTCGCGGAGGATAATTTAAACATTTAATAAAATAAAAATACGTATGTTCGTTGAGGATCATCAACACAGATTAAAAAATTGAATATATTTTTCTACCTCGACGCTACCGGTACTTACGTATCACTCGTTTTGAAAAAAAAAAA
>NQII01004415.1:122361-134061 GCA_002778355.1 Clitarchus hookeri
CCATCACAAAAAAAATCTTAAAGTCTCCTTGCCTCTGCTTTGCCAGTAAATAAATAAATAAATTCCGATTGAGTGGAGCGTCCTAGCGCTCGGTAACACTCACCGGGTTATCGATTCGAGGTAGGCTTACTTCCGATTCCCTCGAACTTCGGATCCCATTCCACGCTACACCTCAGAGCCCTTTAAGGGGGTAGTNTTCGGATCCCATTCCACGCTACACCTCAGAGCCCTTTAAGGGGGTAGTATCCACTCCATCTTCCAATTTTCTTACAAATCTTCGTAATGAAAATTTATGACCAGAAATAAAAAATCAAAGCTAGACATGACATAGAGGACTACTTAACGATTTTTTTGCAAATTTGTTGGGTTTCAATTATACCTGTATTTTCCCCATGTAGGATTGAAATTATTAAATAATTAGGTAACGTTTGATTACGGTTACATAAGTGAAACTAATCATGTAAGAAAAATAAGTGGGATTTAGAAATAACTGTTAAAATGTTCCTTATGCCTTGACGCGCTTGGCTTTTGAATATTGACTCTGAAAATTAAGTTATGGAGGAAAAATACGTAAATCCAAGATGGCAAGGGTACTTCCCCCTTAAGGTACCACCGCGGTGTAATGGTCAGACTACTCGCCTAGGTAAACAGCGATCGCTTCCCGGCGAGGTCGCTCCTTGATTTTCGCACGTGGGAATCGTGACGGACGATGCCGCTGGTCGGCGGCTTATTTCACGGATCTCCCGTTCCCCCGCCCCTTCATTCCGGCGCTGCTCCAAACTCACCTCGCTGCACCCTTATCGGATCTCGAGACATCGATGTTAAGAGCTGCCCAAATATCTTCACTCACTCAGAACCCTTTCACGTAGGCGTTTTTTTTTTGTAGTGGACATGTTATCGACAACTTAGTGCCACGGGTTGTGACCAAGGCTGCTCCTCCTGTGACTGATCCTTATAGCTATAACAGGAGACATCTTTCTGAGCAGTTTGAGAGGGGAGTGCAGATCAGGATTTCCAATAAACATTCAGGCTTATAAAGTATACCACTTCAGGCTGTATACAATGTATACTTGTTGTCACATCAGGCTGTTGGATGTGTGCGCTCCCCCACCAGACTGGACTGTGTCCGTCACAATGAGTTATTTGAGCTCGGTCAGGGCTCTAATTGACAGCAGATGAATGCTGTCCATATAAAGAGATCACGCCCTTTCCAATCGCAGTGGGTGGATGTTCTCCACCCGAGGGTGGTTCCACCTCACCTGTCAACAGCAGAGTACGGAGTTGAATCCGTACGTGCCACCTTGATGGGGCCGAGGACTATCCACCTCTACAAACCCGCTTTGTGAACGAGTCCTCTTACTAGGCGGACCAGACCGACGACCCTTCGTTGATGAGCACCAACCCTTCGAAACTAACACCGAGGCGAGCCGGCACGCTTGCTTTCCACGACAGCGGCTACCGACCCATCACGTACATACAGTGCCCACCCTCCAGGCAAGTACCCACCTCCAGATCTCCTTCCAAGCAGAAGGTTCAACCAATGCCACCCAGAGTCCGACCCGCGATCAGCACGGCCTAAGCCGGGGCTTTCACACTGATCCCCTGGGTACCCACAATTTTCAGACATGCACACTGAGTTATCCCCCAGGACAGTCCAGCCCCTCCAGGACGCCAGAGAGTCCCTTCGCAGGAGCTCTGCCACCCCGAGATCAGCCCGACTTACCAGGTCAAGGCCTCAGCTGGGGTAGTGCAATTCGGCTCGCGGGTCTTCACCGCAGGGCGAAGAATATATACAGCCTCTGGAAGACTGCACATAACCTCGCCGTAACTGGTTGTCTGTGCAGAGACAGGCCGTTACCGCCTTAAATCGTCCTCACTCCGTTAGCCTTGGGGCGGCCCCCATGTTACCAGCCCAGACCACGAGGAGGTGGAGATGGACTTGAGCAGTGCTAGACTGTGTATTCGCATCACTGCCCCATTAAGGAGATGAGTTGGCAGCCTTCATGGTGGCAGGGAAACACCCAAAAAGATCACTTCTTATGAGTGGGTCCCACCGGAGTTCGCCGAAGATTACTTTTACACTTGCGCCGGTTTACCACCACTAGAGCCTGTAACCAGAGTGAGGACAGACAGGAGCAGCCATTCCTTAGCCTTCACGACTGCCCCACCAAGTATTCAGTTTCCAGGCTCCCCCCTACTCGGTGGATTGGCGGTCCGGTTTTCAGGGACCCGGTCCCCTCACCTTATACCCATTATAGGTTGGTTGCCAGACCACAGCCTGTACCCAACCCGGCCCCACGCCGGACAACAGACTGCCCCAGCATTTTCTATATCACAAGGAGAAAATGGTTCCTTTATGCACGACCGCGCGCTTCCTTAGCGCCGCCTTCCAGTCGCCTTCTGTTCAAACACGCCGCCGAGTCCTACAGAACGCGCGTGAAACGTCCCACAAAAGAAGAACGCCGAACTATAGGTACATAGTAACGAACGTAGATGGAATATGTTTTACAATGAGCATGCGAGCTGCGCAGTAGCCATTCTCCGTACCAATGGTGCTATCAAAACGACATGGATAGGATTTGAGGTTAGAACTCTCTTCATGTAAGGAAGTATAGTCTATTCGTCGTTCCTTCACACGTTTTGAGTCAAACCTTTGAAAAATCACTTCATGTACAACGTGCTTGCTTCTTTCCTAAACATGCCATATATCACAGGCTTTTTTTCCTTGTAACATAAATCACCTAATTTTNCGCCTTCTGTTCAAACACGCCGCCGAGTCCTACAGAACGCGCGTGAAACGTCCCACAAAAGAAGAACGCCGAACTCTAGGTACATAGTAACGAACGTAGATGGAATATGTTTTACAATGAGCATGCGAGCTGCGCAGTAGCCATTCTCCGTACCAATGGTGCTATCAAAACGACATGGATAGGATTTGAGGTTAGAACTCTCTTCATGTAAGGAAGTATAGTCTGTTCGTCGTTCCTTCACACTTTTTGAGTCAAACCTTTGAAAAATCACTCCATGTGCAACGTGCTTGCTTCTTTCCTAAACATGCCATATATCACAGGCTTTTTTTCCTTGTAACATAAATCACCTAATTTTTTAAAAATAAAATTAAACTTCTATTTATATTTTATCGAAAAATTCAAAATATTTCATTTACAATTAATATGAGTAAAAACAGCTAGTAAAAGGTGTGTTGATAACGCCTAAGAAAGAAATTGTTCTTATGCAAAATATTATTACACTGAGTGCGCACGAATACGGTGAACTGTCCCTTTGTTGTAATTTTCTAGACTCAGTTAAGCTTTGCTTGCACGAGGCGGAGGAATATCCTGCAAGTAGAACTTTAGCAGGACTTCGGAAAAGTTGGAAGTAACCGTGGATGGGCTATATACCTTGAGATGTTTGTACAGTTCCTCTACCCTAGTTTCAATGCAACTACAATATATCACAGTTGCCTACGTATATAATTCACATAAAAGGATGCGTGTGATGAAATTTGAAATGAAACAAACACTTCGCGTGTAATAAATGGCATGACTTATCTAATTTTTTTTTATTTACCTACGATGGCAAACGTTGCCGCAGAAACGCACGTCTGTCTGCGTTTGGGCGCGACAAGACAAGAACGCCTGCACGAAAGAGCTCGTAGGGGTGATGTGCACTCTAAACCGGAATCAACTGGTTTTTACTGGTTGCCAGTGAAAACTGCTCCGTCTGGAATCTGGAGCAAAAATATCACTAATTCATCAGTTAAAAGAAATTCACGAATTCAAGCAGTAGAAAATAAGTTATTTCAGTTGGTTAATAAATGAGCTCCAGGATAAAAATACAGAGCATTCCTAAGTAATATAAGTTAGCTACGATTTATTTTATCGCAAAATAAAAATATTGTCTACACAAAATGTTTTGGATGTGGTTGGAATCGAACCTCCGCCCATAAAGTAAAGCATGATGGAGCTTTCACGGGCATTGGCTACAAAGTATAATGGCGAAGGGCTTCAGTTTCGTGATGTGAAAGTATTTCATACTGTCAAAATATAAACATATTCTGCGCAAGTACATATCTGTCTTTGCAAGTTTCGAAAGTCGATGTACATTAAGTTTAGTCCAGATTCCGTGCTTTAAAAGATAAATATAGTGGCTTCAATTTACGAGGTTATCGATGTTCAAAAGTATCCGTCATTTTACAATGCAACGAGACACTAAAAATTTAAACTGTTATTATTAGTGACAGATTGATCAGTAATAATTTTACTAATTCGACAGTGAGTTGATTCAACAGGAAACGTGAATTTTAACAGACGAAAGTTTTGTTTTCTGCCAGTTGACAGATCAAATAATGAGGAAACGACAAATTTTATAATTCCACTGTCTAATTGGCACAGTTATTAGAAGTCAACCTGACTCTTAAAAAAAAAACAGTTTCGTTCTGTAAAATTTCGTTGCGTTGTAAAATGACAGATACAAGAAAACATCGACAACATCGTTAAGACCACTATATTTCTCTTTTAAAAAACAGAATCTGAACTAAAATCAGCTTAGATTGACTTTAGAACCTTAGAAAGACATGCATGTGCGTAAAATGTGTGTACATTTTGACAGCACGGAGTCAATTTACTTTCATATGACGTAAATCATAGCCGTTCGCAATAATTGCATGTTTCAGTGACTAAGACGTCAGCTGATAGAGAGAGAGAGAGAGAGAGAGAGAGAGAGAGAGAGAAGAATATGTTGCATTTTGGGCGGCGGTTCGATCCCAACCGCTTCCAAAATTTTATTTGTATACGTAATAGTTTTGTTTTGCGACAAAATAATCGTACTAAATTCATTTCACACCGTAATGCACTGTTTTGTAATCCTTGTGCTTATTTATTAATTTACTTTAAATAACTGATTTTCTACTATTTGAATTAGTGGTTTACATTTAGCTGAAGAGATTGGCAGTTTTCTTTTTCTACTGATTGTGGATTGAGCAGTTCAAACTGGCAATCAGTATATATATCCACTGATTGTAGTGTGTGGAAGAGTCGGAAGTGTCCCGAGAAATGTCACCTATCGAAGGAGACTTCCGTTCCGTTACACAATTGCGAAAATGAAGATTTGACCCCATCAGGGGTTGGAAACCGGTTCGCAGTGGAGAAAGATGGGCACTCACTATACCTAGATCCCCTGCCTCACAAATAGTAAAGGCTATTTATAAGCTCTGCTTAAGATCTACTTTTATGCACGTTGTGTATCCTTCCACCATATGTAAAATTCGCATTACTCTGGGTCTCATCGCTTTATTCTTGCGCCGGTCAAGTTAAACTGTGTAATTATTATGAGAGTAAGTATTTTACAAATTTGCTATTCCTTACACTTACATCCCTTAAAAAACACAGAAAGCAAAATAAAATAATTTCACTATTCACAAATGTTTATCTAACACTTTTAATTCAACGTTAAAACACAGAACTACTTTCCCTCGGCCGTTACCAACATTACTGGGCGCATGCTAGTCGGCGTGCCCAGCCTGCATGTCGCTCTTCTTATATTGCAGCATCGCACACCTCGCATGATGACGGCGAACACATCGTAGTCCACGCAACTCTGCCTCTCTTCATGTAGGTTGTACGACGGTCGCCGGTGCAGCACTCGGTCCAGCGGGTAATTACACTGCCGGTGTTGGCATTGCGGAGCAGTGACATTTTTCAAAGGTTGGTTTTCAGAGTGCTCACCTTACCGTGGACAGCCGGAACACGTGTACTTATTTTCTGTTTCCTTCGGCCGAGACTCGGCTGCGCTCGGCATTTGTTTGTGTCTTTACTGTTTTGTTTCGGAAGGCCAGTCGCGTCTACCCGTCGTCCAAATTCTACTTGATGAGCAGACCACGAGGGGAACACAAAAAAAAAACTATTTCGACCCCTACACGACTGCCGCGCCCCCTACCCTGTTTGCACGGGAGGATGCAGTAAGGTTGGGAACGATTTGGGGGTGCAGGTAAGGGTCGACAAACACCTCGAGAACAGACCCTGCACCGGCTGCAACAAAATTTGATTACGCGTCGTCCTGAAAAAAAAAAAAAAAAAAAAAAAAACAACGCGAAATATTAGATTAACGAACGCAGGGTGCGATTCCCTTTACAATTGTCGTTTTGCGCGTATCCTGTTCCCACCGTCTTTAACGGACTGTATCGTATACTCTGGTGGGATGTGGACGTTATCCTTTCCGCTTACTGGCCACTTGACTGAATTGTAAAGGCACTGAAAACAAATATTATTGGACCAGTGTCTCTGAATGAGGATAAACAAAATATTGGGCTCGGACATGTTTCGTACTCGTATTGTGTGCTAGAGAATATGTATTAACACATCTAAAAAAGCAGCAGAAACCTTCAGAGATTTTTTAAACAGATATCTCGGTTTTGGTTTCAGAGCTGCCTTAGAGATGGTGGTATCCTTGCAAGTTTGGTTGCGTAAGTTTCTGCACTACCGTTTATGGAATATCAAAACTTTTATTTTTAAAGTTAATTGATTTGATTGTGTTCGTGTACACTTGTCATCTACTTAACATTGTATAATGACATATTATATGCAAATACGTTACATTTTTCTGTTAAATTATATTTCCAACTTTTCAGTGCCATGTCTTCTTCTTCCAGTGTCCCGTTGTTACCTGTGAATAAGTTTTAAGTTATATTTTCATATGTATTTCAAGACACGCCGAATGATAAGAATCTAAAATACCGTAAACATTGTCATAAATTTCATTAACACTCTTAAGTAAGTATGGGAACCCGACGTGACCAACACTTAAAAGCTATAAAATAAAATTATGCCTNCCATATGTATTTCAAGACACGCCGAATGATAAGAATCTAAAATACCGTAAACATTGTCATACATTTCATTAACACTCTTAAGTAAGTATGGGAACCCGACGTGACCAACACTTAAAAGCTATAAAATAAAATTATGCCTGTAGCAATTCGTGCTACTTTACAAAATATCGGTAAAATGTTATTTGTCTCCACACGAGATTTTTCTAAAGAAATATTGCTTTTAGGTACCGTAAACTTGGGATTTTGCATGGGGTAACATTGCACTACCCAAAATATTTGTTTAGGTGCCATTGGGTTAAAGTGTAAGTAACTCGATAATGTATGTTCTGTGCCAGCGTCATGACAGGGAGCCCGGGAGCCAGAAGCTTACCAAGGAAATGACAAACCTCATGAGTTTGCATTCCGCTTCGACGGCGGCCATCTTGGCAGAAAATGCCAAAATTTACCAAAATTCCAAAAGTTTCCAAAATTCTGGCAATTTTTTTTTAATTAATTAAAAAAAATTTTTTTCCTAAATTAATTTTCAAAAATTAATTTTTCCAAAATTAATGTTTTTAAAAGATTGATTTTATATTTAAAAAGTGGGATTCAATATTTCAAAAGTTAAACAATTTTTCCTTAACATTTCAAAAGTTTCCAAAAATTATTTTTTAGGCTCATTCCCTGGTGGCCATGTTTGTTCATAGCTCCCTAAGCCAACACCTAGGAGGCGGCCATGTTGGTTGTGGCTCCCAAAGACACCGCTTAGTCGTTATATCATGCTCTGGCATTCAAGGGGGTGGTGCCGAGGTGATGCAATGGATAGAGCGCAACTCCATGCTCTTGCATTCACACACCGACGGCTCCCAACAGAGACGCCTGCCATGACATAGCCTTGGGCTACAGGACTTCACATTCTTGCATTCCATAGCAAGGGGGGTGCCGCGGTGATGCAATGGGTAGAGCGCAACCTCATGCTCCCACATTCACAGGGGAGGGCAGGCGTGTCCCAAGACAGACGCCTGCCATGGGATGTTGCGAGTAGATGACAAGTTTAATGTCACGCTCTAGCATTCCAATTCAACAGGCCGCGGTAGCGTAGAGGATAGAGTACAGAACCTCGTGCTCATGCATTCACAGGGGAGGGCAGGCGTGACTCCCCCTTGCCGCTGACGCCCCCTGCCACTGACTCCCCCTGCTCCAGACTCCCACTGCAGCTGACTCCCCCTGCTGCGGACTCCCCNCCCTGCCACTGACTCCCCCTGCTACTGACTTCCCTGTTACTGACTTCCCTGCCATTGACTCCCCCTGCTGCTGACTCCCCCTGCTGCTGACTCCTCCTGCTGCTGACTCCCCCTGCTGCTGACTCCCCCTGCTGCTGACTCTCCCTGCTGCTGACTCCCCCTGCTGACTCATCCCTTCTGCTGACCGTGGATGTATCTTGTTTAATTCACATTCACACTCCCTGTTTTGGCGTAGTTCTCATTATAAAATACTTTCAGCAATAAATACAAAGCTAAAATATATTCACTCTTCCAAATTTATTATTAAAATGGAACACATTAGTAGATTATTTTAATTTAAAATATAGTACTTTGTCACAAATTCTGTAAAGGAATAGAAAGACTTGCAACAAGCACTGATATTGGAGTAGATAGATTTGGGCGGCTGTTAACACCGAGGTCTTCAGAGCCGATAAAAGCGCTGATAGTATACACAAGATGTCCCAATAAAATGTACCCACCTGTGGAATGGCAATATATGCTGCGTTCATTAACAAAGGTACAAGTGTAATGATGGAAATGAACGATATTAACTTAGAGTATAATCACATGAATAAAATGAACGTACACGAGTAACTGTAGGGCATCAGAAGCAATTATCAGAACTGAATTGTAGCCACTTTATGGGAAAGTACATTTTATTGGGGCACTCTGTAGTTGCATACTTACAAGCACTAAATTTCGCTTGGTATGTTGATATACATGATGTTTTTGAATAAGACCGACTAACTCCAGCAAGTTATTCCTGACAAAAATGTAAGACAAAATTGTAGATACACTTTTCCCCTAAAATAATTTTCTAGACAGCTGTGTGCCCCTACCAAATCCTAATTTAAAATACCTTGTTTCTCGTGTGTTTACTATCTGATTGTTTCTCGTGTGTTTACGGCCTGTTTGTTTCTCGTGTGTTTACTGCCTGTTTGTTTCTCGTGTGTTTACTACCTGTTTGTTTCTCGTGTGTTTACTGCCTGTTTGTTTCTCGTGTGTTTACTGCCTGTTTGTTTCTCGTGTGTTTACTACATGTTTGTTTCTCGTGTGTTTACTGCCTGTTTGTTTCTCGTGTGTTTACTGCCTGTTTGTTTCTCGTGTGTTTACTACATGTTTGTTTCTCGTGTGTTTACTGCCTGTTTGTTTCTCGTGTGTTTACTGCCTGTTTGTTTCTCGTGTGTTTACTACATGTTTGTTTCTCGTGTGTTTACTGCCTGTTTGTTTCTCGTGTGTTTACTGCCTGTTTGTTTCTCGTGTGTTTACTACATGTTTGTTTCTCGTGTGTTTACTGCATGTTTGTTTCTCGTGTGTTTACTGCCTGTTTGTTTCTCGTGTGTTTACTACCTGTTTGTTTCTCGTGTGTTTACTACCTGTTTGTTTCTCGTGTGTTTACTGCCTGTTTGTTTCTCGTGTGTTTACTACCTGTTTGTTTCTCGTGTGTTTACTACATGTTTGTTTCTCGTGTGTTTGCTACCTGTCAGGCAACGTACTCTATGTTTTGAGAGTCACGTGGGGATTTCTCGAAAAAGCTCACCCGAGAGTATTCCAAGAAGACGACATTTTTTTTTGTTGTTTGCATACGCCGATTCATAAGATGTCTTTAAAAAGAATTGCGTGCATTTTAGGGTAACAAAGTTTAATCTAAAAATAAAGTTACTGATTCCCATTTGCACCATTAAGGGGGATGATACTGCCAATCGCGTTTCCAGAGGTGTAAGATCTCTGTTATACAAAACACCATTACCCAAAGTTTTGCTTAATCGCATGTAGTTTGTAATATTTTGAACGAAAAGCTTTTTAAACTACGATCTTTGGGGGCGCGTAATTCTCTTAATTATCACTTTAGGGGTAAGTGATATTTTTCGTAAGGAATAATCTGCCAGAGTTTGCTGGTGTTGTTCAAGAAGACCCGGTATATTGTCCACGCACTTAGCTTTATACACAATTGTGTAAGATGGAACCACATTGCCCTTGATATAAGTTCCACTCTTTGCAACATTCAAACGGTAATACAGTCCTTTAAATACATCTAAATGTATAATTGTAGATACATGCTTACTTCACTGCTCGCTGAACTCTCCACAGATGACTGATCCCTTTCCTCACTCACTCACTCACTCACTCACTCACTCACTTACTCATTCACTAACTCACTCACTCACTCACTTACTCACTCACTCACTCACTTACTCATTCACTAACTAACTCACTCACTCACTCACTCACTTACTCATTCACTAACTCACTCACTCACTTATTCATTCACTAACTCACTCACTCATTCACTCACTCACTCACTCACTTACTCATTCACTCACTCACTCACTCACTTACTCATTCACTAACTAACTCACTCACTCACTCACTCACTAACTCATTCACTAACTCACTCACTCACTTATTCATTCACTAACTCACTCACTCACTCATTCACTCACTCACTCACTCACTTACTCATTCACTCACTCACTCACTTACTCATTCACTAACTCACTCACTCACTCACCTAACTATATCCTTGTATTTTTTCTATCACATATAAACTGCATGAGGTAGTATGCATATGGGAAGATCTTATTGTAGGAGATATGATTCTGATCTTCCCGTGGAGAAAGCAACAACGCGATTGGTTAACGTCATCTTTAACTGGCAAGTTTTGTTGACAAAACAGTTATAAAATGTAAAACGAAATTACGTTATTTGATAAATTCAAGGCTTGACACAACATCAAATAGAATTTCCAAGCAACCAAGTCCTCTATAATATTAGTTTTGCCCAGCATGTATTTCCAGTACCTACGTGTAAAAAATGGTGTTATTTTGAAACTAACAAATCTCTTTCAACGGCCTAATTAATAGTTTATATGTTACTCCAGTGTAATATTTAGATGCACATATTTTTTTTTTATAAATAAAAATTTCATTTTGTGATCATTTCTATCTTCTAATTCAGGACGTGAGGCAGCACTCTAAAATTTGTTGACACGGGGAAGACGATTTTCTACTGTCTTCTTTCTAGTTTTCCAAATTAAAACGGCTGAGTTTTGTTCAACAAAAGAGAGCAGCATGTGTGTTTAATATTTGAGCAACATTGAATTATTCCACTCGAAATATTACAAAATAGCACACACCCAGTCAAAGAAATCAAAGCCCTAACGAACTGCAACTCGACCTAAGGTGCTGGCTTTTGGAACAATTAGCAACCCGTAAAAAAAAAAAACAATGGAAGGTTGTAAATAAGGTTTATTTTTTGGGAAGGAATTTCTGGTTCGGCCGACGACGGATCAAGTACTTGTTGGGGGCGGTGTACGGTACAACTCGGTGCTTACAACGACTACGAGCGGCCAATCCAGCGCAGTGCATCGCGAGCGTGTGTTGTTTTCCAACAGCGCGCACTGCTGCTTCACATATGGCCCGAGGAGAAAGGCTCCGGTTGTCAACCCCATTCTACATAAGACGTTATGTGGTCGTGGACGGAATTAGGCGAAGCGCCACAGCTCTCTTCCAAGTCACCTCGTGATGATCTAACGCAGTGTTTCTTAACCTGGGGGTCCGCGAGTATATGTATGGGGGTCCGCAGTCTCATCTCTGTACCATTTAACAATAATAAATAAACACCACC
>NQII01004415.1:134089-151017 GCA_002778355.1 Clitarchus hookeri
GAGTAACTGTGTACAATATAATTTGGAAAAGTGAATTGTCTCTCGTGCGTTCGTTTCCTGAAGGACTATATTAATTAAGTCATTTTCTTCCCAGGGAAAATGCGCTTAGTGTGATGTACCCAATACGTACGAGGAACAAAATAACATTAGGAAAGTTCCTCACCGGTAATTTTTTACTACTTTCTTGTGAGGAATAGTTTACTGTTATTTGCATAAAACTGGCCTGAACTAATGCTAACTGCAGCGTGCGTACTTCGGGAAAACAGTGACCTTTTACAGATCTAACCCAGTGGATTACTTTCTAAGTCTCCAAATATTTAGTGTCGTAACTTCTTAAATGGTTGATTTAAGGCCGTAAATTGTCCATTCGAACACAGCTAACGTCTTATTTTGTGTTCCTGTAATTTTCCAGACCAGACTGGCGGAAAAGGTGAAATAACTTAACCGCCGTTCGGGAAGATAAAAAAAAATGTTAAATAAGTTACCCAAAATTGGATTCCTGACTTTACCAATCCATAGAGTATTGAGGAACGCGGACTAACATCCTGTACGGTGTTTTTTTATTTTAAATCCGCAGATTAACTGCCAAAATATTTAACACAACCCGTATTCCTATAAAGATTTAAGTCGCATACCCTTGTAGAGAAACGTAATATCGAATGAAATAACACTTGCAAACTACATACTGTACGTGGGAGAGAGAATAAGATTCTCCATTCGAAAATATTTAAGTCCATTCAGTATGCGGACCCAATTAATAAATTTATTTAGTTGACTTCTTAAAAACCCGAGACTTTCTTACTTAATTGTAGTGGTAATAATCAGTTGCATTACTTGTCTACATGGAAATGTATTTATTTGAGTGTAATTCAAGTGCAGTTCGACCGATTTGGTGCAAGAACCGGTGAGAAATTTAATTGATAGTGAATCGGGAAGACGAGTGTAAAATAATTTCACTGCTACTTGTTTGTAATGGAGGTGGAGAAACGTACCTCATANCAAGTGTTTTTTAAGAAATTTCAGAGCAAAATGCAACACAGGGAATCTTCTGCTCACAATGATTGAATACCAACTAGCGAAAAACAAGATGACTTTTGTTGCGTTAATCGACTATTGTGACCGCAATGGGGACTGATCGATTATTCATTGCAGGATTCCTCATAGCTAATGCGATTATTTAAAGTCATATCACAACACAACTACATGGAAGGAGATTATGTTGTATCGGTAAAGGTTTAGAAAAAGAAAAAAAAGGGGGGGGGGAGCAGTCCAACATAACAGTTTTTACTATAAATTCTTGAGTGAATATTTTACCAGGGTGATGAACTTTAGTTGAGCTGATTCTCCCGCCGTAAATTTTTCCTTGTCATTGTGGCGCTAGATACCATATAAAATGAATGCGTTGGTCTTGCGAAAATTCTGCTTACAAAGATAGCAGAAACCTTTATCTGGGACTGCCATTTCCTACCCTTTCTGTGTTGGTTTCCCGAAATCTGTGGAATTTAGTTAACGTATTTCACGTTGGTATATGTCACACGCATTCGTAAGAGGGATTGAGTTATGGAAAAANTAAAAACGCGATTATCTCGCGAACGTATGTGGACTAAATTGTGGCCGCTTATTATTCGTGTTTCGCGTACGTATTGCTTGCTGGAATTGCAATGCCGCCTGTCATATACACACGTTGTTTACAATGACGTCATAATTATCAGTAATGTTTATCAACTTCCACGCTGCTAATACTTTGAAGCTACTGAGAGTAAAGCGTACCAACCCCCTCTGACCATTATTGGGGCGGCTTCAAACTCATTGCCATTGCATATAATTGAAAGCATATCGTCAGTTTAGCATTCAGATGACGTCCTGTACATCGCCAGGAAATATGACATCTGGTCCTCGATGGCTGTGTAAGTCAGTCATCTAGTTTATGTGGCGTTGTCTACGTAACGCAGGCATGACTCGGATTTAGGCCGGGATTATGACGACTTGTTACAAGCAACACGTTCACGTGAGCTCGTTATTCCTTGACGGGCGTGTTTCAACCAGACCTACTACGATCGTTTCACGTGTACGTCCACGTAAAGGAGAGCTTATTAATGTCTAGCTTTTGCGTGATACGTGAATGTGTACCACGTGATCTTGCTGGCAAATCAGAGTAGGGGTGGAGTTTTGTTATTTTTGTTTTGCATGATTTTTTGTTTTTAATTTTGGCTGTCGTATTTAACCTATAGTCTACTCGTGGTTTCTACACACTTTTTGAACCAAATTTTGAAAAATCACCCCACCTATGATGTGAATGGTTGTTTCTTAAATATATCATGTAGGCCTATCACACGCGTATTATACTTGTTTTAACATGAAAATACCTTATTTTTAATAAAATTGAAATTTTATTTATATTTTATAAATGAAATGTAATATTTCATTTATAACTAATACAAATAAGTACAGAGAGAAAATAGATGTGCTGGTAAAGCCTATAAAGAAATAGTTCTATGCAAAATATTATGAAACTGAGTGCGCACGAATGCGGTGCATTTTCCCTTCGGTGTGATTTTACAGAATCGGTTAAGCTTTGTCCCCACGAGGCGGAGGAATATCCTGGAAGTAGGATTTAGCAGGGCTTCAGAATGCTAAATGCAACGACGCTGTTGACAAAAAATTTGCCCTGTAGGTGATGAATAAATCGCAGTATTCACATACAAGGACTAATGCGAATTATTTAATCGCTAAATTCGGTAATATTTAAAGGTTTTAAGCACTGTTGTAAATGACAAATTATGGTCAGCAGAAGTACTTATCAAAGTGCCTGCATTTAGTGATTAACGTTTATAATCAAATTGTAAACTTGTGTACTGTACAAAAGGGCTGTGCGCACGGGAGTTGTGTGGTATTCAAACCACTCCTACAAAGATGCAAGAAATAAATCAACACTAAATAGCTTTGCGAAAATTATAAACAAACGGTGCCAATTTCAGTTTTGACAATCCTCTAAAAAGATTCTGCTATTTGGTTGTCCCTTGATGACATAGCTTTGTCCCCGCCAGAACAACACCTCCAATTTCCAAATCCTGGGCATGAGCCTGTGTACAAATTATTTAAACAATTTAATTCTCCCCATCCCGCACACGGCTAATGCGTTCATATACGAATAACACTTCTGCATCTCCCTGCTTAATTTTATTCTGAAGCCCGGAGGCTATCGCCGATTTGTAAGGGTTTCCAGAAAAATAAATCACGAACGCCAAACTTTGCGTTCTTATTTAAATCGCCAGAGAGTTATAGGCCTGGTACAGATAACCCCGTACAACTTCAATTGTAAAAGGTTTCAATCTGAAAAGCAATAAAATACTTTTATACATGTTGATTCGGCACACTAACTTAGCGTGCTTACGCGAAGCATTGTAATATTACACTCGAAACAACCATGATTTACGTACACGTAAACGTGTTACTTGCAACGTGTTACGGAAGGCCGGGATTGAAATTACTTCACGCCAAACGTAACACGCATCACGTTACACGTTGTCGTGTGTGTAAAAACGTGGCCGTTACGCGTGCCACATTACGATGCATCACGCAAGCACGTAAACTTCGTGTTTCAACTGAAAATTTTGCGAAATATTTTGTTCCGTTTCAAATTGAAGACTCTTAAAATTAAAGTCTTACAGCGGTATCTGTATCATAAAAATATGACTGAAGTTTGGCTTTCGTGATTTATTCAAACTCTGAAAACAACTTAATGAGGTCGTACATAATTTCCACAATGAAATACACCTGGGAGAAGCAGAAATGTTATTCTCATATGTGTGCCATTACCACGAGACGGATAGGGCAAATTAAATGTTAAAAATAATTTCATAGTACTTAAGTTTGCAATTCGATGGTAAACATTAAGCACTACATACGACTTAATACTTCTGTTAAACATGATCTGAAATTCCCGATACTTAAACCCTGTTAATATTGACGAATTTTGCTGGAAAAATAATTCGCATTAGTCCTTGTGCCTGAACGCTGCGAGTTATTGATGACCTACGTGCTATGTGTTCTCTCTCCACTGTACAAGCAATACGATGTATACACATTTGTGTCGTATAACTACTTTCTTTCTGTACAGATGCCGTTAACATCTGCATTATTAAATTACAGTTTACTTCTTTTATGTTTCAAGAGTAGACAAAATTTTATTATTCATGCTTCTAGAATTTCGGGAGGAAAAAAAATGCCATAGGTTAGAAATGTGAGCAAACGACATAGCAAAAGAAAAAAACAAAGCCATGAAAAGCAAAGATAACACAACTCTGTCCCTATTATGAATGGCGTGGTATAGAGTCACGTATCACGCGAAAACTGGACATTTATACGCTTTTCTTTACGTGAAAGTAGTTTTACGTGACGTGATACGATCTGTGCGATCGTGAGACGTTAAAACCAGATTTATGTTGTCTGATAATGACGTTTTTGTTACTTTACTCGGTGCCCGTTTAAGAGAAATCCCGTAAATTGTAATGCCAATTGTGTAGTTTCATTACAACAATTTTTAATTTACTGTGTCCATCGCCGAACGTTAAGTAAATAAAGAAAAAAGGGGGGAAAGAAAACGACACCAGAAACAAATAACATCCAGAGGAGAAAACGACAAGTAACTAGCAAGCTACGGGAACTCTAGTAGTCAATGAATCTAGACAAGTAACTGCTAGAAGTCCCGTTGCTTATCAGTTCTTTGTCGTTCTCTCCTGTGGATGCTATTTGATTGTGGTGTCGGTTTTCGTTATTTTTTTACTTTCGCTTATTGGCTGTTCACGGTAAATTGAGCACTTCTGAAAACCTTACTGTGTATTCTTCCATCATTTGTAAAATTAACATTCTCATTGACCTCATCACTTTATTATTGCTTCGGTCAAGTGGAATTGTGAAAATATTATAAATGTAAACATTTAACAAATGTTGGTGATTTTTACACTTGAATGCATTAAAAAAATGAAACGCACATTAAACGAGCTCAGTATTCACAAATGTTTGCCCAACCCTTTTAATTCAAAGTTAAGACACGGGACTTCATTCTATCCGCCGTTACCAACTTGGACGCATGTCAGTCAGCATGCTCGTTAAAATATATGCACCTAGAGGTAAAAATATTTTTGTAAGGTTGATTTCAGAAGTGCTCAGTTAACCGCAAACAACCTTTAGCCGTAGATAAGGTTAATTCTACTCAGGTTGGGAACAAAACGAGATTTCTTATGGGAGAGTTTGGCATAGGGAAAATGTTTGGCCGCTAGGGCGCAGTGTTCCAAAACGTAACTTTTAATTTAATTTAATTAAAATGTTAAGCTTCGTGAATTATAAAATAGAAAGATTTTACTTAGTTACGAAGTTATTTAAATGTTATTTATGATCATTGCAATTTTTAAAGCAGAAAATAGGAAAATCTGGGACACATTCGACACTAGCGCCTATCTAGTGGCGGGAATTTTCCCTTTGCCAAATTTGTAACGTTGATCTTCCCAACCTGTATAAGAAGTAACCTTACCATGGGACTGCGCAGTTTTAGCGGAAATACACGCTCTTATCCTATTTCAAAAGCTGCTACGACGCACACGGCAACACTGACGAAATATTGTTAAGAATTGCGATAAAACAAACTTTTGCTACGTTTCAGTAACTTTATTCGTGATTACATTTAACTGTGATTGCTAAACAAGCATGGTGTTTCACTGATGAAGAAACGTGCAGAGAAGCCTATTACCGGCAATGTAATATGCCATCTTCTGTATATAAAAGAAACTATGGTGGAAGAATGGTGGCGAGACGAATACTTGTATGGCTATGTGCGGAACAAGCTACTCTTCGCAAGTGTAATCACGAGACTCCCCGCACGTGGAAACCGATTTCATAATGCTTCCGTTCAGCAAGTGTAAATAATCACTGCGCTAACTGAATAATTTTCTATCAGGATCTTGTAAGCTTCTACGCGGTCACTAGTTTCGCCGTTGATCTGTTGAAACATACGATTAAAATAAATGTAATTAGCTTGGTGCCTACGTTCCTTGTAGAATATTTTGTACTTCTCAAGGAATCATTTCTAAAAAAAAAAAAATAGTTTGAATTAGGCTGTATATTAATTACTTTCGAGAACGAGTGAAAATACGTTTACTTCAGAAAGAAGAAGACCCTATATTCCAGACTTCAATCATTCAATTAGTCAGCTGGGGATATAAAGTGGTTGCATTTGTATGTGTTAATATTTAATACATTTACAGAAACATATGTAATTGTTAAATGAGCGCAGCGAATGCAGGGGAAATTCATTAACATTAACATTATCTCATTTAAAATATAGTAGGTGGCTTAACTCGGAATATTATCAAATGTACAGTAGTAACTAAATGCAGTCAGCGTCTCTCGTAAATTATATTGTATTCATTTCAATAATTGATGTTGGAGAGCAACGGGGAACGTGTGAAACCCTAATACTAAGTTTTACGTAGTACATGTATTTTAATACTCATGAAATATCACCTCTCTGTGCCCAAAATTTAATGGAAAACCTGATAAAATGATTATATACTCGCTGATCACTTTTTTTCATTCTGTGGGAGCACGTTTTATTCCATAATATTTGGTCTTCGAAATACCGCCCTACTTTCGCCTCGAGTGGCCCGCAGATACGCTATAAAATGCCCTATTTTTTTTACATTTTGTTGTAAATTGCCTTCTTCTCGGTTAACTGCTTTGTCTAGTGTGGACGCCCATTTGTTTTTACAGCAGGCCATAAAAATAACTGGGGATATCTCGGCAATAAAAACAAGGGGACCTCAAACCGTTCGGAAATTTGAGTATCGCGTTGGACGGACCACATTCCTATCTTGGCATCATCCTTTTGTCGCGGAAGCGTGCATTTTTCTTGCTGTCGTTTGCCAGAAACATTGCAGACGAACAATACACTACAGCGAGAGAGCGTTGAAGGAGTGGGTCATGTTTGAAACAGCAGAAAAAGGGGCCATAACACAGGAAATGGTCGTTCGTGATCTCTTCTCGCGTTTAATGCAATAGCAGGCCAAGATAAATACCACATAAGGACCGCAACGTTATTGATATACCCAAGAGATCAATACCACATAAGGACCGCAACGTTATTGATATACCCAAGTGGCAATTTATTTTCCTCAATTTTTATTTTCATGCCATTTTTTACGGGCTCGTTTAAATCCCGCTTTAGAACAAAATATATTCGCTTCTTTAAATTTCTTATTACATACAATAAACCAGCCGTAAAGGAAATTTTTTTTTTCTCGGAGTCTGGCTTTGCAAACCAGAAATACAGAAAAGGAACTAGCAACTTTCCGGGAAGGTTCCGTGAAATCTAGTAAAGTTTTGTAAATATACAGAATTTGCGTCATTATAAAAAATTCAGTTATTTTATAAATTTTCCAGGGTGTTTTTTTTACCAGTACATTATCTAAATGATTTAGATGCGTATCTGAGTTCGTGAGGGATATGGAGTTCTCATAAAAATTAAAGTACTTAATCTGATTTTTAATTTATTCACGCAGCTATTATTTACAGCGTTAAATTATCTATCTCTACTAATACTATTTTTATTTCACAATGAGTGCAACATTTAATGTCTATTTCAATTCTAATGAACGTCCCTCTTTATGCCTCTGTTTGGTTATTGCCAATTAACTCATACTCATCAATAACACATGTTCAGTCCATCTGTTGCCATAATTTGTAATGTCTTTCACTTTCGCGTCCAGTCCAACAGTCCAGCCTGCAGTCATACTCTTCACTGCTCTGTTGTTCGCAGTCGCAGATTTTCCTCCCACTGGTCACTTCTCTCGCCGCGTGCTCCTCTTCTCGTTAGTCGTCTATCGCTAAAACTCATCCATCCAACAACTGCCGGCTTGGAGGCCTGTCACACTTTTATATCAGTTGCCCTGATTATCTGGAAGGTTAAACGCACCCCGAGTCACGCTGAAAGAACGAGGTCAGTAATCCAGAGCATTCTTCAGATAAACGCAGAAATTCTATCTACCTAAGCCCAGGAGCAGCGAGCCGCCATAAGGTTATCGCGGCAGAATGCCTCCATAACTAAAAACGCTGGTAGGATTATCGCTTGCTTGCCGTTCAAACCACTCCATTGACTTGTCGCCCCGCTATCATATCACTACTCTGTCCTTCTCTTCCGCCCGCTCACGCAGGGTGGGCCAAGGTCAGCGGCGCAGACCAGCGACACATAACACGTCTATACATGCGCCTGTGAAGAGGTGAACATGCCATTGCACTTTGCTCACGCCACTTCATTTTTCTCGTCCACTCAGAGCTCGCCATCTGTAACGGCGAATATATTTTAATGGCCAGCTGTGTTGGAGGGTGTTGCCAGTTTCACATCCACACTCACTCTAGCCATGCTTGTGGCCAGAGTTTGTATGTTCATCATGCTCAGTAACCGATTCCTTAGATTAGCGGTTTTCTTTAGCAGAACGGTATCTCTCGGAGGACTAACATTTAATTTTGTGCTGCTTGCTTACCAGACTAAAGAATGAAATTCAAGAGGTCAAGGTACGAGATTTTAAAGCTGAGGCAGTATCAATAAACCGTTGCCATATGGTATACGGGTATCGTGTTGAAAGTGTGAAGACTGTAAGGGTCATTAAGTGCATAAACTAATGTAAATATACACATAAAAATGCTCGGTGGTTTTACATTTTCGATTAATTATTTGTAAAAACTACAGTAGTGTAATATTACAGAAATGTTCTTAAGAATTCAGTGAGTACTACAAGTCCTTTTTGACAATACACGACTGTATTGCTTAATAAACATACCATTGCTGTTAATTTACACATTTTTATGTAAACCATGTGTAAAAACACACCCACTCGTACTAAAATTTTAAATTGTGAATTTTTACTGCTACTTGGTCTTTGTAAAAATACTAAAAATCAGTGTATTTGTACATATTTCATTCTGTAAGTTTAGAGTGATCATTCGCGTGTAAACTTGCCTTACGTTCTGAAGTATCTGTGAGATTATGGTTACACGTACAAATTTTCGGTGTAATTTTCACCTTTGTGTGTAATTTTGCTAAAACGAGTACAGTTTTTGTAAATTTGCAATAATGTTCCTACAGATTCAAAGATAACTAAAAGTATTTATATAAGCGTGCGATCTAAGAACTACTTCGATCTACGTTTGTGTGTTAAAAACGGAAACTTTAACTCCAGCTGATGAGATATGCATACTGTTTGCATATAATTATCTGAAATAAATTGTCATCCACATTTTGACGATAATTTTTATAACTCTGTTTAGCTACCAAGTTAGAGTACAACTACGTGAAAATGGTAAAACTACATATACATAACACGCGATATAACATGACGCAGTTGTAAAAGGGCTGAGACGATTAAATTACTTAGTAAAACGGTAAAAAAAAATGTATTGCAATTGTGTATTTACAATTACAGTGACTCTGTGATTTTACTTCTGTGTAAGTAAAATAAAATACACAAAAATGTGACGAGATTAATTGCGTTGTTTGTGTAAATTTATTAGTCATGGAGAAAAAATACACGAATGTTACCGTTTATTTTCTGGCACGTAGTGATTGTGATTTTACACCATTCTATGTAAAATTAGTAGAAGAGTGCACGTGTTATTTTACTAATTTTTAAGATAAATTAACTTGGCCGCAGAATAAAAAAAAACATTGACGCGTGTAGGTGAAAAATACACCGACTTCGGTGGAGACACTCTTGCCACATACATTTGTGTAAAAGTACAGACTTTTTTTACAGTGTAACCTGGAGAGCTACCCTGGCATTTAAGTCCAGTCAAAGATAAATATAATTTTTCATATCGCATAACATCCTGTGGTCACAGGTGTTATACTAGCTCGTTAAGGCTCCCGCCTACCTAGCGCTTTATTCCGCGCCTGAGGCCGAGAGGCGATAAGGGCGACACTGCCACGCGCATCACGTGCGCCATCGCCGGTAAGCGCAAGGCTCTCAACTGGAGCGCGGTGTTCTCGTCGCGCTGCGTGTACCTATGGGACTTTCAGTGGTGACCCTATTATTTTATTGGAGGAATGTCTGTAGGAAGGATCAATGTGAGGCCCTTGAGTAGCTTTGTGTGTATCTAACACGTATGTTTTGAGCTACAGAAGCCGTTTTTAGCAATTTTGGAATGCTCTAAGTTGGTGTTTTTAATATGAGTTACGTCTTGAAAGCATTCAACAGTCCTCGTATGATGTGTGTGTTGTGCACGTCCCTCGCTTCGGCCGATGGGGACATCTTACGTTGGTGGACTTGCTCGTCGATCATGCCGTAGCCTTCGATGGATCCAGTTGTTACTGGAAAGTCTCTGTACGGTACCCCTTTTCCCCGTTTTCTGGGAAGGGACGGCATGGATGATGGTGGCACTTAGTACAGCCGGCTACCCTTAGCAATGGCGAGGGAAACACGAGCACCCCAGAAAAAATGCACCGGTCATTGGCAACGTCTGCCACGTTTCCCCACATGAGGAAGTTCTGAATCGAGTCCGCATGGCTTTCAACCTCGGACCCCCGTGATGTGAAACTGGCGTAGACAGCACGAACAATCAGGCGCCTATTAATATTTATATGACACGGGTGCAAATTTTAAAACCAATATTGCGAACTTATTATTTTTATACGACGTGCTTTTCAGGACGACCGATGTATTTTGATTGCCTTTGCATACAAAGGAAGCGGTACTATTAAAAAACCAAATATTTTATTAATGTATTGTGGACGATTTCTGTTCTTTTCCTCTACTAGTGAAGCAGTTTGTAAATCCGGTAGTTTGCTAATAAACTGACGCCAAGAGATAAAAGAATCGGCCGTGTTTCACGGATCGTATGTCCGAGAATTATGTTACTTTTATCATTAGGTGATTTATTTCCGGGCCTCAATTATGGGAACCTATCTGGCGCTTGAAATTGTTTGAAAAAAAATAAATAAAGATAACTCATTATTCAGCCACAATAGGGTTGGCAACTACAAGTAAAGGCATATAGTTTGAACGTGGTACACGAAGAAAATTATTTCATTTTATAATTTCGTTTCCAAAACTCGCCACTTGCTAAGAAAAATACAAGGTTAAACAGAGTTTCAATAAAAAAAAAAAAAAAGGCCTTTGATCTTAAAAATTCTGGGCCCGCAAGTAGACAGTATGAGCGGGAAAGATATTATTTCTGCGACCTAGAAAGAGTTCGTTATCTGCCGACCCTAACTCTGAAAAATAGCATTTTACTTGTTTCCCTCTCGAGCAATTGCAGGGACGGGCCATCAAACTTCCTGCTTTTATGACTGTTCGTTATCATTTTATAGCTTCTTTCGTTGGCACGTCGTGGCTCCGGACTCAGCGCATTAAATATATAGCGACCATATGAGAGGAAATCTTTATAGCTACATAGCTCAAGGTTTATTTGGTACCATTAGCTGAATCGTGCAAGAAACAACGTATATCTACAAAATTATTACATTTTTTTTTTTTAAGGAAAGGAACTTCGTTTGTGAAACAAGCCAACATTTAAGATCAACTTTAACAGGCAAGACTTTAATTTACGTAACTCATATATTCTCTTTGGGCAGTTTTAGTGGGCGGGTTTCTACTGTATTTATAGTAACACGATGTATTACAAAAGGTTGACAGCCATTAATTAATGGCAACCGACAGATAAAATAAATTGGAGAATTTCTGAGTATGATAAATGCTCTAGGGAGCTGGGGCCTGAATTCCTCCGATGTGTTCGGGATTACGTGTCTGGGATCACGAATAACTTAGTGGTTAACGCGCATGTCTTGTAACTGAGGTATATCCTTTGCGATAATATTTCGCAATAGTATCACCACCCCGTGGTGTATGCGGTGAAATATAGGGGTTCGTGTAAATCGTGGGATTTAAATTTTATATCTTGTTAGAAAAATTAAATTGTTAGCTGAAATCGTTGAATAGTATCGTGGAGCCACGCCTCAATTACAGTTTTGTTGAAAAAATTTCTAATGATGATAAAAGTTCAGGATTTCTTACTTTGAAAACCATAATTAGGCTAAACAGATACGATAGACAAAAGAAAAGATCCCCAAATTGGAAATCTGGTAGAATCTAACGAATGGATATTACAAAAATATTCTAATGAGCTTAAGAGTCATGCAAAAAAGTAATACACAACAGAAAAAATCTTCGAGCTTACTAAAATTATTCGCTCGATTAAATCATTCGGTGAGCCACAAAAATGTTATCAGTAGTAGACTGGCTAAAAAACCGCAAACAATCTGAAATAACTCACACCTCGAGAGACACGAAAAAAATAGGGCCATACCACGAGTCTTCACACTGTATCAAATATAAAGCCAGAAATTCCCCATGATTAAAGAAGAAGAAACTAGCAAACACCAAGCAAATAAAATACATGCGATAATACACAACAAGGGAGTAAAATGTAAAGGAAATTCTGAAGGCGAATGCACACTGCAACAGAAACAAGACCAGGCTTGACAAGAACTGCTCTCTAGTGTCCATACCCACAGAAATTAAATAAATCCCTGACGCGGTAGAAACACGTTTTGAAAACACGCTGGATAAAGTTTATCATCCATACGGCATAATTTGTCGTGGTGGCCGAATAAAACGTTTCACATCAAATCATCGATTTTTATCTCACTGTATTTGTCACGCGGTTGCGGGCCTGATTAGAGGTCGGAAAGCTGGAGGTTCGTTTCCGGCCGAATGCACTGGTAATGGGTTTCTCACAAGTGGTTTTCCATCCACACGCCAGGACGACGGCGGCGAACTTCCCTAATTTGAATCTTTCAGAGTCTTGATTCGGCTGTCTTCGTGAGGGACCGGCCAAGAGAAAATAGGGGATATTGGTTCTTGCAAAGCGTCGAGTGTGTGAAGAGTGAAGAGACTTGGACGTCTCTCAACGTCGAGGTCGACCCGCTCCGCTGGTGCGAGTAAAGCAGACAGAGAAGTGGCTTGTAGTAGAAACTAAATAGTTCAAATAACAACTCGAGAAAGAACTTTGCTTCAACCATTTACTGCTGTTACATTATGCAGGCAACACAAATAGCACCAAAAAGCACCAGGTAACAAGCTGCGTCTCTGCGACAGTAATCGCATACTCACTAGACGTATAATATAATATCAAACTACTCAAAGTCTGAATTAATTTCGCATATACCAAAACCACATGCTTAAACCTTTTAAAATGTCCAGTAAAATGTCAATTTGACTCGAGTGACCAGGACTCCTTAAAAAAAAATATCTATCCTAAGGGCGATACGGCGCATTTAACAATAATTTGCCGATGAGCTTGATTAAATACCAAAATACGTACATATAAAATACATCTATACCACATATTAAACACATTCACTATAGCCATGGGAAATTGATCCCTTTGACTACCTTTCTTCAGCACATACTAATCTGGTCTGATAGCTGAATAACTGGTTCTACTCACAGACTTTAGTTATAGAAAATACAACACAATTATATAACACCATCGGTATCCACCATATCAAAAAAATATATATACCTGGGCACTCTGATTAGTTCGAATTTACTGCACCATATTAAAAATTCGAATCCATTTAAAATATACAACAATTTATAATACATAAATTTTCCAACAGGCTGCGCAGAACAGTCCAGTTCTCTCTACTCGCATTTACACAACACTGATTTGACGCTAACATTTACTTCATGCGTTTATAGACTTATACTGTCACCTCCACAAAGTCAGTCTGTTTTCCGTGTACCTCTCTACAATGCACTCATTTGTACACATTCAGCAGCGCCGCATTCAACATTACCTGTACATTTCACTTGTGCGCTAAACAGAACCCGAATATCTCTCGCGGGAAATTAATGTGTCAGTCTGTGCACTACACCATTAGAAACGCGTAACTCCCGCACCCAAGGTGCGTAACAAGTAACAAGATGGGTATTAACTTAAAAATGACGCAGTAGTCGCAGGCCAAACACCATATCCCTATGGTATCAGCAGGCCAGGCATCGAGCGGCCCAGTTTGACGACCGGGAACAGCTGGTCACGACGTCATCAGCCTCACAGTCGTGCGCACTTCCTCGACTATATACAGGTTGATTCTAAAATCATGAGACAAACATTGAGTTGTGGTAGATCTCACTAAAACAAACAATTATTGTACAGGAATATATGGGCGGGAGTGACGCGTTGAGGCACAAACACAAAAATAACACATGAGATGCAACACATTGTTTATTTACAACGTCGCCGCTAAATGACTTTTTACAGAAATGTTTATAATAATTGCTCAAAATTGCTACCACCGACAGTAATGCAAGCTTGGTAGCGTCGGTGGAGTGATTGGCGAACAGATTCAAATACGCCGGGTATTTCACGCACGCCACCATTGTCAGCCAATCACGCCATATGTAGAGGTCGCCAAGCATGCGTGACTTGGTGGATGCATTTCCAGCAACGGTTTTATCATTTTCTGTAAGGAATCACTCGTTAAGTATGCTGCTAATGAACATTTTATGTTTCCGTTAATGTGTTATGTTTTTGTGTTTGTGCCTCAACGCGTCACTCCCGCCCATATATTCCTATACAATAATTGTTTGTTTTAGTGAGCTCTACCACCCGTCAATGTTTGTCCCATGATTTTAGAATCATCCTGTATAATGATCACGAAACTGATTCCGCGTAATAAGCTCCACCACTTTTATTACCCAAATCCCGCATAAATGCTAGTCTTTTTACGTGACGTTAGTTCGGCGCAGGTTACTTTCCAGAAATAATTAAATGTAATTGCCAACTGTTTCACGACAATCCCGGCTTAATGCATTTTCAGCCCAAACCATTAATCACCAGGATCGCGGCCACACTAAGTATTACACTCGCGCACTCGAGTCATCGTCGTACCGCTGGCGATGGCGCTATCCTCGCTGATGCCGATAGCTCGCCCTCCCATTACAGTGCAACGTCGCCTCCGGTGCTACTCTTGCCGCCGCGACGCTCAATACGTCCACCTCAAGCGCCGGTTTACTCGCCACTGGTTTTTCTAACCTACTCTAAAACTAAGTGTTATGTTAGTCCGCGNTATCAAACTACTCAAAGTCTGAATTAATTTCGCATATACCAAAACCACATGCTTAAACCTTTTAAAATGTCCAGTGAAATGTCAATTTAACTCGAGTGACCAGGACTCCTTAAAAAAAATATCTATCCTAAGGTCGATGCGGCACATCTAACAATAATTTGCCGATGAGCTTGATTAAATACCAAAATACGTACATATAAAATACATCTATACCACATATTAAACAAATTCACTATAGCCATGGGAAATTGATCCCTTTGACTACCCTTCTTCAGCACATACTAATCTGGTCTGATAGCTGAATAACTGGTTCTACTCACAGACTTTAGTTATAGAAAATACAACACAATTATATAACACCATCGGTATCCACCATATCAAAAAATATATATACCTGGGCACTCCGATTAGTTCGAATTTACTGCACCATATTAAAATTTCAAATCCATTAAAAATATACAACAATTTATAATACTTAAATTTTCCAACAGGCTGCGCAGAACAGTCCAGTTCTCTCTACTCGTATTTACACAACACTGATTTGACGCTAACATTTACTTCATGCGTTTATAGATTTATACTGTCACCTCCGCAAAGTCAGTCTGTTTTCCGTGTACCTCTCTACAATGCACTCATTTGTACACATTCAGCAGCGCCGCATTCAACATAACCTGTAAATTCCACTTGTGCGCTATACAACGCCCGAATATCTCTCGCGGGAAATTAATGTGTAAGTCTGTGCACTACACCATTAGAAAAAGCGTAACTCCCGCACGCAAGGTGCGCAACGAGTAACCAGATGGGTATTACCTTAAAAATGACGCATCAGTCGCAGGCAAACACCATATCCCTATGGTATCAGCAGGCCAGGCATCGAGCGGCCCAGTTTGACGACCGGGCACAGTTGGTCGCGACGTCATCAGCCTCACGGTCATGCGCACTTCGTCGACTATATACAGGATGATTCTAAAATCATGGGACAAACATTGAGGGGTGGTAGAGCTCACTAAAACAAACAATAATTGTATATGAATATATGGGCGGGAGTGACGCCTTGAGGCACAAACACAAAATAGCACATGAAATGCAACACATTGTTTATTTACAACGTCGCCGCTAAATGCCTTGTTGCAGCAATGTGTATAATAATTGCTCAAAATTGCTACCACCGACAGTAATGCAAGCTTGGTAGCGTCGGTGGAGGGATTGGCGAACAGATTCAAATACGCCGGGTATTTCACGCACGCCACCATTGTCAGCCAATCACGCCATATGTAGAGGTCGCCAAGCATGCGTGACTGTTGGTGGATGCATTTCCAGCAACTGTTTTATCATTTTCTGTACGGAATCACTCGTTAAGTATGCTGCTAATGAACATTTTATGTTTCCGTTAATGTGTTATGTTTTTGTGTTTGTGCCTCAACGCGTCACTCCCGCCCATATATTCCTATACAATAATTGTTTGTTTTAGTGAGCTCTACCAACCGTCAATGTTTGTCCCATGATTTTAGAATCATCCTGTATAATGATCACGAAACTGATTCCGCGTAATAAGCTCCATCACTTTTATTACCCAAATCCCGCATAAATGCTAGTCTTTTTACGTGACGTTAGTTCGGCGCAGGTTACTTTCCAGAAATAATTAAATGTAATTGCCAACTGTTTCACGACAATCCCGGCTTAATGCATTTTCAGCCCAAACTATTAATCACCACGATCGCGGCCACACTAAGTATTACACTCGTGCACTCGAGTCATCGTTGTACCGCTGGCGATGGCGCTATTCTCGCTGATGCCGATAGCTCGC
>NQII01004415.1:160626-195509 GCA_002778355.1 Clitarchus hookeri
TTTTTTTTAATTACAATTAGAAAAACCCTCGATGTTTATGTTAATTAGACGTCTTCACGGAAATTCCATCGCGTCTGTCTGCTTGCTGTCTGTGGATGCCTGTGCGGGTCTGCTCGCAGCCTGGAAACTTGAAGGAAGTAAATATGAAAGAGTACCAAAACGCACACAGTTTTCTCAGAGCCCCCCCCCCCCAAGTACGGCCAAGAGAACAAAACAAACAAGAAGCGAGAGGATAAGTATTTTCTCCGAAGCAGGAAACTTCCAGGGCAGGAAAAAAAAATGCCAGGAACAGCATTCGGAATACAACGAAGCAAAGTTCGCGGTCTTGGCGGAAAACTTGCAAGGCGAGCTACGTCACAGAAGCGGGCAATTACAAAAGAATAAGTACGGCGCAAATGCAATTATAGTCGACCCCTTGCTAAGCATTACGTAACAAGTCGAGCTTGTCTCGAGTTCTAACTAGGTCGGAGCTGTAAGGAATACGTTAGAAATAGTTTTAAATCTAATAATCTTATTACGAGCTGCTCTTGAGAGAACTGGCTGTGCTTTAGAAAAGCAATACCTAAAAAATTATGAAACTTTTTAATACTGTTGTGAAATCAAGCATGTTTATGGATACTTAAAACTTAGGAACGTTTTATGATATTTGTTCAGCTGTTGCTAACTACGATGAAAAGGAAGAGGGGTGGGGGGAGAGGAGTTGCTACATACTTACATCTTAAATAAAGGAGCTCAATATTAATTTTTACGCCAGGAAACTTTGGTGAGGATATTTTCCCTGATGTTGTGCGCTGGCATGTCTTTGTCGAATATTTAATGACATCACGAGGACTCCAGCGGTACAAAGACGTATTAACTGATGCTAACGGTAGTTTCCTTCCCAGCGTGAAATTTACATACAAATTTTCCGAGGGGCGTAGCTTCAGTTATATAGCTTCTTGCCATCAGTGGCTGAGATGACTGCAGCGCAATTTGCCTCCTGGCTCACGCCACACATGTAAAGAGGATACAGCACAAGAAATAAGACTTCGTTGGAACCTTTAGTCGTAAACAAAAACTCCACTTGGTTTGGTAATAGTAATGACCGCTGCACAAGCGCCAAGGCTGGCCTTCATCTACTGAGTGACACAAGCCGAGTGACGTCAGGCAACTGTGAACAACGAGGCAGAGTGACAGGTGCACAAACCAGAGGATATAAGCTGCCGGGTGAATTAAACATAGAGTTGATAAAATTTTGCCTTCCATTTTTGTTGATAGCCATCAAGTTCGTTGGGCCGCGGTTGTGTAGTGGTTAGACTACTTGCCTCCCACCTAGGTGAACCGGGTTCGATTCCCGTCGGGGTCGCTCCCGGATTTTCGCATTTGGGAATTGTGCCGGACTATGAAGCTGGTTGGCGGGTTTTCTCGGGGATCTCCTGTTTCCCGCGCCCTTTCATTCCGGCGCTGCTCCACATCCACCTCGCTTTTCACTTACTCACTTCCGAGCTCTGTATCTTAATGTTCTTGATAAGCTTCCTTGCCTTGTCTAATAATTATTATTATTATTACTATTATGCTTATTTATTATGTTCTGTACTCATACTGAACTTAATGCTTGTTAAATGGCTATTNATTATTATTATTACTATTATGCTTATTTATTATGTTCTGTACTCATACTGAACTTAATGCTTGTTAAATGGCTACTCAACTGCAAAAGTACGTCAACAATTTTAAGCTGTAAGTATGACACCGTCACAAGCAAATATTGACATTGCTGTGGTGTTCGCATTTCCTGTTCCGTGACGCAATCCCAGGTTATTACATTCTGATCACTATCTCGATAACCAATCAAGTTATGGTAATACAGGGCAGTTATTCTGGGAGAAATTTGTCAATGATATTAACGCCAGCAAAAAATACGGCAGCACATTCGTTTAGGGTTGGATTTCATTTATTTGAACGCCACAATACCGGTTTGATAGAAGCGAAACCTGAATNGCAGCACATTCGTTTAGGGTTGGATTTCATTTATTTGAACGCCACAATACCGGTTTGATAGAAGCGAAACCTGAACTTCCTTCCCTCTCTGAAATGTTCGCTCAACATCGCAATCAAATGTGCGGTAAAAATCCTCGCCCACTACGTCAAACATACGAAAAGTTGAAACGCATGCCGAAAAAAAGACATTGAAAATACAATAATTAAAAATTTTAACGAAAATATATAACAAGTTACAACTTTTACAGTTAGATTATTTTCATACTCTCCTGTTTTGTTCGTATCGAACTTTCTGGAGTTGGTCTTCAGCGTATTTGTCTTTGGTGCACGACAAGGGGACCGACACCGCAAATACAACAAGAAGCATAGCAAGACAACATTGAGAAAAAATTTGTAGGCAGACTAGACTTTAAATACATGGACATTTGAGCTACTTTTGCAGTCATGTCTCTGGTTATTACTAGGGTAGCAGGCAACGGACAACTAACTGAGTGGAGAGTGGAGAGTTGAGAGATCTGAGCGGTNCTCTGGTTATTACTAGGGTAGCAGGCAACGGACAACTAACTGAGTGGAGAGTGGAGAGTTGAGAGATCTGAGCGGTCGATGAAGGTGAAGTGAGGTGAGAATGGAGCAGTGCCGGAATGCAAGATAGGGGAAATGGGAGATCCCGAGAAAACCTGCTGACCAGCGGCATCGTCCGGCACGATTCCCACATCCGAAAATCCAGGAGCGACCCCGCCGGGAATCGAATCTAGTTGGCCTAGTTGGGAGGCGTGTAGTCTGATCACTACACCACCGCGCTCTCGAGTGTAAAAAGGACTGCGGTGTCTAACCTGCGTGTCTTTGAACTAGCCCCGTGTACATAAATTGCAAATGGGAGGTATTATTCTGGTGTGGAAAAAGCTATATAATGTTGCAGTCAGTTTCGCAGTGAACATAATTTTCTAGTACATCCTCGTTATAAAAATATTCAAGTGGCAAGCGAATAGGATACATTTTTAGACAATAATTAAAACTGAGATTAGGATAGCTTGTTTACAATTTTTAAAATGCTGTTCAGTTTTCTTTTATTTCTTGCAATTTCATGGGAGGGGTTAAGCTTCCAAAATACCTCCGGAGCGCACGGCTTTGATATGAACTTAATTCTCCCTTATCTTTTAGCAATGGGGCACACTTTCAGTATCATGGCCGTACAATACGAAAATAACGTAGGGAAAGGTAAGCAAAAGAAATCGCGCCAGCGTCATAACCGCGGTATTGTTTTAGCCCGATGTAGTATGGGCAAACTTATGGGAAGACTGGCGCTGTCACACTCAATGGGCAGTCCATGGCTGGTTCGAATACAGCACGACGTGAATGATAGAGAGAGATGAGTAAATGGTGGAATTACTGTGGCGCAGATCATGGGAATAGACTCGCCGCACAATCCACATGGGAAATTCTTGTTCGAAAAGTTATTTTAAAGGGCATCGAACAAGGGACTTAGGAATTTGTCGTTTAGTAGATGTTCCGCCGTGCCTTTCAAGCTGCATTTCTGTAGAGTATGGGGGCAAAATTATTCGGTACGAAATATACTGTTTCATATTGCTGGTCTGCATCGCTTCCCTTGCTCCGTCCCACTCCTGCGAGAGGAAAAGTGTGCCAAGGACAGAGTGGTAATGTGAGAATCAGGCGGCGAATTACAAAGCCAAGCCGCCGCGATAAGCATATCGCGAGTCGTGCACCCTAGACGTTCAGAGGATTGAATTTCTGGGGTTATTTTCAAAAGAATGTTCTGGACATTGCTCCAGCCTCCCTCAGTGTGACTCGGGGTGCGGGGGATCTTCTAGATCGGGCCAGCGAGTCTACTTATGCCACGACGGGCCTCCGAGCCAACAGTTTGGGAGTCTGGACGATTGTGCGACCTTAAGCGACAGGTGTGCGGAGACAGCGAAGCGACGAGCCAACAGAGCGTCGAGTGGCGGCGAGAGTGACCAGCGGGAGTGCGAGCATCGTTGCAACGGAGAGTGAGACTGACGGACGACACTATTGAACTGGATGCGTGAGTGTAAGACATTAGGAATGATGACAATAGACGGACTGCATATGTGCAAATAATGAATGTGAATTACGTGACTGTAACCATCATAGACATATTGATAAGCACTGTAATTAGAATTGAGATACACCAAATATTGCGCTCACGGAGAATAACAAGAGCAATAGTGGAGATATGTAGTGAAATATTGTAAATAATATCTGTGTGAATAAATTAGAAATAAAATTTAGTTCTTTTATTTTATGAAGACCTCCATCCTTCACGAAATCTAATACGCCTCTCTGGTGTCTTGTATCAATACTATAGGCTTTTCACGGTAAAGTGAGTAAGTTTTGAAATCGACGTCTGAAATCATCACTGTCCGGTAACTGCGCGTAGGCGGCCGTGCAGGCTCCGAAGTTTTTTTGCGAGTGTAATATTAGAATTCAAGCTTATTGAGTTTTTTTTCTGCTTTGCTTTATGCACATTATAGTACCAATTGGCACCGTAGTATCACATTTAGGTTCCTAACAATTTCACGTTTTCACTTGACTGGTGCATGAATTAAGTCATTAGGTCCTCGGTCAAGTAAATGTTAGGATGAAAGAGGAATTATATAAACTGTGGAGGAAAGTAGATCTTAAGCAGGGATTTCGAACGTGATGAATTAACCGCCCTTGTCCCTCGGGCTTGCGAAGCGCAGTGTTCCAGTGGCATCACCGGTAACCGGAGAAACGCGCGCAGAGTTACAAACGGGCTGCTACGTGACACTGACATGTGCCGCGATAAGGCTATCGGTAAGAATGTCGCTCCCGTCCTTGGAATATTAAATGCCTTGGATAATCACTGAACGAATTTTCTGGTAACTACCCCACCTCCTCCTCTGCGTGACTTGGAATATGAAGAAACTTCTGATCAAAGTTACCTGAGCTATATAAGCCACGTCGTGTTTCTATGCTGAGAGTCTGGAGATTGGCATTAAACATTGCGTTCACTCTTAATAATAATAATAATGTGTTAATAGTAGAGATGGGTAGTTTGATGTGGATAATACCTGTCTGTATTTTTATATTATTGTAAATACATTAAGTTATTAAATTTAGCTCTTTGATTTTTATTATGACCTGCAACCCTCACGACTTATATAAGTCTCAGGCGACTTGCAACAATATATTCCTGTTCAGAATAACTGAGATCACACTGCAAGAAATTATTCGCAAATTTACCGCATCAATCGGTATGTATCTATTGTAACTAAACTATATAGACCTATTTGTTTAGAACGGACATTCAAACATAGTGAAATCAAATTCAGCCCATGCATAGTGACTTATGATAAATGTCTCATATTTAGTATATGTTAAAAACTTCCATTGCACATGTAAACATTTTTGACAGGTATTATTTTACAGTGAAATTTTGTTTAATCTATCAGATAATTAACAAAGCGACCATACAATAAAATACTTAAGTGACAATGCTTTCAGCTAAACGTCACATTTGTTAATTGCTAGTTTCAGTTTCTCTTAAATGCAGTCTCGAAATATGCAAATATTTTTAATGACTTCTGAGAATTTCGGGAAGCATATTAAATTTTACATTTGACCGCATAACATAATACTTCCGCAAAAATTTTAGGCTGAAGGGAATAAAAAGTTCTCTCTTTCACGTGCCACTGATTACTTGTTACTTATTCTTCCAACCTAGGTTGAATTTTAATAAGACGGCTTCCTGATGATGCCACTTTTTATCCAAGGCCAGGAAGGTCCTCAAACCCTAAAGCGAAGTACACTGAAGAGCCAAAAAAAAAAAAAACTGGTACACCTGCCTAATATCGTGTAGGGCCCCCGCGAGCACGCAGAAGNCTTTATCCAAGGCCAGGAAGGTCCTCAAACCCTAAAGCGAAGTACACTGAAGAGCCAAAAAAAAAAAACTGGTACACCTGCCTAATATCGTGTAGGGCCCCCGCGAGCACGCAGAAGTCCCTCAATACAACGTGGCATGGACTCGACTAATGTCTGAAGGTATGTAGGACGTAATTCACACAATGAATCCTGCAGGGCAATCCACAAATCCATTTTTAAGATAACCTTCGATGACACGCTAACGGGGAGGTCTCTATTCCTTGAAAACCAAACATATTCCTGAGGAAACAGAGCCGCCATGCGGATAATAGGTTAGAGTGATGTGAGTGAAGAGATTTGGGATGCTCATAACAGCGAGGTCTTGAGAACGTGATTGAGGTAAGTATAGAGCAGCACCAGAATGAAAGGGTGGCGGAAATGGGAGATCCCAGAGAAAACTCACCGACCAGCGGCATCATCCGGCACGATTCCTACATGCGAAAACCCGGGAGTGACCCGGTCGGTTCGCCCTGGGTGGGAGGCGAGCAGGCTAACCGCTTAGCAACAGTGGCCTACGGACGATAGGTGAACCTCACAATATGGGTCGCCCACACGTTTACGCCCATATCTCACTTAGTTGGCCTCCTGGATCACACTTTCCTAATCTCAAAACGTTCCGTGTCGTGGCCCCTATTTCCAGTTTGATTTTTGCACGCCTTTACTGAAACGCCTTTATATTTCCCCTCGAATAAAAGGGTCAAAAATAGTTATTTCATGGAATTTAAGGGAAACGTACGTTGCCACAAATGACTGCAGTTCATCCACGCCGACCCTACCGCTGCACCAAGCACTGTAAACGGAGACCTCGCTTCGCACGAGCAGTGAAGGGAAGTGCTAGGGTCCTCGCAATAATTAATGCAACGCGCTCACAAGGAAGAGAGGAAACTCAAGTATTTCACTGAGAGTTCCCGGAGACAAAAGACTCGCCACTCTTTGCACGCTGGGAAGTTGAGCGGGAAGGGGGGAGGGTGTTCACGCGCCGCATAATAACGGCCGGGAGTTTCCCCACAACCCCCACCCCGGATAGAATTTGCGATCCTCGGTGTATTGCTGAAAGTGAAATAGACGGCGGTGGGGGGTGAGAGAGAAGCCCGCTTACAAATGCCCGTTGACTCACTTAATTAGGCACTCCCTTACTCCCCTCGTCTTTCGGGTCAGAGGCTATAGAGTTCCTGTGAGTAGAATAAAGAATAAAAAGTTCTTTTAACAAAAGGGGGGAGGGCGGCGGAGAGAGTAAAAGGAAATATCGGTGCGTTTTAACGTCTCAGGCTTAATGCATTCCCGGAATCCCATGGAAATGGCTTTTACTACTCGCCGGCGCTATCTGAAGATCGACTCGAATCCCCTAAGTTTTGGATTGAAGACGGTAGATCTAAAAGTAGTGTTGAGAGTTGATAGATGAGATATGGACGGCTCTTAACAACGGGGTCTTGAGAGCCGATGAGTGTGAAATGAGGTGAGAATGGAGCAGCGCTCGTTTGCAAGGGCTGGGAAACAGGAGATCTCCGGGAAAACCCGCCGATAAGCGGCATCGTCCGGGCACGGTTCCCACCCAAAAATCCGGGAGTGACCTGGCCGGGGATTGAACCCGGTTCTACTTGTTGGGAGGCGAGCAGTCTAACCACTCAGCCACCGCGGCCCTTGAGATCTAAAAGCAAGTGTGATTTCAACCAAACGTAATTCGTGTTCACTATAGCTGTCGTTTTAGTTCCTTCTGTTTACCGGCAACTTTGTAGGAGGAGTAAATCACAACCAACCCTATACATACTTATAACAAAAAATTAACACGTATATACGGCTTACCTGAAATTCGAACCCGGGACGTTACATATGATGGTAAGTGCTTTAGACACCTCGATTACGGAGCTCATATAAACGTGGGCCTTTTAAGCATTTCTTGCTTGAGGTTTTCAGAAACACGAAACGACGCCCGCTTATGTATCCTATTCACTACATTCTCTTCCCTTTCCCCCTCCCTACAGTGCCAGAATTGAAACCAAGACAGACAGGTCGCAAGGCACCCACATTAAGGTTCAATTAAAGTGAAGCTTAGTGCGATTCTTCCTCCAGAGATGGCATTGCTTATGTCAGAGCTACAGAAAGCGTAACGCCTGTAGATAGGCAACCATCTCTACTGGGACCTTTATGTTTCTCCCCTACAGGGGAAGGAGGGTGTCCAGGCTCGAGAGCCAGGTGCCCCGGGGATAATGAATGACCTGTCACTCAGCAGCTTATCGCTTCTTGGAATCTCCACACAGTCGCGGCTGTGTACTGGATTCTCCGGGACAGCAGTCCAGCAGGACAGTTTTGCTTCCTTTCCCATGTCTGAAGATATTTCACAAACATTTGCTAGTTCCTCATATTTCATATAACAGAGGTTATTCGGAAATACAAATAAATTTTCCGAGAGTAAATTAGTGTTACAGTTCAACAAATGGACGATTAGCGATGCGACTGTGCTATTAGTATCTACAATATAGCAAATTTGTACCACTGCATAATTTTTAATTTCCAACAAATTTAGTTTATTGAGTTGTGGACCTCTATAACCAAATTTTGTTGATGACCACGTTACGAGTGGCAAATTAAGAAAAGCATATCTTGGTTACTATACAACGCGAATGCGAAGGCTAATAATTAATGTGGAGTTTACGATATGCTGATAGGTACACTTCGTGACATGGTAACTTCCACCCCGTTTATTGTTTCCAAAACGTAAAGCGGCTCCCGATAAGCAGAAAAGTGAATAATAATCGCACCAGGGGAATTTCGAGCCGTTGCAAAGACCTGCTAGTTATCTTCGGCAGTTGGAAGTTGAATAATGTACAGGAGTGACAGGAGCAATATTCGGCGTCCGAAAGGCGTTAGTTGTGCAACTGCTACCATCGCAGAAGACATGGATGACAATAAGAACATGATTTCTTTAGATTAATATCTGGGATGCATAAAATTATAACTACAGAGGTATTTGAGTGCGCTATGACAAAATTCAATATTTGTATTTTTTTGCTTGTATTAAATATATTTGTGTGCTAAATATAAATAAGTCATACATTAACTTTCACCATACATCAGAGACAGCAAATTTTAGTTTCCCTTTAGTGTGTGGAAGGGAGGGGGGAAGGAGACTCAAATTTTCTGTAACCACGCTCATTATCATTTTAATATATTAAGAGCGTGCATCACATGCCAGTCACATTTGTGATGCAGTCGGTTAGAATTTGGAGAATTACACAGGCAGTATTTCACGTGGGTCATTTCTGATTAAACAATAAAAGAGATAAAGTGTTAATAAAGGGTCGTAATATTTAACATTTTTTGGAATATCAATTGGTAATAGTATAAAAACAGCATTGAAAAGTCGGTTTAATAATCATTTTGGTATGGCTTTATAGAGAAATCTTGTGCACAAATCTTAATTTTATGTAGGACCAACCTTTCGTCTTTAACAAGTAAATTTGTCGCTTTGTCCCCCGCCGTCACCGCTGAAACTTTCGAGTAATCATTCGAATACGAACGCATTGCACACATTTCTAGAATTTCGTGGGCGCGCGGAAGTGCTGTAAATGTAAGGCATGAAGTGACTGGCAGCTTGATATCGGAAGAGGGAAGGAGGCAAGGAGAAGATTATCTCTCCACACACACACACACACACACTCTCTCTCTCTCTCTCCCTGCCGTGACCTTGGAAGGAAGAAGAAAAGAGGGGAGCATTTATTACTATCTGTAACACCTTAGTATCAATTACACAGTATGCATTCCCGCCGAACCAGGACTTTTATATTTTTCATACAGTTCAGCTAGCAGAATGTNCTTAGTATCAATTACACAGTATGCATTCCCGCCGAACCAGGACTTTTATATTTTTCATACAGTTCAGCTAGCAGAATGTCGCAGGACTACAGAAGTCAGACAAGAGAAGCTTATATTTGTCTGCACACAGGAAATCGAAGTTACTAATATATAATATAACTAATGAGCCTACTTTCCTCTACGCGGGTGCAACATGTTTTTTAATGAAGTTCTTAAAACTGTAGATTGTAGGCAGGGCTTGACGACTCGTTGCAGCAATAATATTAGAGATGGAACCAGAAACATATGCCACAATAGTGAGACAATCGCAAATAAACGCGTGCCTTAGCGAGGACTCGAACACAGAAAACTTCTTGACCTAAGCTAAAGCATGCAGTCAATTGCATTGCGGAGGTAGGATTCCGAGTATTAACTCCGAATATCATCCGTACAATGTTTTGGATGACATGATTTTCTAACCTGTAATATTTATAGGCCCGTCATTTTAAAAATAAGTGTCTGAACCACTTAAAACACACAAGTATATATGGCCCACTATAGCGCTACTTATGTGAAGCATTTGGCGGAAATAGGTTAATATGTTCCTAAGATATTGGATAATATAGTTTTTTTTTTGGTACTATCTCACAAAATTGCGTGGTAAGAGGTTCGTTATACGGTGCTTCTAATAGAAAGTGTCAATATATTATTAATGTTAAATTGTTTAGTATAAATGTCAAATTTATCTCAATTATTTGTATGAAAGCCATTTTTAAAATCAGTGCTTGACCACACTTAATTCATGTAAATTTATATTGCCTTCTGAAGCACTACCAGTGTGCGAAATTTTCTGGGAATTAGTTTAATGGTTCCGGAATTACGGCAAAATATTTCATTTTCCAAATTATGTTATTTTACAAAAAGCAGGAAATAGAGGATCTCTATATGCATAACTGATGCTTCTAATAAGCACTGTTAAGAGTATAAAATTTGGTTGAGTTTTGTTGCGTTGCTTAATAAATATAAGATACTAATCTAATTTATTGTCTAGCTAATGTATTATTGTTAATGCAGCGTCATTTCTGGTTATCATTGTTTGTATTTAACGGTAATAATTAAGAATGACGTAAACTGTAGTCAAGTTACAATTTCATTAAAAAAACTATATCGCAAGTGTTATCCTGCAATCTATAATATATTTATTTATCGGCTTAATGTAATGACTAAACTATCTAAATTAAGTGAAATAATTTTTTTTAAGTATATCTGGAATTTTGGGTATTCATTTGACATATTTTAACTAAAAATTACACTGCATTGTAACAGTTGTATGCACTTTTCATATGGGTGATGAAACTATCGTTGTATTCATTTTTGATGATGCTGTGTGTGGCCTTCGACATTTGAAACTTCTGTTTACGACCGAAATGGTTGGCGATAAAAGATACGTGGTCATGAGTCCGTTAACAAAGTGTAAAAGTTCTTTAATTTATAAAAAAGCCGGTCACTGGAACTAGCTAAAGAAATTTGTTATCATGGCAGTTGCAATGTGGTCTCGGTCATAACAAATCGACTCAAGGCTCCCGCGTGTTGGGTTTTCAGGCGTGGTAGGGAAAAATTCTGTGAAACTAATGTTGCCAACATGGACACCGAACCATTAAAAATATATATATGTATGGAAAGTTATTATTAATAGTACAAAGTTTCTAATTTTTGTCAGGTTGTAGACAGTCAGGTACAATGTGTGAAACTGTCTTTGTAGATAGCAATAACATGTACGTGATCACAAGTTTACCGACCTACGATAGCGATATGTAACATCAAGAAAGTTTCAATTACAGAATAATTTTTGCAGTGAATATTGAGGATGTTGTGCCACGCCATAATTACAGCTCCTTGTCTGGTGTTGCTGCTATAGTTGGATATTACACCAACGATGTTCTGTGCATCCACCGTCCTTGTGCCCAATGCATGCATGCTCATATAAATGACAAGGAAGTTAAATCACACAGTTGCTACAAGAACTTGGCAGGAAATGCTGGCAGTATGAAATCAGACATCATAGCAGAGGGTTTTCGCTCTCTAGTGCAGATATGTATGGTGTTAAATATGGTACTCCTCATTGCTGTTGCTGACTGTGATGCCTTTAACACCATACTGAAAAGTCGTCTATATGCGGATCACACTTTCAAGAAAATAATGTCGCGACCACGTGTTACGCAACCATGCAAACAAACTTAAAGACACTGCAACAAACAGCTAGTTGCAGAATATAAATTTGAGTAAATTTCTAGCAGGAAACATTGCGAGGATGCACATTACTGTTGTTTGTGCTGCACGACATTGTAAAGCGTTGCCAAGCATCAGTGAGCTTGAGCGAATATCTGGGTTCAGGATGGTGCCATAAATGCTCCGAAACACATCTTTGGTGACCATTCACAATACAGGAAATATTTTTGTAAGCCCAATGGGAATGACGAAACATGATACCTGTCCTAAAGGAGAGTGGCATTTTCTCTGCAATTGAGGATGTTCAAAACCACTGCATTCTGAGAAATGCGGAAAGTTTGCTCAAAGACGTCGATAGCAATTCTGTCGAGACATTCAACAGTATGGTAGCAAAATGCANAGAAATGCGGAAAGTTTGCTCAAAGACGTCGATAGCAATTCTGTCGAGACATTCAACAGTATGGTAGCAAAATGCAAGAAGTCAAGCTGCTGTTGTAGCATTCAACACCAAGACACCAACGAACAAATTCCATAAATCTATGTACAAAACTAGTCCATGAAAATTCACTAAAGCTATTGAAATAAGAATATTTCTTCGCTCTTAGTTTCTTTTCAACTATTACCCTCCGAGCTGCAAGCGCTNACTAAAGCTATTGAAATAAGAATATTTCTTCGCTCTTAGTTTCTTTTCAACTATTACCCTCCGAGCTGCAAGCGCTTTAAATCTCTCCAATTTTCGTGACACCCGATTCTATATAATTGCACACCATACCACGCGCTGCCAAATACATATTCTACAACAAAAAAGTTGAATAAAACTGTGATTGTTCTCACACTTGTACAACAAAATTGTTTAACACTACTGTTGATTCATTGCATACAATCACATATTTTCTTATTGCATGATGTATTTTTATTTATATTGAAATTGTGTGTGGTATTGTAGATGATATTACTATTATTTTGATTATCCTATAACTGCCTAACAAGCTGTACAATGACGTGCCAACGTTAGTATNGTAGATGATATTACTATTATTTTGATTATCCTATAACTGCCTAACAAGCTGTACAATGACGTGCCAACGTTAGTATGAAGCACTTTGACTATACAGAAGAATGTTTCATTATCGAACTTACATAATTCTGAATTGTGTGTATTTTTATNGAAGCACTTTGACTATACAGAAGAATGTTTCATTATCGAACTTACATAATTCTGAATTGTGTGCATTTTTATACACTTAGTATCGTGTTGGGAGCAGTGGTTACAATGTGAAAGATACTTGTTGGCAAGGATTTCACAGTAAAACCCACAGTTTAGTTCTTAAGCTAATAAACATATTTCCCAATTGCTACGAAGATGTATTTCTGTGTAACTACAATGTCAATAATACGTTAATGGTTCGTGACATTTTGTAAAATAAACTATCTACCACTTCGGTTTTGTTCTAGAAAATGCTTATTTATTTATTCCTCACTACTTTAGGTAAACGCAGTTAGTAGTTTTTCTACCAGAAACTAAAGTTTTTAATTTCACTTATAATTATGGGCCGTAAATGAAAACCCCATGTAAGTTTTGCACATATATGGGTTCTTTTCGGCCATGCGGATTCATCGGTGAATGAGCCAATGTGATAAGTATGGTCTTGCTATAAATATAAAATTAATGTTGGAGATGAGTGTTGAATTGTAAAATCATGATGAAACTGCGATGCGAGGCCCATTCACGATAAAGAGAGCCTTGAAACGCCCTGCTTGAGTTCTGTTTTCTGCCAATTTCTATATTTTTTCCGTATCCAAATATAAGCATCGTATTTGAAAAGTAAAGCACATGACGATGTTTATATTTACATGAGGCGGAGAGATACAAATTTCCTAAAAAAAAAAAATGAACTTAAGCAAGCTGTTAAAGTGTTCACTTTACCGTGAATGTCCTATAGTAAGATAAAAGGTAACCTCCCAACGATATTGCCATAAATAAGCTATTACAGTTCCTTCTTTGTAGACTCATTTTAACTTTATTGGAAAAATGTTGTTTGTGGTCTGGAATAATGAAAATAAACAAGTTTTTATTACATTTTGGTATATTGTTTCGAAAGTGCACCTTTTTCAGGGCTACAATATCATACAATGCAATCTAACATGGGAATGCAGAATGCAGAATAGCTCTGTGCTCCCGCAAGTATATGCGGTTCACGGTTATTTGAACACTATTAAAATCAACCAAAGAAAGCTGTCACTGCCCCTACCTGCATATATTTTAATGGGCAAACTGACTTGGCAAGCGCCCAGTATAGTAGGCAACAACGGGGGGAAAGTAGTTCCCTCTATTAACGTTGAATTAAACGTGTTAGGAAAACACGTGTGAATACTGGATGTATTAATTTTACTTTATTTTTAATGCATAAGTAAAAAAAAAAAATCTGCAAGTATGAAAAATATTTACTTACATAATAATTTAACAGTTTTTACTTGACTTGCGCATTAATAAAGTGACCAGGCTCATGACAATGCTAATTTTACGTATGGTGGAAGAGTACACAATGTGAATACAAGTAGATCTTGAACAGGGCTTTCAGAAGTGCTTATTTTAATGTGAACAGCTTATAACAGGAATGCTGTTATGAATACAGCAGAGAAATTGGTGAGCGAGTACAACACGCGAAAAGGACGACGAGCCAGCTAATATCACACAGCCCTCGATTTCGTAACTATCTCTGCTTCATGGTAGAAAGAGACGAAAGATAATGTTGTCTCGCAAACAGTGTGAAGGATAAACCGATAAGCCGCGTCTTTTACTTTTCCCTTTCACTCCCACGCCTGGCTTGCGCACTCACATTTAATACAAACGCAGATGCTAGCCGGGCGCCGAGTTAGGCCTGCTATGATGCACGCTCTTTATCTCATCTGTACCATTGTGTGCTGTATGTTTGTTCAAGAAGTTATGCACGGGTATAACACTGATTTTTGTTTATTAAGCCACATTCTTAACAACACGACACACAAATATTTAAGAGAATACAGTACTGAATTTCTGCTTGAAAAGGCAATGCGAATTATTTATGAAAACATCTTAAAAAACTAGACATTCTAAATCAAAAACGTATTAAATTTTTTACAGAACCAAATAAATTAACACATTAATATACCATTATTTTTCAAAAGTAATGAGGCAAGAAGTTATTATAAATTATAAAATATTAAAATATACTTATTACAAACTGGTAAAGTGNGGGGGGGGGGGGACGCCCATGCTGGCTAAAATTTTAGGGGTAACAGCCCCCTTTGCCATTCCTCCACTAATTGTCACTAGTGACTGTTAGTGTGATTTATATATATACGCCACCGCGATATTTTCCGCTCGTTCTCACTGAATCTATCACAAACCTTCCTCTGTGGCGCAGGAGTTTGGGACTGCAAATTAGGGTGGAAAATGTTCTGAATTCTGAACCAAAGAGAGCGGTTTTCATGCATGGCCTGTTGTTTTGGTTTAAGTTCAAATTTAGTTTAGCGTGTAAGGCTGACCTCTGATTGTTCTGCCTGCATAAACCGGACACATCAACAGAAAAAAAAACCGTAAAAGTGCCATACTTATGTAGTCTTGTAACATGAATTATTTTTCACATTTATGGCGAACGAAGGCTACGAAATCTAAGCTAGAAATGTGCATTAGTTTACAATTTTAAAACAATAGTACACAACAGAGAATGTTAAAAAGTAGAGGTGCGACTATAGATGTATTCGCACAAACATCTTGTCGTTCTTTCTTTTTTGGCCTCTCGCACTCGATAGGTATGCTGACTATATATGTATATATATATATATATATATATATATATATATGTACACACACACACACACACACCAATGCTGAAACTGCCATTCCTTTGGAACTTTGAAAACTAGTGCTTTTCCCTTTTTTCTCCTAGAGGTATTATAATTTCTTTATATGTATATTTAGCATTTTTTTTTGTTAACAGCATAACACAATACAGGTGTGAATAAGCTATGGACACAGGAACTATCCTGGCAACGGGCTTTCGTAGAATAAACGATGTAATTAATGATTCCAACACAACTTTTTTAAAATAGATTTTAAGGTTTAAACAAAATTTTTATTGCTGTAACATGTCATCAGTCTTGAAAAATGTTTCTAAGGAAAAATTGTCATGAATAACATTTGTCCTCGCATTCAAAACTATCGAAAAAGCATATCTTAATAAACATACGGTGCACTGTTGTTGCCGATCTCGCTAAAACACGACATGAAATGAGGGAAAACACAGTTGTTGGGAATACTAATTATAATATTTCGTGTTCACGAGTCAAATATAACGGCCATAAGCAGTCTACTCGGTCTGCATGCGGGAAATTTGGTTGACTGTACCAAGATGTTTCGCGGTGTGCTCCCGTTTTCCCCTCAAATTCACTACGTCGCTGCTCAGTTATCAATTCATATCTCACTTCAAGAACGACGGCGCCCACAGATTTCACCTCAGAACACGTCCTACTGCGTAAGACACCGTAGGACGTGTTTCTCCCTGTCTCTCTGTAGGGCGCAACGTCCTACTGTGTAAAAGACACCGTAGGAAGTGTTTCTCCCTGTAGGGTGTAACGTCCTACTGTGTAAAAGACACCGTAGGACGTGTTTCTCTCTGTCTCTCTGCAGGGTGCAACGTCCTACTGTGTAAGACACCGTAGGACGTGCTTCTCTCTGCAGGGTGCATCTCATTTTACATTTATTTTCAATTTTGCAGGACAGAATTATTCTCCTTGTATTCAAGCGAGTTTCTTCCCGTCAGTTGGGCTGAGCGCTATTCACAATTAACGCCTTGTTTCTGTTATTGCGNAACGTCCTACTGTGTAAAAGACACCGTAGGAAGTGTTTCTCCCTGTAGGGTGCAACGTCCTACTGTGTAAAAGACAGCGTACGACGTGTTTCTCTCTGTCTCTCTGTAGGGTGCATCTCATTTTACATTTATTTTCAATTTTGCAGGACAGAATTATTCTCCTTGTATTCAAGCGAGTTTCTTCCCGCCAGTTGGGCTGAGCACTATTCACAATTAACGCCTTGTTTCTGTTATTGCGAAAATCACAACCTCGAGTTACATTGGGAGTAGGTAAGATTATTCTGTTTCTAGTTAGGCCAAGCAAAACCCTTCCGAAATGAAGGCAGGAAAAAAATACACACACGGCAGGCAATATGTGTGTTAGTGGCAAAAGGTAAAATTTACCAACATAAACCGAATGCTACGAAAAGTGTTTCATGAAAATTTATTTGCTTCACATTAACATAAAATATATCATCAGTACTTTTTAGCCTACTTTCCGAGGAAATGCAAGGCTTATGTGACATCTTTCCCGCCTGTGTGTCTGTGTGTGACTTAGAGCGTGTGCCCCCCCCCCCTTCGTCCCAATTTTTAACGTGTTAAATGAACTTTACCAAACTTGGTACACATATAATACTTAGTAAGTACACCTGACTTTTATAGTTTTTGAACGTGTCAAGCACTTACTTTCAAAATGGCAGCAGTTAAAGAATTTGGGGTGATATGTTCAATTTTTGGGAACCATTCAACAGATTTAAACAACATTTTTCATGCTGGCAGAGCATCAAGTAAGCATTAAATTCTGAGATAGATATTGATGTTGGTCCGCCATTTTGAAAAATTATGCTAATAAACTAATTGTCGCCCAATTTGACAGGTAGGTAATACTGTAATAGGTCAAGTAAATGTAAGTTATTGAACTTTATCATGCACTTATTTTCAAAATGGCCGCAATATAAATATTTTTTTTAATTTGGCATATATACCATACTATTTAACCCATATTGACCAAACTCTGTATTCTGAAAGCATCTATTACAAGCATAATATATAACAACTTATAACCACTTTTCCCCGCCATTTTAGAAGACAGCATCAAACGAATAAATACAGTTACTATGTCATATCTCGGTAAAAAAAATTAACCGTTTCCTATCAAATGTGACAAACAAGTAGTACTAGAGCAAGTGATGTTAAATTATATGTTTTAATCATATCAGACACTTATTTTGAAAATGGCAGACATTTAGTTATTTTATCTTTAAACATTATATTGTCGAAACCATGTAATCATTTCCAACTTATCATTATGTGCTGGCATTAGATATTACAAATATCAAGTGTTTCTATACGGAGCATTTTGTGTCCGCCATTTTACAAGATAGTTCAATGCGAATAAGTAAAGTTTTTATGTCATATCTCGAGAAACAATTGACCGATTCCTATAAAATTTGGCAAACAAGTAGTACTGGGGCATATGATGTTAAGTGGTATGTTTTAAGAATGTCAGACTTTTTTTTTAAATGGCGACCATATTGCCATTTTAGCTTAGAATGCTATATCGTCGAAACTATGTAATCAATTCCAACGTAACTATGTGTGATGACAATATATAATACAATTATCAACTGTATACACACGGATCACATTTTCTCTCCATTTTGTTAGATAGCACCACGCGAATAAATAAAAATGTTATGTCATATGTCGGGAATAAATTGACAAGATTCCTACCAAAATTGGCAAACAAGTAGTACTGAGGCAGATTATGTTAAGTGTTATGTTTTAAGAATGTCGGACCTTTTTTTAAAATGGTGACCATATTGCCGTTTTAGCTTAGAATGCTATATCGTCGAAACTATGTAATCAATTCCAACGTAACTATGTATGATGGCAATATATAATACAATTATCAACTGTATACACACGGATCACCTTTTTCCTCCATTTTGTTAGATAGCACCACGCGAATAAATGAAGTTTTTATGTCATATATCGGGAAGAAATTGACAAGATTCCTACCAAAATTGGCAAACCGATAGTACCGCAGCAGGTGTTGTAAACTAGTAAATTTTACGTAGGTAAGGCACTTATTTTAAAAATGGTGGCTATGTTAATATTTTAGCTCAGTATATTTTATTAACGAAACAAATTCCAAGTTAACTTTGTATACTGGCAGTGCCTATTACAACCCTTCAAAATGTCAATGCAGAGCCTCATTTATCTGCAGTTAAAATACAGTTTTTATCTCATATCTTGGGAAATAATCAACCCATTTTTACAAACTTTTGCCAAGATGTTGTACTGTCGTATATATACCGTATTAATATATGTATTTTTAAATATGACACACTTATTTTCAGAATGGCGGTTATAAAATCATTTTAGTTTTGTATGATACATCTACGAAACTATGTTATCTATTTAAATTTAACTTTGAATTTTGGCAGAATACAATCATCGAATGTGTTGCTATGTTACTTCTTTGTCCTCCATTTATTAAGATCGCTGCATGCGAATTATGGAGGTTTTATGCCATATCTCGAGGACCAGTCAATCGATTCCCACCAAATGTTACAATGGAACATTTCAACTTANATGGAGGTTTTATGCCATATCTCGAGGACCAGTCAATCGATTCCCACCAAATGTTACAATGGAACATTTCAACTTATTTGTACCAAATCGAGCACACCATAAATCCTACAAAATACCACTGCAACTTTCATGATTTAAATGGGTCAGACAGCGATGTTCAAAATAGCGGCTTCATGAATAATTGATGGGCATTTGCCCCATATATTAAACAATTTAACCAAATTCAACCAAAATTTGTATGCACACAGTATACATTAGAAGCGTCGTATTTGGAGCGTCTATTTTTTGGCAATTTTGTATGATAGCATCAAATAAGAAAATAGTTTTTATGCCATATCTCAGGGACCAGACAACAGATTTACACGGAATTCTTCACACAAGTAGCGCTACGTTAGGTGATAGAAATTTACTTGTTTCAAGAGGCTCAGTCACTTAGTATTTTATGTTAGTAAACCGAAGTTGATGCTCCGAATTTGACATCCGTAATGCAGTGGATTGCACGCTAGCTTATTGCACAAAGTTTTCTGGGTTCAAATGTGTATTTGTAATTGTCTCACTACTGTTGCATAATTTTCTGATTTAATTTCTAATGTTATTGCTTTCACAGAGATGTCAAGTCCTACCTACCAACTCAGCTTTTTAATAACTTATTTAAAAATTAATTGCACTCATGTCGAGGAAAGTAGCCTCATAAGTTATATCAGTATCTTCTTGTTTACATTAACGAAGATACATTCAATTTAACCTTTCATCTTGGCATTTTCATTGCGGTCTTAGACAGCAGAAAACGGCTTGACAGAGTAAAGCGAGTTTTAAGTTATGGTTTTTTTTGGTAAATAATTAGCTTCGGATTCCTTTTGACGTAAGCCTTACTATATATCATTAAAATGCATAAAATTCGTTTCATTAAAACAATATGTGAGCAGTGCCCAGCGGTTATAGCACGTCAGCTGTATTTATGGTCTTAACGGGTTGTTTGACTGCTACTTTAGTTCATTGAGATCCTTCAGTCCTATGTGCACTTAACGCGCGGGAGCGTTATTTTTAGCCGGTGCTGTACAACGGAGGCTCAGTTCCTAGAGTGACTGTAGGGTAGAGGGATCACGCTAGCTGCGCATAACCGGTCTCCGTGTCCTAACATCGAACTGGTTTTCTGTCAATTCGACTATCATAGATGACGTGAATAGGATCTGAAGTTTGAATACCGCTTATGTAAACAAGAGCTTTGATATATTTTTATGCTTCTTCTAACCAATCTGCAATGCAGTTTAATTTAATTAAAATTAGTAAAAGTATTTTACTTATATAAAAGTGGTTATCTATTGGAAATTAACATATAAACAAACACGTTAATATGTGTTAAACACGCGCACAAGACGAAAAATCGTTCTACCACATCTTCAGTCTGTAGTTGAGTTCCCAATGAGCCTCTCTGTTGGCAACTGATACGCAAACTGTGTAACTGTTATGGGATATGAGTGATTGTTATTTATGTAGCCGAACACAAAGCAAACATTTGGCCGTAATTACAGAATATGCGCTGTATCGGGTCAAAGTACAGCACACACCAAATATTTATTTTATTTGCAGCACCTGTAATCATAAATTAAGTCGGTTCTGAAATTGATATATTAAATAAAAGTTTATTTCACATAATTTAGCGATAATCATCCACCGCAGTCCCCTACGGGTTTAGTAGGAGGTTTACCGTTCGAGGCTAACCAAATTTAACTAATTACTGGCCTTTCAGGATCACCGCCTGCCACGACTGCGTGATCAATATCTGCTGCCTACTAAGTGTGTGCGCGCGTTTATTACCCCGTGCACGCATTTAGTTGGCACATACAGGGTGAGTATAAAAGAATACCCCAACTCTGAAGGTCTATAATATCAAAACCAATCCAATGAACCATGGAACTGTGAAGTTTGTTAACCATACATTCATAAATGTTCAATGTGACCACCATGAGCGGCCCGAACGCCATCTACGCGGTAATCAAACTCGTTCCACGCTCTTGTCAGTATGTCCGGTGTTACGGTTTTTAAAGCGAGTGACGACGCAGGGACATGACATCTTAGTTAATTCAGTCACCAAAGCCACTGCATCTGACGAATTTCACGGCAGCTGCATCTNACTGCATCTGACGAATTTCACGGCAGCTGCATCTCGCTCCTGTGAGTTTATGTACAGCGTAATTTTGTGGAATGTTATATACCAAACGCAGCTTGGGCGTTTAATTTCCGAACAGTCTGTATCTAAGGATAAACTGTGACTGACTGACATATCAACGCGATGAGCTTCACATGATGTTTCGATTGTCGCGACTCGATTCGCGCCATGATTGTGATGGGTGAAGTGCTTCACAAAACGTTTTGTGATGTGAGATATGTTCCGCGATGATCTCCATGAAAAGCTTTGCCGTGAGATTCGTGTCGTGTGATGTGTCCCGAGGCTAGCCGACATCGTCGGTTGGTATAACCAGTTCTGTTGAACAGCGTGGTCGGTATATTTGGTATGCTCGGTCGGTTTGGTTTGCTGGCCTGGTCGGTCTTGTTGGTTGTTAGTCTTGTTGGTCATTGTCTATCAGTTGGTCTGGATGGACGACAGCTCGCTCGTGCGATGTATGCACATGCCCCATAGCTCAAAAAGTTAATCATATTCTTAACTTACACGTCTCTGCCTATTTACGAACTCTCGCGTCTATCAGGTGATATTTGCAGGTTGCGCAAATTTTTATGGCAATAAGTAAAAACTAGATTGCATTGACAAGTTTTACAGTTGCTGCATATATTTGTTAAATGACAAACCATCCCCGATATTCAGTGTTCCGTCTTATATAATTTGTATATGTTTTGTAATAATTTCGTGTTTAAACTCCAACGTAAAAGTGTATGCTAGCCGTAAGAAGTCTGATGTATGTTTTTGGCATCTCTTTTGAAAATTAACTTAATTCCGTGTTTCATCGATGTTCAGCAGTTGCAGTCTCTGTAACGAACATTTAAGAATAGTTTTAGAAATAGGAAATATGTAATTAAAAGAGTTAGATTTTCATCAAGAAGACTTGATGAAAATAAGAAGCACATAAGTGATTCATTTCCCCGGAGGGGAGTCTTCAGCAAAGTCCATTTTGCTTAAATGCGAATACATGTAGTAACACGCACACTTTGTCAGTGGAATGAAGCGGAGAGATGTGCGCGGCTCTTAACATCGGGGTTTTGAGAGCTGACAAGGGTGGAGCGAGGCGAGTACGAAGCAGCGCCGGAATACAAAGGCGGGGGGAAACGGGAGATCCCCGAGAAAACCCGCCGACCAGTGTTCGCCTCGGTGGGAAGTGATCGCTCTAGCCGCTAGGCGACTGAGAGCCCTCGTACTTGAGGAGAAACAACGCACGTTCGTGCTGCGTGTNAAGTGAGGCGAGTACGAAGCAGTGCCGGAATGCAGAGGCGTGGGAAACGGGAGATCCCCGAGAAAACCCGCCGACCAGTGTTCGCCTCGGTGGGAAGTGATCGCTCTAGCCGCTAGGCGACTGAGAGCCCTCGTACTTGAGGAGAAACAACGCACGTTCGTGCTGCGTGTCTCTCCTTGTCGCGAGTTTCTCCTCGGGACGTGCACTCGGGTGATCGCGTGGAAAGCCGAGCCGACGTGACTGCGCGCGTGTGTGTGTGACGAGGCGCGCTCAAGTTTGCCGAGGCACTCACAGCTGTACACATTCACGCCTGCTGCCTGCCGCGACTGTTATTTGCCCAGCATCAGGCAGAGTAAACACCGCTATCGACCTGGAGTGCCGCTCCGAGGTGTGCGGGCTGTGCCGTCGCCGTCGCCGTGCCTTCAAGTGTTGTTCCTCCGCGTCGCCTCTCTTCAAGCACCGATCACGCCTCTCGGAGGAATGGCCTCAGCCTTACCCAACTTATTCCGCCACTTTGCCCGGGACGGTCACGTAATGGCCAACGATCGTGTTTCACTGCAAATAGAAAATTCTTGTACATGTTGTTCGTGTACATTCTTGTACATGTTGTTTGAAAGCCCCACTTTGACACTACTGTTCTTCTCATTTTGTATCCTTCCAACACATTTAAAAATCAACGTTAATTTGGGCCATCTCACTTTATTTATGCGTCATCGAAATGACACCCTGTAATTTATAGGAAAGAAATTGCGTCAAAAATACGCAAATTCGTGCTCTTATGTGCCTACAAAACAAGAAATACTGACTTCAGTGGCCATAAATGTTAAACATTAGACTCGCGAAACAACGCCAAATGTTAGAACCATATACCAAAGGTGAGATAGATCGCTTATTCGTCTTCTGCGCAGGTACCCAACATTGACCTACCCCAAAGGAACACAACTGTCGAAGTCGCATGGTCAAAACTTATGAACGTGTTTGTAATTTTATATAACTAAAATACTTTCACCAATTTGAATTTAATCTAACTGCATTCGAAATTTGTTAGAGGAAGTATACAAACATCTCAAAGCACTTGTTTACTAAACAGTGTTCTAACCTCAAATACAATCGACGCTGTTTTTGCTAGCCGTATTGACAGAAAAGCAGTTCAGTGTTGGGACACGGAGATTGTTTGTGCGCAGCCTGCACATCTTTAGTCTATGGAGCTAGAACTATTTTCATCCATTCGCTGCCAACTTAACTGGGAGCATACACTCCGGCGTGTACTGTAGAATACTATATATAGTGATAGGCAGTAATCTTTTCAGAAGTTGATTTAAAAAGTAGTCACTTTACCGGGAACACCTCTTAGTGGCAGTTACCTACCTGGCGCATGAACTGTTGTGCGATACAGGTTTTTTTTTTCCGCGAAACTGTTAACCTTGCCCCAAATATACACTGAAGAGCCAAAAAAACTGGTATAGGCATGCGTATGCAAATTACGGAGGTATGGTACCAATCAGAGTAACGCGTTGCGGTCGGCAGCTAGATCGGTTACTGCTGCTACAATGGCAGGTTATCAAGATTTAAGTGAGTTTGAACGTGGTGTTATAGTGGGCACACGAGAGATGGGACATAGTATCTCCGGGGTAGCGATAACATGCGACACCCCACACGTCGAGAGTTGCTACCGGGTGGCTCCAGGAACACTCTTCTGACTTTAGATACTTCCATTGGCCATCTAAATCACCAGACATGAACATTATTGAGCATATCTGGGATGCCTTGCAACGTGCTGTTCAGAAGGGATCTCCACCGCCTCGCACTCCTACGGAATTGTTGACTGCCCTGCAGGATTATTGGTGTGAATTGCCTCCTGCATACCTTCAGACATTAGTCGAGTCCATGCCACGTCGTCTTGCGGCACTTCTGTGCTCGTGGGGCCCCTACACGACATTTCACGATATTAGGCAGGTGTACCAGTTTTTTTTGGCTCCTCAGTGTATTTATCTACGAAAATAACGCGTACTCCAGAAGAGGTACGATTGGTGTTTTCAAGATCTCCCGCATGCTAAAATTATTGTTTAGGAACAACTCCTAACATCTTTACAAAACGGCTGCTCGGTCACGAGAAAATACATAGGAGTTTGTATTGAACTTTGCTGCAGACTTTCGACCAATAACATGATAGGGTCACAACACGAGAACACTGTACGTCAGTTCAGAGCCTTGCGCGTAGCAGCGATGGCGCACTTTATGAACATGAAAGTGTAGCCCTTATCGCTTTCTAGCTTCTCGGACTCAAGTGCGTAAAATAGCCTCAGGTAGGCGGGCATCTTAACTATCGCCAACAGGAAAACTTTTACGAGATTGCAGAAAAAGTTAATGTTGGAGAACAGTTATATCTGACTGTAAAGGCATTGTTTCTCCGACACATTCTCTTAGTATGAAACCTTCCAGCGCAAAAAAAATTGATATATACAAATTTACTGTGTAAGAAGTAACTCACAATAAATGTAACACTTTGGTAAAATATCTGGTCACAAAGTAGGTGAAACTGTTATCTAGTTTTGCACTTGCTTAGGTATTTCAATACTGTCTTCAATGAAAGAAAGAACATGCATACTTCAGGTAACCTTTATCCAGGGATGTGCGAATGATAAAAACACCCTGTGGCGTGATGCGCTAATAAATCTGGCACTGCAGGACGAAGCAATATGATACCCAATGGAAAGTAATGTGTTCCATGAGAAAGTTCCCTGAACTGTACAATGGTGGCAGTGAGGTAAAGTTTCGCTGGGTTACAAAGACACCACGTCTCCGTTTAAGGGTTTTAAAATGTTTGTCGTTAATTTATGTAATATCCCAAGCTTACGGAACACCAGCAATGACGAGAATTTTAACTGTTGTCTTATTTACGACTGAGGTGTTGAATCAATGTTGTTATAAGAAATTTTAAGCAAATTCACAAATAATTCCGAACAGTTTTATTGAAGCAATTGCTGAATTTGGAAAAAACACTACCATCCACGACGTAGGTTATTTGTCATTTATTTGTAACGAGCTGTTACTTATTAAATATATTCACTACATGCATGTTATCCCGAAATGGTCTAACCTACGTCACGAGCAGCAATTACATTCCCGCCGGCTACATAAACAATTTCACTAATGTTCAGGTAATTGCAACAATGCTTACACATGATCGTGAACGCAGATGTAGCACATACATGAATATATGCATACATGTATATGTACATATTTGTATGTATATATGCATGCATGTATGTGTATAAATGCTCGTATGTATACATATTTGCATGTATATATGCATGCGCGTGTGCATACATATTCGTATGTATACATGCATATATGTATGTATACATATTAGTATTTATATACGCAGGCATGTATGTATACATATTTTCACATATATATGCGTGTATACATATTTGCATGTATATATCAATGCATACATATTTGCATGTAAACACGCATGTATACATATTTGCATGTATATATGTATACTTGCATATATGTTTACATTATTGCATGTATGTATACATATTTGCATGTATATATGCTTTTATACTATTTGTATGTATGCTTGTATGTATACATACATATTCGCATGTATATATGCATACATACTTGTATGTATGTTAGCATGCATTTATGCATGCATATATGTATACATCATACATGTATGTATACATGTAACAATACTTATTTGCATGTCTGTATGCATGTATGTAGGTATACATCATGAATGCATGTATGCATGCATATAATATGTATGCATGCATATATGTATGCATGTACGTATGTGTTGGAACTTTGGTTCTGCTTACAGTCGCGCATGTTACAATAGCATTTCTCACAAAGGGGTAAAGTCCTGGATTAGTCCCGTTTAATGGACTCCTTCCCTCCCCTCCCAACGTTCATGAAGAATTAATCGTGCGACTCACCCTAAAGCAGCAAAAACATCGCATGCTCCCGGCCTTGGACGCTATAAATTCCAAAATCCTTTCTAAGAATTCGGGACTCCCACAGCGAGCACAGTTCTCTGTCAGAAACAATAAGGCGACAATCTCCTAACAATTCAGTATCTCATTTGCCATTTGGTACCTCAGTAGCCAAATGCTCGTCAAAGAGCCGTGTGCAATTATTCACAGCGACAGGGCGAAAATAACACGCGGAGTTCTTTCCCATGCACTGGGAGACGAGCGGTTCTTTCCGAGGCAAAAACAAAGTTTCTTCTTCATCGCAGTGAAGTAGGCGATGCTGCGTGTGCAAGATCTCATCTCCCTTAACTTGCCTTATGAAGTTCCAGTTCTTCTCAGAAATATATGCTACTTCCTAGGGCGTCGTGGATGGACGTACCGATCATATATACAAGTTCAGGCTTTATTGAGAACTAACATTAACTTTATATATCGCTTAGAATAGCGAAGAAAAACTAACGCAGGACGAGGAAGAGGTAATAACTATCAAAATTACAACAGCGAATAAACAACAGACAACAGACTGAACAAAATCCTCTACATATTTCAGGGGTTATATAAATATAATATATATAACAATGTCAACAATTTATATGACCATGTTGGCAGGTTTCCTGAATTGATTCTTAAATTTCCCTATTTGCATCATGTTAGAATCTTTTATGACCACGTTGGTTGGTCTTCTGTTTTATTTAATGGTATTTTATATTATTTTATATTTGTATAATGTATTTTTGTAACCTTTTTATATAAAAAAGCAAATTGACCCAGAAAAATAAGCTAAGAAAATTTAAAAGGTTTAAAAATTTTACAAACCCTAGAAAACTTTGTCCGCGTTTGTGCCACCTGACGGTGTTTTTTTCCGCCGATACTCTGTTATGTATTTTTTATGGAGAGTATAATATTCTACTGATTGAAGGGAGAGACGAGTTTATGTCACATGTTTTGGAAAGCTTCAGGACACAGGGTTAAAACTAATAAGGGGATTACGTTATTATATGACGAAGATTAAGATTGTTTGAAATAAAATAGATTGTGCCATGAGTTGCTGATTTATTAATCATGATACACTGAAGAGCCAAAAAAACTTGTACACCTGCCTAATATCGTGTAGAGCCCCCGCGAGCACGCAGAAGTGCCGCAAGACGACGTGGCATGGACTCGACTAATGTCTGAAGGTATGCAGGAGGCAATTCACACCATGAATGCCGCAGGGCAGTGCACAAATCCATAGGAGTGCGAGGCGGTGGAGATCTCTTTTGAACAGCACGTTGCAAGGCATCCCAGATATGCTCAATAATGTTCATGTCTGGTGATTTAGGTGGCCAATGGAAGTGTCTAAAGTCAGAAGAATGTTCCTGGAGCCACTCGGTAGCAACTCTTGACGTGTGTGGTGTCGCATTGTCCTGCTGGAATTGTCCACGTCCATCAGAATGCACAATGGACACGAATCGGTGCAGGTGATCAGACAGGATGCTTAAGTATCTGTCACCTGTCAGAGTCGTATCTAGACGTATCAGGGGTCCAATTTCACGCCAACTACACACGCCCCATACCATGACAGAGCCTCCACCAGCTTGAACAGTCCCCTGTTGACATGAAGGGTCCATGTATTCATGAGGATATCTCCATACCCGTACACGTCCATCCGCCCGATACCATTGGAAACGAGACTCGTCAGACCAGGCAACGTGTTTCCAGTCATCAACAGTCCAATGACGGTGTTGGTGGGCCCAGGCGAGGCGTAAAGCTTTGTATCATGCAGTCAACAACGGTACACGAGTGGGCCTTCGGCTCCGAAAACCCGTATCAATGATGGTCCGTTGAATAGTTCGCACGCTGGCACTTGTTGATGCCCCAGCATTGAAAACTGCGCCAATTTGAGAAAGGGTCACGTTTAATGATTCTTGTCAGTCGTGGTTTGTCCCGTTCGTTCACGATCGTTTTCCGGCTGCAGCGATGTCGAAGGTTTGATGTTTTACCGGATGCCCGATATTCACGGTACACTTGTGAAATGGTCGTACGCGAAAATCCAAATTGTATCGCTACCTCGGAGATGCTATGTCCCATCTCTCGTGCACCGACTATAACACCACGTTTAAACTCACTTAAATCTTGATAACTTGCCATTGTAGCAGCAGTAACCGATCTAGCAACTTTTCTAGACGCTTGTTGTCTTATATAGGCGTTGCCGACCGCAAGGCGTTACTCTGATTGGTTCCATACCTCTGTTATTTGCATACGCACGCCTATATCAGTTTTTTTGGCTCTCCAGTGTACTTTGCACGCATGTGACCATGCGAATAAGTTCTAACTGCGAGAGGTACCAGCTGTGTAGGAGAGAAAAAGTAGTAATACTGTACAAACGGGAAGCCCCTATATATCGCTATCCGTTTGCAGGTGGCTGAAATAAAAACACTACCAACACGATTCGATACGATCCGCAGAATGTCAACATTTCTGCGGGCGGTGTTAAAACTAGGATATCTTCGCACGCGTCAAGCGCACGGCGCATTGAATCATCTGGTGACTTTGTTTTTCGCAACTTTAACCGTATTCGAAACATCCGGTGGCCCGGGCACGTTGCGCCGACCAATCCGCGGGAGTGACTGATGAACGTGCGGCAAAAGCATCAAGTGCGCACACCAATCACTCGGCTAATTCGGGTCAACGGGATGCCGGAGCATCCGGTTGTTTCGTGTATACACCTGTCCTGCAAAGCTCGCGGCTATCTGTTGCCGGGATTTAGGCGAACGCCTGCGGGTGAATGGCAACGTGCAATGTCCTGCGATTCGCTAAATGTCAGATAGTTCTCTAGTTGTTATGGTTAATGGCGTTGACTACGAAAAAAAAAAAAGTGTTATTTTATATTTGTACCTCACACTGTTCAACTGTTAGACATTATCAGTTATTACTCTTATCTAGCATAAAAAAAAGGTCGAGCCCATAGTTTTTGCATAAATACATGTAAAAATCACTATTTTACTGTTTCTGAAATGTACAAATAATGAAAACCATCTTACGTACAGAAATGAGATATCTATAAAAGAAGATGCCAAGAGCTACATCAAGACGTCTATAAAATTGTACAAGGAAACGGTTTTTGCGATTTCAAAAAATTGCTGAAAATAAGGAAATTCTTACATATTTATGATTTGTGGCTGCCACTAAATTTTAAGGAAATAATTTTGCTACACATGATGTAAAATGACTTAACCTGAGAACTTGCAGTTTTCGTTTTAAATTTTCTCCATGTAGCTTGGTTTATTTTATTTTTACACTACAAAAACAGTAAAATTTTGACTTATTCATGCCATTTTGCTGAAACCATACGATCTAAAAAAAAATGTATCTAATAAAAGAAGTAGTTACAGATAACGTCTACAAGTTTAAACAATATATGGTACAAATATAAAATATCACATTTTCCCGTGACCACTTACTCAATTTTTAAAAAAATTCATATACCTGAATGAATGAATAACAAAGTAAACACTCAGTAGTGTGTCAAAAGTAATTCTGACAGATAATTATTTAAAAAATCCTCGTATCAAAGTTTTATTGAAATTTAAGTGCTTATATCAATGGCAACTAAAATTTCTTTCTTTCAGTGTTGTAAACATTATAGTAAGAGTTGACCCATAGACTTCGGAATAACTTTCCAAAAATGATTTGCATTTTGGTTAGCAAAATATGAGTAACTTTTCAACTTTTCATAGCTATTTTCAAAATGACGATCCTTAATTTTTATTTCATATATTCTGGTTACCGATTAAAACTGACGTTAGTATTGCGGTCTTGGAGGCAGAGCTTACCACTGCACAGCACCAAGTTTCTTACCCTGCGTCTGCCATAGTTTTTATATTTTGAAATGTTTCTGCAACTGAGAAATGTAATTACTTTTATTGGTTTTCAATAATAATTAAACAAAAAATTCAAGACAACTTTTTAAACAAAAAAAAAAACGTATTGCAGCTCTTTAACTTTCAAATTTAATCAGTATATTTCAAAAAAACGTAAAATTTAAAATATTAATTTTTGCAAAAATCAATGTTTAACTTTCGACTGTTGACTTTTTTAGATGTTAAATTTAATTTTAATCGGTTAGATATTTTGTTAAATTTTAAAATACTGTTGGTGTTNGCGCCGACTATAACACTACGTTCAAACTCACTTAAATCTTGATAACCTGCCATTTTAGCAGCAGTAACTGATCTATCAACTTTGCCAGACGCTATTTGTCTTATATAGGCCCTGCCGACCGTATCGCGTTATTCTAATCGGTTCGATGCCTCTTTTATTTGCATACGCACGCCTATACTAGTTTGTTTGGCTCTCCAGTGTACTGTGCACGCATGTGACCATGCGAATAATTTCTAACTGCGACAGGTACCAGCTGTGTAGGAGAGAAAAAGTAGTAATACTGTACAAACGGGAAGCCCCTATATATCGCTATCCGTTTGAAGGTTGCTGAAATAAAAGCACTGCCAACACGATACGATACGATCGACAGAATGTCAACATTTCTGCGGGCGCTGTTAAAACTATGATATTTTGGCACGCGTCAAGCGCGCGGCGCATTGAATCATCTGGCGACTTTGTTTTTCGCAACTTTAACCGTATTCGAAACACCCGCTGGCCCGTGCACGTTACGCCGACCAATCCGCGGGAGTAACAGATGAACGTGCGGCAACAGCATCAAGTGCGCACACCAATCACTCGGCTAATTCGGGTCAACGGAATGCCGGAGCATCCGGTTGTTTCGTGTATACACCTGTCCTGCAAAGCTCGCGGCTATCTGTTGCCGGGATTTAGGCGAACGCCTGCGGGTGATGGCAACGTGCAATGTCCTGCGATTCGCTAAATGTCAGATAGTTCTCTAGTTGTTATGGTTAAGGGCGTTCACTACGAAAAAAAAAAGTGTTAATTTATATTTGTACCTCACACTGTTCTACTGTTAGACATTATCAGTTATTACTCTTTTCGAGCAAAAAAAAATGTCGAGCCCATAGTTTTCGCATAAATACATGTCAAAATCACTATTTTACGGTTTCTGAAATGTAAAAATTATGAAAACCATCTTACGTACAGAAATTACATATCACTGAAAGAAGATGCCAAGAGCTACGTCAATACGTGTATAAAATTGTACAAGGAAACGTTTTTGCGATTTCAAAAAATTGCTGAAAATAAGGAAATCCTTACATATTTCTGATTTGTGGCTGCCACAAAATTTTAAGGAAATAATTTTGCTACACATGATGTAAAATGACTTAACCTGAGAACTTGCAGTTTTCGTTTTAAATTTTCTCCATGTAGCTTGGTTTATTTTATTTTTACACTACAAAAACAGTAAAATTTTGACTTATTCATGCCATTTTGCTGAAACCATACGATCTAAAAAAAAAAATGTATCTAATAAAAGAAGTAGTTACAGATAACGTCTACAAGTTTAAACAATATATGGTACAAATATAAAATATCACATTTTCCCGTGACCACTTACTCAATTTTTAAAAAAATTCCTTTACCTGAATGAATGAATAACAAAGTAAACCCTCAGTAGTGTGTCAAAAGTAATTCTGACAGATAATTATTTAAAAAATCCTCGTATCAAAGTTTTATTGAAATTTAAGTGCTTATATCAATGGCAACTAAAATTTCTTTCTTTCAGTGTTTTAAACATTATAGTAAGAGTTGACCCATAGACTTCGGAATAACTTTCCAAAAATGATTTGCATTTTGGTTAGCAAAATATGAGTAACTTTTCAACTTTTCATAGCTATTTTCAAAATGACGATCCTTAATTTTAATTTCATATATTCTGGTTACCGATTAAAACTGACGTTAGTATTGCGGTCTTGGAGGCAGAGCTTACCACTGTACAGTACCAAGTTTCTTACCCTGCGTCTGCCATAGTTTTTATATTTTGAAATGTTTCTGCAACTGAGAAATGTAATTACTTTTATTGGTTTTCAATAATAATTAAACAAAAATTCAAGACAACTTTTTAAACAAAAAAAAACGTATTGCAGCTCTTTAACTTTCAAATTTAATCAGTATATTTCAAAAAAACGTAAAATTTAAAATATTAATTTTTGCAAAAATCAATGTTTAACTTTCGATTGTTGACTTTTTTAGATGTTAAATTTAATTTTAATCGGTTAGATATTTTGTTAAATTTTAAAATACTGTTGGTGTTNTGTTGACTTTTTTAGATGTTAAATTTAATTTTAATCGGTTAGATATTTTGTTAAATTTTAAAATACTGTTGGTGTTCAAACTAATCCATCTAAATCACTGCATCACGTAACCGAAGCACATATGTTTATTATATTTACAACAATATTAATTCGTACATGTAGCATAAAAATACAAATTAGCCGGAAATTAGAAAAAAAAAAAAAAGCAACACTGAGTTAACCACAAACGAACAATTGTCTATTCGTGGTTATTTCCACTTATCTGAAACCCTGCTTCAGTTTTACTTTCGGGCTATCGTATGTATCATTCCACAACATTCTAAATTAGCCCAAGCAATTTTAGAGAAAAAAAAAACGCTTAGGAGAAAGCAACCCAACACATTTCGGCGCTAAACATACAATCGAAAATTTATATATTTTTACTGTTACATGTTGCTGGTCTGAGTCGCTGACCTTGGCCCGCCCCACGCGAACGGGTGGAAAAGAAGGACAGAGTATATGATGATTTATGGACGCGCACGATATCACTTGCAACCGGAGACCTGGCGGCCACAAGTCAAAGGAATGTTTACAAAGCGTGCCTGTTAAGCCTATCAGGGCGCGTGCTGCTCCTTACCTTTCGCATCGGGTGTCTTTGAGACATCTGAAGAATGCTCTGGATTACTGACCTCGCTTCTCTCAGCTAGACTCGGAGTGCGGCGAACCTTCCAGGTCAAGGCCAGCGGCTATATTAGAGTGTCGGGCCTCCAAGCCGGCAGTTGTTCAGTGGATTAGTGGATGCGGCATCAAGTGAAGGAAGACGAGCGAGAAGAGAAGTGCGTGGCGAGAGAAGTGACCAGTGGGAGGAAAATCTGCGACTGCGAGCATCGGCGCAGCGAAAAGTATGACTGCAGACTGTACTATTGGACTGGATGCGTGAGTGAAAGACATTATAAATGATGACAACAGAAAGACTGAACATGTGTTAATGGTGACTATGAGTTAACTAACTGTAACCAAGCAGATACATTAAGAAGGAAGTTAATTAGAGTTGAAATATACACTAATGCCTGTGCTCACTGAGAAAGAAAAATAGCAATAATGGAGATAGACAATTTAATGCTGTAAATAATATCTGTTAATAAATTAAAATCAAATTTAGTTCTTTTATTTTTATTAAGACCTCCATCCCTCATGAACTCAGATACGCCCCTGAGGCGTCTTCGTAACAATACATAACCGTGATATGCAATTACACTAATTTTATTTGAAAAAATTAAAATATTGGTAAGAAACGCTTATTTTAACAATAACATATCAAAACTCAATTAAATAATTTTTTACATAAGAACTAGTTCTCCGCAGCCATTGCCACCATACCTCTTTCTCTCTTTTTTTCAGGCATATTGATTGTAAAATAGATGTAATAATTTATACAAGAAATATAAATTAAAATCCCATTTAAACAAATAAAATAACTTTAACTCTTTTGATGTATGATTTATTTAGGAAACAACCAAACATGTCTAAATTTCTAATCATACTAAAAAAAAATTCGAAATACACGTGAGTACACACACGTCTATATCAGGAATTATCATATTACCCACAGTCACTTGGTAATATAGTGTAAAATGCTAGATTAATTTGCAGAAGTTAGTTTCGTTAAACACGTGATCTTTCTCACATAATTCTCGTAGACTCCTCCTGTACATAACCAACAATTCTGGGTTTACACCTAAAGCAGAAATACTTTCCCGGACACATTTTTTTGATTTAACACCTTATAAATGAAAGAAGTGACAAAATTCGCCACACGAAATTCGTTGTCAAGGTACCAAAAGTTTCAGTGACATGGTTGGTGATAGGGCTCTTGATGAAGTTTCTGTTTGCAATTACCGCCAAAAATTTTTCCACAATACGCCAAAGACGTTGTCTATAATGGACGTAGAACTT
>NQII01004415.1:195728-206260 GCA_002778355.1 Clitarchus hookeri
GGCAGAAATAACTTCCGAGATCAACAATTCAGATATTATTTTTCACCTTTTTTTATAGTGCGTGTGGATGATGGAAGTCTATTATCCGCCATTACCGAAATGCGTCATTATAATGGACGCGGATCACCATTCATTAAACATAGTAATTATCTGGCAGCAACCCAATAGCCGCATTACAGACTGACAAGCCAGGGCCCGAGCGCTGGCGAAGGCTTTTCAAATGGAAGGGTGGGATAATAAATGCGTAGGGGATGAAAGCGCGAGGGGGTGCGAGTAGGGTTGGCGGCTAGGGGGAGAAGGCTGTCTGAACTGTTTTCCAGAACAACCATTGAATTATGAACGCAGCGGTTATTATTAATAGCCGGGGCCACTAGTGTAAACACAGACCTTTCCCTCTGTCATGCTCTTGTTTCCAGAGGCATAACGGCTGATTACTCCGTACTTAACTACGCACACGTGAGCCATATCCATATGTAGATACAGCTGCTAAACTATTCACTTCTGTTTATTTTCCTCGCAAGGAAAACATTTACTCATTGTTTCAATTTAATAATAAATTCGTTTAATGGCAAAATTCACATATATCTAATATTTATTTACACTCTCAGCTGGTTTTTAATTCTGCTGTCGAGAATATTTTAAGTCACAATACGCTATCTGAAAAGAAATATAATCACCACAAAAGTGCGGACGTAATTATGCACGCGAAAACCACCGAAAACTTTAATTTCTCTTTTTCTAAGCGATTTTTTCAATATATTATAAGCAGTTAAAATCTAAGATAAATATTACATGTTAAGTGCTTGAAATGATATTATTTTTTATCAAAAATTGGTTAAAAAAACAGCCGTTCGTCCTCCTAAATGGGATCATCAATTAAAATAAATCTCAAATGTTCTTATTTTCAACCATTCTAACATGTGGCTGTGTTAAAGAGAATTCATTTATATTCAAACGAACGATAGAAATATGTTACAAGATTATAAACTATATCCTTTGATGTGAAGTAAAAAATTACATTAATCTAAATAACATTTAACGAAGTATAAAGAAATAATAACAGTACGTGTTATCTAAATGACAAGCTATAATTTAGTTGTAATCAAATGTTATGAACTAAAAAAAGGGCACTGCATATAAATCTCTTATTGATATATTGCCGACAGTATAAGTAGTAAATTCGCCTTTTTAAAATAACATTTTAAAAAACGTTACGTAATATTACACTGTAATGCGCAAAGGTGAGCTGGGGCCTTCTTAGCTGCATACATTCTGGATATGACCACACGACGCAAATGTGAGTCGTTAGTTACATTCACTAGTCTCACCTGGCTTTGTGCTTAATATGACGAAGTCACTACAACGGCAGGCGTTAGCCAGGCACAACCGAATTGGAACTTCTCTTAACTATTTGTTAGTCAATACACGTTTTCATTGCCCTGCGCTTAAAAAAAAAAAAAAAAANAAATTAAAAATATATATATATATATATATATATATATATATATAAACTTGTGAATAATTGTCAAAACAGTTCTTTGGAATACAGAAATAAAGTTACAAATCTTTTACAAAGTTAAAATTTTGTGTAGATACTGTTAAGGACCTGCGAAATTAAACATCAGCTGAATACCGTGTAAGAAGCATCTGCTTCGGCGTCCTGCTTTGGCATATTGCTTTTGTGTTGCCAATAGGTGCGACGTTCTTCGGAAACCTCAAATATAGGACATCCTTAGAAAAATGTTCAGTGAAACGCGATAGTTCTTCTTTTTAAAATAACAAAATCCTGTAGATTAAAAATGCATGTGTCATCTTGTGAATATAGAAAAGTCTGCAATTCTACCGGGATGTATCAGTTTCAGGTAAAAATTTTTTTTTTTTGCTCCGTAGAACAGGCAGATGTTAAAAGGGTTCACTTACGATACCGTGCGTGTTATTATCAAAGTAATCGTACTTGTTTTTATTCCAAATTACCGCATACACTACNGTTCACTTACGATACCGTGCGTGTTATTATCAAAGTAATCGTACTTGTTTTTATTCCAAATTACCGCATACACTACTGTCTCGTGAAAAGGTTAGAGTGGAAAACGTGGGACGTTTAGAAACCATTCTCTCTACACTGTAAAAAAAAATCTTTATATTTCTGCAAACATTTCTTCGAAAACTAGTTTCGAAGATGATTTTTGTGACACTACAAGTAACTTAGAGAACAATTTACAGAAAATTGCTGTGATTTGTGTGAAAATTAAATTGAATTTTGCAAGCATTAACTGTGGACTTCAAATAAACTATAAGCCTAGAGATACATAAAAAATTTATCATATTTTATAAAACAGTGCGTAGTATAAAACATGTTTTACTATTATTGTTAAGACAAATTCTGGCAAATAGTTTTGAAATAATTGTTCGTAAGATGTATAAAAAATGCTACCGTGCCTCTCTTCATCACAGGCGTAAACCCTCTACAGAAATGGACGCGTATTCTACTTTTATATACCTTTTCAATTCCTGCCAACCAACGAGAACATTTTTTTTTTTAAATCCCAGGAAACATTGATTTCTATGCTCAGCCCTGACTATCGCCATGGGTTGTCCTACGCTACGCTGCCACTCGCATCGTGATTCGCCGAGCAAAATTATTTCATCTTATTCCAAAATTCGCATCCTTTGTTTTGACAGAAAACAAGGGCGCTGTTTGTGTGGGCAACGAGACGAGAGGGGAAAAAAAAAACCACAACGCATTAAAACCGCTTGCAGTATACGCAAAAAATAAACAGAGATAGAACACGCACGTGCTCTGTTTCACCAAANGGGACCCACAATATATTTGCTTGTTTGCGTGACCTGGAATCTATGTACAGCAATGATGTACAATATAATTCTCAATAATCGAGGACGTGTTTAATAAAGACTGTTACAGCGTCCCACTAAATAATTTTATAACATGTTTTTGGGAGGCCAAGTTTAACGAGTTACCGAGCTTACAACATGACGTTACATTTCATATTACCGTTGTGCATTTTTATAGACATATATAAAATACATATATAACGTATATAAACTAGTAAATTATATGTGCAGGTGATTCCCACCTCGACCGGAAAACTTTCAGAAGTGATTCCCGACAAGATATGTCGAAAACTTATATACAACTTAAGGCCTTTAACTAATCGTTGTGAAAGTGTGGATATGCATTCTGTATTATTGTATGACGATACCCACTGTTTTTTACAATCACAAGGGTTACTGTAGGTAGTAAATAATTGTGCATACCTGCATAACCTCGTACATACCCGCATCGTCCCACGTAAGTTAAGAGATGTGGGGCGGCTCTTAACAGCGAGGTCTTGAGAGCCGATGACGGTGGTTGAGGTGAGAATGGAGCAGCACCGAAATGAAATGGCGGGGGAAACGGGAGATCGCGGAGAAAACCCGCCGACCAGCGGCATCGTCCGGCACGATTCCCTCATGCGAAAATCCGGCAGTAACCCGGCCGCGGATTGAACCCGGTTCGCCTTGATGGGAGGCGAGCGGTCTAACCTCTCTGCCACCGCGGCCCCTCGTCTCGTTTACAATAGATTTGGATTGATTGTAAGTAAAACAATTCCACCGTAGCACTTTCACGGGGGTGAACCGCCCTCAGGAATAGTTTTAGGCCATAAATAGCATACATGGTTTTGACATATCTTATCGTCAAGAATTATCTCCTAAATAAAGGTATTCATTATATAGGCCATTCACGTTTACTTCGCACTTTTCTGAAGCCTTGCTAACTTTCTAATTTTGGTTACCGGTTACGTATCCTTCGCTACGTGTAAACATAAACACTGCCATGTGACTACGTTTTAACTGTCAAATGCTTCCTTTACTGTTTTCAGCTGTTCTGAGAACTCTGCCATATTTCAAAAACCATTTCGTACGAATATTCACAATTTAGGCCTATAACAATATTTAGATCAGTTTTATGACTTTTTAACAATGTCTATATTGACTATATATCTTATGGTTATTATTATTTTACAATGTTAACGTTATACACGACATAGCACATTACACGTAATACACGTTAATATTTTTCCGCGACTGTGTTTAACCCTGTTACAACTGCGGGGGACAGAACTGCGGTGTTCAACCTCTTGTTATTGATATGTGTTGGGTTATTTTGTTAAAAGGACGGCCTCAGTTGGAATAAAAATAAAAACGAAAGAACAACCGGCCCAACGAAGAGACAGTAAATTCAAACACGCAACTCGTGTCGCTTATTTTTGTACGTAGGCTTACCGTAACTTTTATTCCGCTCATATTTCTATGCATTGTTACTTATTGTTTTCTAGGTTTATTTCATTATTTATATACATTTATCTGGCTGGGCTTAGTTTTTTGCTGGGGTTGTGGCATACATTCAAATAACAGAAACGTTAACACATTACACAATTGTGTTTCAAACACCTAGGGCAAGATTACAACGTTGTGATAAATAAACAGACGTGGCTTTCGAACAATTAATTTCGTCATAAAAACAGTTCACGGATTAAACGTATAAATTTCGCACGTCCGATATTTGCAACCACACACACACACTGGTCCAACGTAACGTAATGGCAACAGTACTCTCTCACACACAGCGGTCACGTCGCACGTTACAGTGTATTTATTCCTGCCGTGAAAAAAACAGATTTNGAAAAAACAGATTTATCCCAGCATCGTAACTTGCCAAGGTAGGTTTAAAAAACACAACGAGTACAAACTTGACGCTTCGTTCAGAAACACGCCATGTCATGTCACCAGTCGCCACTTCTGCCAACTTCGGATTTGTAACCGTCCCGCCATCACATTTAAATATATTATAATAAGTATTCAAACATTAAAATATAGTTTCTGTTGTAAATTACAAATTCAAAAATAATTACTTTTGCTGTAATAAGTATGAAATATGCTAAAATTGAAAACGTGTATAATTTTCCTGCTGTTACTAGCGGTGCGAAAGTTCCCGAAAGAGAGAGAGAGAGAGAGAGAGAGAGAGAGAGAGAGAGAGAGAGCGAGCGACAAGCTACGCTCCGCCTATTCGTTTCTTCCTCGGACGAAAAAAAAAACACCATGTCACTATGGCCTACGCACCGTAATTAACGCTAATATTTTTAACTGTAACAATGAAATACGTTTCCTTCAGTGCTACCGAAAAATTTTAATATATCAATAGGCACCGCTCAAATTACAAATAGCATACCAAAAACTAGGTTTAAAAAATATTTTAACTGTGAACTATTTCTTACTAGCCGTTGCCAACACATCACTGCTCTTACTGTTTTTAATTCATACAAAATAAGTTATAGAAGATAATAGGCTAAAGTTTAATTTATTCAAGAATACAATACTTTAAAGTTAATCACAGTTTTATATATTTGTGGTATACAAGTAACTGAAAAAACAGGTTGACATGTTACTCCTAAGGTGATTTTTTGAAAGGTTCGTCTCAAAACATCCGAAGAAACCGTGAATGGACTATAATTGATAATTATCCTGTATATAAAGAATGTATTAGTGGACCACAATTTACTCCAGTGATGTTTTATAAATATGATTTTTAAGTTTAAGACTCGAGAAGAGCTGTAAGTTCAAAACTAAGTTGACTCAAATATGTTAAAATATAATCGCCTGCGTTTCGATAAAAAGTTCACCACAATCAATAATTCAATTCGGTTTGAATAAAATAATCATTGCAATAAAATATTGAATCCAAATGCATGGAAGCTATAATGCGTGCTTAAAGCACTTCTCCAGTTAATTTTAACTGACTTGCGCTAAGCAAGGCTTAGGTGAGCTTGAAAACTCCGATACGGAATAAAGAGTTTTACTAACTATACTCTTATCTGCCGGGTTCCCAGCACGAACAGCAAAACAATTACATCAATAGCTGATTCCGTTTCTTGTTCATGCTATACCACTGCAAACCACCCCTTCTGACAAGGGCTGTCAAAATGAGGCCATAAACTTTTTTTTCCAGCTATCTCGTATCTACTGGAGCTCTCGACAGTAACCGAACCCGCGTTCCCTTTGATTAACAGTCAAGCGCGGTTTACTGCGAGACAAGCGAAAGCTCATTATGCAAACATGAATAAGCGAATTGCTCTCGTTCTGTCGTCGGAGCCATTTTCATTAAAACCGCCGGCGGTCTGCAACTGGAGGTAATAAACGCCAACGACGATAACAATGGGCGGTAATCTATTCTGATTGGTCGGCAGAGTCCCTGGTCGCGAACGAAGCGGGTTATTACCGCCGATAGGAAACGCGGCGCAGAATTGCCAACTTGATGGTTTTCTCACCAGATCTGGTGATTTCATAAATGGTCTGGTGGCCCAATTTCAAATTTGTAATATGTCGAAAAGTCATAAAGAGTTCTGTAAAATCTGGTGGCAGTTCTGGAATTTTTAGTGAGACTGAAGTTTTTTTTTTCTATCATAAGATTATCGCACTTTTTCTGTCTTCAGGATTGTTCATTTACCCCCGGGATATACTATGTATACTCCTGCAGAGAGCATGGAAATAACTTGAGATGACTATTGCCTGTTTTATTGCATGTGATTATCTCTTTATAGATAGTGGCATAGGTTATCTCTTAATGGAATAACGATACGGTTTGTTCCTGACGCAAGAAAAGTTTTGGAAACAGCACACTGGATTACTTCAAGTAGCCATTTATACAGCTTCAATGTACAGAGTGTTAGTGCGTATACGTTAAAAAAGTATCTTAGATGGACATTTTTTTTTTTTTTTGCTTTTAATTCTTGGGCGGCTCTTAACAGCGAGATCTTGACAGCCGGTGAGGGTGATTGAGGAGAGTATGAAGCAGAGCCGGAATGAAGGGGTGGGGAAAACGGGAGATCCCCGAGAAAACCCGCCGACCAGCGGCATCGTCCGGCAAGAGTCCCACATGCGAAAATCCGGGAGTGACCCGCCCGGGGATTGAACCCGGTTTTCGCCTTGGTGGGAGGCGAGCAGGCTAACCGCTCAGCCACCGCGGTCCCTTTAATGTCTTAAGAGTGGTGTGTATACCGGGTGGATCTCCTAAAACCTGCGTAAATATTTACGAACTGGAAGGTTCTATTGATGTGCTGGTTTCACAGAGTGTAAGCTTAGACAAGGGCTCATAATTACAGCGCAGGCAAAGATGTTAATACTTAACAGGATGTGTGTTTCCTGAACAAAGTTGATGCTCCCCGCGTCCATGCATTTTTGGCCGTCAGAACACACGCGCTAGCGAAGCCTGCAGGCGGTCAACACCAATAAATATTAAGGGTGGCGGACGTGTCCANATAACGGATCCCGTGCCTCACAGCTGCAAAGACGGGCCACCCAAGTTTTCTGCACGTGCAGGCGGCATCTGGAGGCAACGGAAGGCACCAGGGCGCGAACACAGCTGCAATGGGCAGCTGCCCCAAGATACGCCGAGGTCCCACGANGTAACGTAATGGCAACAGTACTCTCTCACACACAGCGGTCACGTCGCACGTTACAGTGTATTTATTCCTGCCGTGAAAAAAACAGATTTATCACAGCATCGTAACTTGCCTAGGTAGGTTTAAAAAACACAACGAGTACAAACTTGACGCTTCGTTCAGAAATACGCCATGTCATGTCACCAGTCGCCACTTCTGCCAACTTCGGATTTGTAACCGTCCCGCCATCACATTTAAATATATTATAATAAGTATTCAAACAATAAAATATAGTTTCTACTGTAAATTACAAATTCAAAAATCATTATTTTTGCTGTAATAAGTATGAAATATGCTAAAATTGAAAACGTGTATAATTTTCCTGCTATTACTAGCGGTGCGAAACTTCCCGAGAGAAAACGACAAGCTTCACTCTGTCTATTCNGAGAGAGAGAGAGAGAGAGAGAGAGAGAGAGAGAGAGAGAGAGCGAGCGACAAGCTACGCTCCGCCTATTCGTTTCTTCCTCGGACGAAAAAAAAAACACCATGTCACTATGGCCTACGCACCGTAATTAACGCTAATATTTTTAACTGTAACAATGAAATACGTTTCCTTCAGTGCTACCGAAAAATTTTAATATATCAATAGGCACCGCTCAAATTACAAATAGCATACCAAAAACTAGGTTTAAAAAATATTTTAACTGTGAACTATTTCTTACTAGCCGTTGCCAACACATCACTGCTCTTACTGTTTTTAATTCATACAAAATAAGTTATAGAAGATAATAGGCTAAAGTTTAATTTATTCAAGAATNTTAAAGTTTCCTTTATTCAAGAATACAATACTTTAAAGTTAATCACAGTTTTATATATTTGTGGTATACAAGTAACTGAAAAAACAGGTTGACATGTTACTCCTAGGGTGATTTTTTGAAAGGTTCGTCTCAAAACATCCGAAGAAACCGTGAACGGACTATAATTGAGAATCATCCTGCATATAAAGAATGTATTGGTGGATCAGAATTTGCGCCAATGATGTGTTATAACTATGATTTTCACGTTTAAGACTCGAGGAGAGCTGTAAGTTCAAAACCAAGTTGACGCCAATATGTTAAAATATAATCGCCAGCGTTTCGATAAAAAGTTCACCACAATCGATAATTCAATTCGGTTTGAATAAAATAATCATTGCAATAAAATATTGAATCGAAATGCATGAAAGCTATAATGCGTGCTTAAAGCACTTCTCCAGTTAATGTTAACTGACTTGCGCTAAGCAAGGCTTAGGTGAGCTTGAAAACTCCGACACGGAATAAGGAGTCTTGCTAACTATACTCGTATCTGCCGGGTTTCCAGCACGAACAGCAAAACAATTACATCAGTAGCTGATTTCGTTTCTTGTTCATGCTATACAACTGCAAACCACCCCTTCTGACAAGGGCTGTCAAAATGAGGCCATAAACTTTTTTTTCCAGCTATCTCGTATCTACTAGAGCTCTCGACAGTAACCGAACCCGCGTTCCCTTTGATTAACAGTCAAGCGCGGTTTACTGCGAGACAAGCGAAAGCTCATTATGCAAACATGAATAAGCGAATTGCTCTCGTTCTGTCGTCGGAGCCATTTTCATTAAAACCGCTGGCGGTCTGCAACTGGAGGTAATACACGCCAACGACGATAACAATGGGCGGTAATCTATTCTGATTGGTCGGCAGAGTTCCTGGTCGCGAACGAAGCGGGTTATTACCGCCGATAGGAAGCGCGGCGCAGAATTGCCAACTTGATGGTTTTCTCACCAGATCTGGTGATTTCATAAATGGTCTGGTGGCCAAATTTCAAATTTGTAATATGTCGAAAAGTCAAAGAGTTCTGTAAAAATATGGTGGCAGTTCTGGAATTTTTAAGGAAGACTGAAGATTTTTTTTCTATTATCAGATTATCGCACTTTTTCTGTCTTCAGAATTGTTCATTTACCCCCGGGATATACTATGTATACTCCTGCAGAGAGCATGGAAATAACTTGAGATGACTATTGCCTGTTTTATTGCATGTGATTATCTCTTTATAGATAGTGGCATAGGTTATCTCTTGTTGGAATAACGATACGGTTTGGTCCTGTCGCAAGAAAAGTTTTGGAAACCTCACACTGGATTACTTGGATTATACATTTATACAGCCTCAATGTACAGTATGTTAGTGTGTATACGTTAAAAAAGTATCTTAGATGGGAATTTTTTTTTTGCTTTTAATTCTTGGGCGGCTCTTAACAGCGAGATCTTGAGAGCCGACGAGGGTGATTGAGGAGAGTATGAAGCAGAGCCGGAATGAAGGGGGGGAAACGGGAGATCCCCGAGAAAACCCGCCGACCAGCGGCATCGTCCGGCAAGAGTCCCACATGCGAAAATCCGGGAGTGACCCGGCCGGGGATTGAACCCGGTTTTCGCCTTGGTGGGAGGCGAGCAGGCTAACCGCTCAGCCACCGCGGTCCCTTTAATGTCTTAAGAGTGGTGTGTTTACCGGGTGGATCTCCTAAAACCTGCGTAAATATTTATGAACTGGAAGGTTCTATTGATGTACTGGTTTCACAGAGTGTAAGCTTAGACAAGGGCTCGTAATTACAGCGCAGGCGAAGATGTTAATACATAACAGGATGTGAGTTTCTTGAACAAAGTTACATTTCCTCAAATGGAGCAATGACTATTCACGTTAAGAAAATAAAACTAGAAGAAATTTGAATGTCAGTTGTGTTTTCTGCAGTATTCTATTGGATTTAGTTTACGTGTTAAGTAATATGACAATGTTAAATACCTACAGTTCTAAAAGCATTAAAATTTGCGTCTGGGCTGCATTTATGAACCCTTATCTCACACCAATAGCACATCTAATTTCCGAAATATTTGCAGTGTATGTTTGAGGTGATACATCGCGTACGTGGTGGCATGCAACTGCAACGAACAAGAATAAATCATATTTTAAGCTGCAAAAAATTATATTTCATTAATTTTTAATCGACTTCGATTGCATTCTGGTGATTTTTGTATATTTATTTGGAGACTTTCTCTCGGAAGGGTTGGCAGCTGTGGCGCGGCGAG
>NQII01004416.1:0-17322 GCA_002778355.1 Clitarchus hookeri
CATGATTATTTGTATCTCAATTATCAAAAGACAAGCATTTTTATATGAATAAAATACTTGTATCTATTTGAATTTGATCAAACTGCATTACAAATTGGTTAGAGGAAGTATAAAAACATCTGAAAGCACTAGTTTACTAAAACGTATTCTAACCTCAAATCCAATCCATGCCGTTACTACTAGACGTGTTGGCAGGAGAGCAGTTCGATGTTGGGACACGGAGACTGGTTGTGCGCAGCCAGCGGGACCGGTCTACTTCATCTTTAGCCTAAGGCTGTACCGCCAACACAGTAGGTAAATATACAGAGGCGAAACATCCGCACTCCAGCCGCACACGCCACCAAAATGGCGTTACTGGCTGGCAACATGCGGGAACTCGATTCGCCAGTCAGCGCACGGTGACTTACTCGCCAAACGGCAGCCAAGCCAAAAGGTAATTTTTTGCAGCCATTAAAGAAAATCCCTTTTAAATACCTCGTTGTTAGGAGCCGCTCAAATACCTTCACTCTTCCCTCTCCATGGCAATTTTTTTTTAATGCCTCGAGGTCACGTGTGGCCATAAGGAATTATTGCGATGGGCCCTCCCAAGGCACCGCTAGGCATTCCCGTGTATAGTCCGTTCATGGTTACTTCCAGCTTTTCTGAAGCCCTGCTGAAGTTCTACTTTCAAGATATTCCTCCGTCTCATACAAACAAAGCCTAGGAAATTACACCAGGGGGCCAATGCATCACATTAGTGGGCACTCATTTTAATAATATTATGCATACAAACTTTTTCTTACTATGTATTACCAACACACCTTTTTTTATCTGTCATTATTAATATTAGTTATAGATGAAATATTAAATATATATAAATAGAATATAACTAAAAGTTCAATTTAACCAATAATAAGGTACTTTTATGTTAACACAAGTATAAAACGCTTGTGATAACTAGCATACTTAGGAAACAACCAAACACATAATACCTGGGGTGTTTTCGAAAGGTTTGATTAAAAAAGTGTAAGGAAACCGCGAACAGACTTTATCTGGATTTCTGACAATTTAAGATCTGTAACTGTAGGCTATTATCACACGCGATGAAAGCCAATGACTTAATCTACAAATGGCACTTTGTACTTTTTTTACTTGCACTTATGGTGACGACGCACACTGGGGCAAACGGCAACAAAACCTGGCAGAAAACAGAACACTTAAAATGGGCCAGGGTCGGAATAATTGATGATTCTGTTTGGAGGTGAATCGGAACCAACCTGTCACAGCAAGTCGCGCTGTTCGGGCTTCCCGGCTGCCTGGCAGAGCCCTCAGTTCATGCGCAAGTCTGCTGGTGTGCGCACGCGCGTGTCAGCAGTTGAAATGCAACGTCTGTTTGTGGTGTTTCCTAGCCGGTGTACGTAAACAGAAGCAAATATTTAGTGGTGGACCCGTCTACGTCAGGTTATGTAATGATATTGTAGCAATAAGAAAAAAACGTCTTAGATGCCCAAGAGAAATACTATAAACCTGCAAAGAAAGCACGTGCAAATGTAACATTTACGTGCGTTCTATTTGAAACCGTAACATTTTAGTTATGTTTCAAGCGAAATCAAGTATCGATCCTAGTTTTTCTGTGTCGCGTAGTNTATTTGAAACCGTAACATTTTAGTTATGTTTCAAGCGAAATCAAGTATCGATCCTAGTTTTTCTGTGTCGCGTAGTCGTTCTACAATACTGAGCACTTGTTTTTTCCTCCTGCATTGCGCTACTTTCTTCGCTAGGATGACTCTTTTGGAAACTATATGAAAACGAAATAAAATGAAATAAGTTTGTATTGTATCTAGACATATGTTTATTGCAGGTATGTGTTCGGAAACTGTTCATATAACGAGAAGAGAACTCCTAGATAAAATGAGACGTTCTGCGGGAGGCAACATATACAAAATTGAACAACATAAGAGAAAAGCCCACGAAAATAACCAAGTTTAAATATGAAAACGTTGATGACTGGAAGCAAAAATTTTTTCACTTAAAGTCTTTATATAAGTCCCGTTGAATGAAAACGTGCAGAATATGAGAAAAATTTGAGAAACGTAATAAGGGATGGCTTCAGTATTCAATAACATTTTGTCAGTGCAAGGGTATAAACGTAGTCGACAGGAAAATTCATTTGAAGCTTGTAGTGAGCGCACAAAACGACAGAAAACCACAGACCTGAGGGAATATACACCAACAGCTGTTCTTACATACGCAGCTCAGATGAGTTTAAGAGTTGCAGGTCCCACTTCACCTGATTTGTCGTGAAAAAATCATACGGCAGTATCGATTGTGGAGAAGAAAAGAGTTTATGAAGAAATATGAAACATCAAGACAAGTAATGTTCTGATCCAACACAGGCATGCTCAAGTGAGTCACCGTTTAATCTTAGACATGAGAGACGGCAAAGTATGTAAAGTTCTGACGGAAACCACGTCAACGCAAAGATGCTACCTGTGTGGTGCTACTTCTAAGCCAAATAATAACGTGAAAAAAATGATTCGGAGGGAAATAAATACAGACAACCTTCAATACGGTATGTCTGTACTACATGGGTGGATTCGCATATTCGAATGGCTTTTTGGCATTTGACTAATACTTTACCGATCAAGAAGTGGCAAGCTCGAGGAAATGACAAAGACATAGTTACTACAAATAAAACTCGGGTTCAGAGAGGATTTCGAAAATGCTGTGGTTTGATTGTTGTAGACCAACCTATACCAGTCTTCGGCAATACGAATACCGGAGATACTGCAAAACTGTTGTTTCAAAACCAAACAACCTCTCTGCTGAAATCACACATATATATAGAGAGAGATTTAATTAAGAAAATACAAATAGGCCTAATAATTATTGTTGTACCATGTGGATATGTTATTGATGTTGACACATTTTGGGCTTACACTCATAACACGGCAAGAAACTTCGTTAAAAGGTACCCATGCCACCCATAAGTATGTCATACACGGACCGGAAGTTATCACGTCAGCATTGCATACAATTTGACAATTAACAGTAGAAGCCCAGGAAACACGCAATAAATATTTTAAGACACACAGAGATAACTACATCATAAAATGTAGCAGAGAAAACTAATCATGATTAGATACCCGGAAATTTCATGAATTCATTTGAGGACAAGCTAGATTTCAAGCACATGTACACTTGACTTTNCTTTGAACAAATTATTCGTAAGTTCTGATGATAATTTGTTCCTTATTTTGGTTTTTATGATCACCAAGAAGAGCTTGTTTAACAGTAGTATTTGTCACCTGCGTAAAGCGATCCACCTGTAAATTTAGGGGGGTAACCCCCAATTTGGCAACGCTGGGTAAAACTGGAGTATCAGCCAATGAACAACTGACTGGGGTTCGAGTACACAAAGGATTGTGGTGGAGTCTAGTTTGTTGCCAAACGAATCCGCTAAATGTCCGGGTCTCTAATAATTACGTAATTTACCGCTGCCTTCTAAATTATGATACTATTATATCCACTAAGAGGACAATCACAAATAAAACCATGCAAAGCCTTCCGAAAGATGCACAGGAGTTGTTCATTATTCCATCTGGCAGTGGTGATGATGAATATAAGGACGCTGACATTGACGAATTATGTGGTCTGGGTTCCGTAAGAATGTGGAAGAATGGGTTAAAAACGGTTGTATGTCAAAAGGTGTAACCCAAAAATCAACCCATATAAGGGAAATACTCCAGTATGGTAGCTACCTACCCCTGGGAAAGCGTATAATTTGATGTAATGGGTCCCTTACCCCATAGTATTTCTGGGCCTTTTTATATTTTAGTTACATTTTATAGTTGTAGTAAATTTTGTTTTTTTTTCCTCTCCATAATAAAAAATCTGTTGACCATTTGTAAAGCAATATTGCAACGTCTGTTTTTTTCGTGTGGTTCCCCAGTTGTAGTTGTCACTGATAATGGCAGTTAATTTTGTCTGGTGAGTTAATTACATCCCACAACTCTGTCACTCTGTCACATGCACACTCTGGCAGCGGTTTTACTGGGTAGGAGGTAGTTGCATCCCCTGATCTTTACAATCTTTCGAGGTCCTGCGAACTTGCAATGGTCTCAAGTTCCAAGTGTGTTGAAGACCTGCTGTGTCGCAGACTCCGTGCTCCTGCAGACCTGCAATGGTCTTGGACCCTAGGATCCTGTAGATCTGCAGTGGTATCGGGCCCTAGGAGCATGCAGAGCTGCAGTGGTCTCAGGCCCTAGAGTCCTGCAGACCTGCAGTGGTCTCGGCCTAGAGTCCTGTAGACCTGCAGTGGTCTCGGGCCCTAGTGTCCTACAGACCTGTAATAGTCTCAGGCCCTAAGGTCCTGCAAACCTGCAGTGGTCTCAGGCTCCAGGGTCCTGCAGACCTCAAGTGGTCTCGGACCCTAGGGTCCTGCAGAACTGCAGTGGTCTTGGGCCTTAGTCTCCTGCAGACCTGCAGAAACTAAAGCCCAGGGAGTCCAACCAGCCTGCATGGGTCTCAGGACTAGGGATTCTGCAAATCTGTTGTGATCTCAAGCCCTTAGGGTTCTGCAGGCATGTGGCGGCCTCAAACACGGAATTTTCTGCAGGCCTGTGCAGATCTTAGGCCCTAGCATCCTGTAGGTCTGCAGAAAACCGAGTCCCGAGAGTCCAACAGGCCTGTGTGGGTCTCAGGACCAGGGATCCTGCCGGTTTGCTGTGATCTAAAGCCCTGGGGATTTCTGCAAGCATATGATGGTCTCAGACATGAAGTTTCATGAAGGTTTGTATAGGTCTCAGACCCCAGGGGTCGTGCAGGTTTGCGATGGTCTGAGGCTCCAGGCTCCCTGCAGGACTGCGGCAGTCCAGGGTCGTGGTCGTCCAGGGGGTGGTCGACTCCTTAACAGGGGCGTGTGACTTCCTTTTCATACTTCTACGTGCATTTATCTTTTTCATATTACCATTGAGATACATCGTGACGATGTCTCATTTAATGGCAAAAATAGCCCATTATGAGAGCTTTTCAATTTCTCTCCAATCACTTCAGTTGAAAATTAAAGTGCAGAGATAATTTTTGGGTCCATTCAGTAGTTCGAACATTAACACAGAAATGCTTACACGCATTCAGAACATGGCGCAGTTTTAAATTTCATATATGGCAAATCGTCGCTTTACAATGTAATGATATTTTGGAAATAAGTGTTTGTTCAGCGTGTTATTTTCAGAATACGTGTAGGGTAAAATAACGAAAAATAACACATAAACCAATTTTAATTCATGAGGTTAACTCTTTACGTTCCATAACGAACATTAGCATGTACTTATTCAGCACTTCCTTATTCTAAAGTAACCTAAAGAGTGGATTTGAAACTTGATGAAAAAAATTATTTTACTGCAATTAAGCTGTAAGGAAATTTATTATAAACTTATTTTGGGATATTTTATTAAGTTAAATTTGTCCCTGGAGCAACCATTTCAATAACTATTATCGATTGAAGTAATCGTTTTACAAAATAACCACCCCCATAATAATTTAAAATGTACCTAAATCACTCTCGGTTTAATAGGATAAACGCTCCCAAAAATATATATTGGTTATGCAAATGTTAACAAATTTGTGTCAATGAAATGATATTTGATGGCATTATTATCTTCTTAACTAGAAAATAGTTTCTTTGGCAAAAAAAATTACTATTTCAAAGGAGTCGGCACTTATTTGAACATCGTGGATTCTACGACTTCTGAGATTGACTGCCAAGTCATAAACCAACGCATTCGAAGATCTCACGATCTCCGAGGTCTCCAACCTATGGCTAGGAGCCCGTCCATCTGCCGCAGTAACTTGTTCTCCAAGGCCGCGAACATCAGGTCCAACCAACACATTTTAACTACCTTTTTTTTCATTAAAAAAACCTCTAAAGCTAAACACTCATCTACGTGACGAGAGAAATTTATTTCTTTGAGGGACCGACGATGTGTTCCATAAGCACGCGGCCAGCCGACGGACCTTATATGGCGCGCACCCGGTCGCAGCCGGTTGGACAGGGGCGAGTCGTGGCGGGGTAATGCTGGTGTTGAGGGAAACTCTCGCTTCGAGAGTTTGCATCTCGACCGCAGCGCCAGATGTTGTCCTCCCATCGCTTCAGATCTTTCCTCCGAACCACACTGCCCCATCTCCGTGCGTTCTTCCTGTAAATCGACAAAATACAGAGTTGGCAAAATTTCGAAGCCTTTTTTCTCTACCGTACCATATTTGACCGAGTGAGGTGGCGCAGTGGTAAAACCAAAGGGACTCGCATTCGTAAGGACAAGGGTTCGATTCCCAGTCCAGCTATCCTGATTTCGGTTTTTCCATGGTTTCACAAAATCACTCCGATACAGTGTGGGATGAGTCATTACAAAATACTACGGGCCATGGCAGATTCCTTCCCCGTTACTGCTTCTCTAAGCAACTTTCTGCGTCTGTAATGTCCTCGTTTTCAAAAAGACGTTAAGCCCTACCCACCTACCTACTCACCATCCCTCCCTCTTGGTACACATAGTGGGGCTTTCTTAAAAACAAAAATGTCGACGTACAAAAGGTAAGTATACAGAAGTGAAATGGCAATGTGCTTCCTTTCACGTGGGCGTCCCCATTCCCTGACTGGCTTCGCAAGGTTCTGGGTACAGGCGTCGTATCTGATTGTTTACCGCGGGCGGCAAAAGATTTCCTGTTGGCTGGGCTGCCGGTTGGCAGGTAAGTCAACAAGCGCTGGTTGGTGAACGGTATACCTACCTGTTGTAGGACAGTGAAGTCATTTTGCTGACGTGTGTGGCTATAAATTGCAGCATAGTCGTTTGTTTCACCTGTGTATACTTACCTTCTCTGTGATCATACTACTGAACAGAAGTATTCTTGATGAGTTTTGCTAAATGTCTTACTCGGTTTCGTGAGTAATGTCTCAGATAGTAATGATGATTTGATTTAATTTTATGAAACACGAGTAGCCCGGTGGGCATCTACGATAAGAATAAAGGCATCAACGACATGTTTGCAGCGACGCTTTTCGTCAGTGCGAATGGAAAACCACTACGGAAAAAAATACTTCGGGCAATCAGTTCGGAAATATCCCTTCGGATAACCCAAGTGAAGATGGGTCTCTGTGGTGTCGTGGTTAGGCTACTCGCCTTCCACTTAGGCTAACCGGATTTAATTCCCAGCGGGGTCGCTCCCGGATTTTCGCATGTGGGAATCATGCCGGACGTTGCCGCTGGTCGGTGGTTTTTTTTTTTGGGATCTCCCGTTTTCCCAGCCTTTTCATCCTGGCGCTGCTTGATTCTCGCCTCATTTCACCCTCATCGGCTCTCAAGAGCTCGCTGTTAAGAGTCGCCCAAATCTCTCATCACAACTATCATACACAAGTTACATACAGTATAATGCATACACAATAACGAACAGTATAAATTTAACACATGTAATATATAGCATTAAATAAGATAAAATTATGAGTTTTAAAAAATGCATTTAGAGCATACAGTGCAATTACATTTGTCATAATATAAAGAGAAAAATTGACGACAGCTGTAAAAAAAATAAATGTTATTTGATACCACATGGGAAATTATTTAGGCAGTTTAAGCATATTTCTGCTATAAATTGCAATAAATAAAGTTAATAAACATCAAGTGATTATTACGCAACTACACAAATGAATAGTTTAATTTACACAAAAACTCACTCGTCATTTTTGTACCTTTCCCATAAAAATTCTTTTAGTTTTGTTTTGAGTTTTTTTTTCAGCTGGTACATGAGGTTACAGTTTTTGGTAGTTATTGAGTTGTTACTAAGCAACTAACCATATTTAATAGAAAAATGCCATGTGCAATAACATAAAGGCCAAAGCAAATTATACGAGTCAACTATATTTGAGAGAACGCGTGGTGAGCACAAATTACGTATTTGCAGGTTTTTATGAAGCGATTGTATTATTACAGACCAATTTGAGTTAACTATATGAATATAATTTTTTTTGTTAAATGCATTACATTTTATTCTTAGTATAAGTAAACAACTTATAAGTTTTAAATGTGACTTACTTTAATGTGGTTTATTAAAACAAATTAAGGCTAAAATCTCAGCTATAAATGTTTGGCGCGCTTAAATCTAAAAATTGAAATTCCAGCTATAACGATTGATACGCCTTTCATAAGAATTTACTGCAATCTGTTGGCACAGCCGCGAAGCGATTTACACCAACGCCAACGCTGACTATTGTACCGTGGAATTCATCGCACACCTACCGAAAATCATCAACACATGCAACCACCAACCGACTATTGTGCCAGGACCTCAACAGTTGCTGCCCCATTTTCTTGCTACTTTCTCTATACTTTCACTGCGTTCAGAAGGGCTGGGCGAGTCGTTCGCAGTTCGGAGGCACGGCTGCAGTTCAGCGAGCACCCACAGACTAAAGAACTGTTAACAGACATTCCCCAAGGGCTGTGGGAAGGTCTCGGAATGGAACGTCTCCCCGAAACAAAGTTAAGGATAGTATTTGAACCGCTCGCTCGCTCGAGCCATTCACTCCGCGTCTCCACGTTCGGGGACATGCACAGCGAGTGAACCGGCGTCCCGTGTCTTGAGCGTCTTTCTTGTGAGATGTCTGATCTGGTCGAAGTTCCTGCGCTTCTCGCTTCTGAGTCGTCAGTGCTGGCAGGAACGAGCGCGCAGCACGTGCCACACTGCTTACGAGAAGCACACTCGGTACAAGTACAGCGCTCACCATAAACATCGAATGATTGTAACAGTCAAGGTCGTAAGAATATTCGGGACCTAACGGGTTAAAATATTTTGATGGGGTTCGATTTGTTGAGAACAATTTGTATGCAGGTAACTATTACATGCAAAAATATTTGATAAATACAGTCTATAGTTTTCAACTTAAAAATTGCTAACATTTGGCGGGAATTAGGGGTATGAACCATATAATCAATACCATGCCAAACTAATTGTCATAAAATTAACACAAATATCTAATATTTACTACAACTCCAGGATATTGTAATTTATTTATTTTTAAGGAAGAACTCTTTTTTCATGGGCTAGTCAAAATAAAGTTGGCACTTATGAAACCAACCTTTGAAAAAAAAATACTGCCCGTTTACAGACTTGTTACAATGTACATTTGTATGTGGGCTCCGTGTTAAGTTGACAGCAAAGAGATAAAAGTGTTCCTAAGACTCGGCGTTGTATTGCGAGTATAATGTTCAAATTTGTGTCCAGTGTAGTTATTGTTTCTTGTTTTATTCGTATTAGAACAATAATTTGCATATAAGTAACATATTTACGCGCCAAACAATCCCACGATTTCACTTACATGACGCACAAGTAAAGTGACAGTGTTCCTGGCAATGTTAAATTTACATATGGTGGAAGGATACAATGCAATAAAAAAAATAGATCATAAGCAGGACTTTCAAAAGTGCTCAGTTTACCGTTGAAAGTGTATAAGAAAATTTTCAAACAGGAGTTTTAAAAAGTCGAAATTCGGTTAAAATTAAGTTAAAACTAAGTTTTGTTTTCTTAAATTTTGCCGAGTTGTACACCAAAACTATTATAAATTCTCAAAAGGGAATAATTTTGTGGGTTTCATACGTTATTATTCGAAAAAAAAAACCAAAAAATTTTATTCTAAAACAATACATAGTTTCGACATATTGCTAAATATAATTTATACATATCTATATATACATATATTCAGTAAAAGAACCCCCATTAAAATATATAAGCAGTTAGAATTCTGTTCTTAATTTTATATTTCGGGAATTCGCGTACTGAAAGACCTTCCACATGCCTTAAATTCTTTATTACTAGTTAGAAATAACCAGTCAGACAAACGCATTGGAATGAGAAGGGATGGCAGCGAAACAACTGTAACTACAATCTTGTATGATTTTATCCATAAAATGAAAATTGCTTTCCATATCAGTTATGCGGTATTAGACGTGTAAGTACTTAGCAAGCCTGACTGACTGGTTCTTCGCGAGCTAGACGATCTCGAGAGCTTCTCGCATTGCAAGATTATTTCTGCCAAACAGGTTTGCCACACTCACTCCAGGTTGTATGTTGATGCACTTCTTTACGAAGCCTCCATATGTTTAGGGTGTCGGGTACCAAACAGTTAATTATTTTGTATTTGTACCAAATAATGTTCAACTCGTATGCATTGTGTGTAACGCCACTTTCCTCGAACAAAAAAATTACACTTTATGTTTTTTTAAAAATAATTTGATGTCAAATTCATTTTTTTTGTCTTTCTGCACTAATAATACCAAATACTAACTAAGATGTACGTACTAATGAAAAAATTTAAAAACGTAAACCAATGTTGTGGGTTACCGCGTGACACATATGTAATCACCAAATGCAAGNATTTCTGCCAAACAGGTTTGCCACACTCACTCCAGGTTGTATGTTGATGCACTTCTTTACGAAGCCTCCATATGTTCAGGGTGTCGGGTACCAAACAGTTAATTATTTTGTATTTGTACCAAATAATGTTCAACTCGTATGCATTGTGTGTAACGCCACTTTCCTCGAACAAAAAAATTGCACTTTATGTTTTTTTAAAAATAATTTGATGTCAAATTCATTTTTTTTTTGTCTTTCTGCACCAATAATACCAAATACTAACTAAGATGTACTAATGAAAAAATTTAAAAACGTAAACGAATGTTGTGGGTTACCGCGTGACACACATGTAATCACCAAATGCATGTTAACGCATTAAAAAAAAAAGTTCACGATAAAGAAATTTTTGCATATTTTTCACAAATAAAAAATGCATTAATTGTTATTTGCTGATTACATATATGTCAAGCGGGAGCCCACGGCATTAGTTTACGTTGCAAACTTTTTCATTTGTACATCATGCTAGGTATTATTTATAATGGCTACAGGAAAACAGAAACATTTTGAATTTGGCATCAAATTATTCAAAAAATATAGCTTTAAATTCTAGAAAAAAAATATTAAACATAAATATTGTCAAGATTTTTTAACGTAGCAGGATGCAGTGTACTTTTTGTTGTAAATGGTTGTCTCTAAAATAAATTGTTGCATTGAGGAGGAATTTCTTTAACACTGATTCCCCATTTCAAATGTGTGGCTCTGAGCCTGGCAAGCAGCGTCTTTCAGATAATCCCTCAGGCAAAGCGTACATACACGGATAATGACGCGAGGGGCTAGTGACATAGACGTGCTGTCGAAACATACCTCTCTATGGCTGCTGTGGGTAAACTGGCCGCGGTCAAAGTATGCCATTTACTACTAATTCTTTCATAGGCACGCAGTATATGTATACTCCACATGGCGCCAGGACTTCACGGTTTTATTATTTCATTTCGCGAGAATTATCATGCCTTTGTTTTCCTTCTCTGTTTGGACAGTAAGCAAATTCGTCATATTCTCTGATCAGTTAACCGTGGATCAANCATGCCTTTGTTTTCCTTCTCTGTTTGGACAGTAAGCAAATTCGTCATATTCTCTGATCAGTTAACCGTGGATCAACATTTGATCCGCTGTTGGCGTTGATACATACTATGGATATTTCTAACCAACTATTCAGGTGACAACAGTTTCGACTGCTAGTTACAAGTTACGGTGTATTTAGATAATTTGTGCCACGCGAAAAGAACATTTTTTACGTGAATAACTCACACCTTTAAAGCCAGACCGACACATGGTGTACCAAGACAGAAATGACGATGTAAGGCTTGCAGGATGATCTGTTCCGACACTTTACATTGACTACCAACACGATTGAAATAAATGTAGTCTCATCCGAACGAGGCGAGAATGGCCTTGAGATAGCGCCGCGCATGCTCAAGGATCGGAAGGGGCCCCGCGGCAACTGGAGGCAATTTTGGCGTCAGACGTAAGATCTCGTCTAGATCGGTCAGTTTAAGCCATAAAATGCAAATATCCAAGTAAAGGCTGTCCACGATAAAGTGAGCACTTTTGAAACCAACCTATGAAAAATGTCACTGTCCATACCTGCATATATTTTAATAGGTACAATGACCGGTATGCACCCAGTAAAGTTGGTAACGACGAAGGAAAAGTAGTTCCATGCTTTAACGTTGAATTAAAAATATTACGGAAACAGTTCTGAAAACTGAAATTATTACTTTTGCTTTCTGTTTTTTTTGTGCATCTAAGTGTAAGGATTATCAAATTTGTAAAATATTATCTTATCAAATGATTTCACAGTTTCACTTGATCGACGCATGGATAAAGTGGTCAGGCCTTTGGCAACGTTAGTTTTTACATACGGTGGAAGAATGCGCAATGGACATGGAAGTAGATGTTAAGCAGGGCTTTCAAAAGTGCTCAGTTTTCCGCGAACAGCCTATAGATTTTTGTTCATTTCATTCTCAGATTGCAAAGAAAATATTGCACGCCAACGCAGAGCTGTCCGCACGTGAAACCTACAACTGTACCCACAATACAAGCGCAGGCCATCTTTTTTTTTAAAGTAAATATTAAACTACACTGTGTTGACTTCCAATCAAAAGACTTATTCAAATAAATAATAAACACAATTTTAGCTCTTATTTACAAAACCCGGTATGACAAGTTGATTTAATGTGATGTGCTTCGTCAAGAGTATTTATTTTCAGCAAGTGAATATATCGCAATGTCAGGGAGGTGAAAATAGATTACGCGTACGGCGTTCTCGTTGACCACCAACGACTGCGTGCTTACCACGACTGAAATAACACAACGAACTTAAATAATTTATTTAAGTACATTGAAATTTAGACAAATACATCTGACTTCATAATCCCAGTATTAAATATTATACTCATTAATTAGCTTATGCAAGTTTAATATCGCAAAAATAATATGGTATCATTTTTCAGTTTATAAATAAATCATACTGTTGTAGCAATGAAATTTTTCGCCTACTTTCCGAAGAAACAAAAGGCTAATGAGATCACTTTCCTGTCTGCGCGTGTGTCCCCCTCCCCCTAGAAACTTTTTATAGCGTTAGCCAAATTTTATCAAATACAGTACCTTGTAAGGACATCCGACTATTATAGTTTTCGACCACACCAGGCGCTTACTTTCAAAACACTGGCAATTTCTAAAATTTATGGTGTTGTCATATCTCGGAAACCATTCAACCGATTTAAACAGAAATGCGTATGCTGACAGTGCATCATGTAAGAATTGAATTCAGAAGTGGATATTGCTGTTGGTAATTCATAATCCCAGAAGGTAATGATTCGCCCGCGGTAAAAGGCGGAAACCTGTTCATATGGTTGTCATATTCCTCGACGCGGCATACTCACTGTGTCTGTGCACATGCTGTCAGAGGATCCCTAACCTCAACTTATATAGTGCCCATCGGTGTCCCCATTGGAGCCACTCGGCTGAATAACTATTCACCTCATTGTCCTCAGCAGCGGGGAGGGTGTTGTAAATATATCCTTCTGTAGTGAATCTAGCTGTGTATTATGTTTCTAAAATCAAGTATATTATTTGAAATAATTTGTAGAAACTAACAAATGATAAATTTCAATCACTTACAATAAATTTCTTAAATACCACTGAAATATTTTTGCTTAAACACGAAATACTACAAAAATCGCCTTTGTGCGGCGTGCACGAAATAATTAAGCTTCGGTACAGGCAAAAAAAGAAAAGTTATATTTTGCTGTTGCTCATGCTAGTGCGCTCAAGCACGCACTGCGATAATAATAATACTTGTATGTCACTTTTTCGCCTGAAAGCGTAAAAAGTTGATAGACAAACGTCTACGTTATACGTGGAAACTTTGCAAGCACGAAGTTCTCTCGCGAAATACCGTTCACCCAGGCATTTACTGTCTCACCATTGTCAGGAAACTTAATGATGTGCACTTTTTAGCCAGTCAGTGTAATTTACAAGACACCGAGGACAACGCATGTTAAACACCGTGGTGTATTATTACACAGACGTCTCAGTTTTCGTTATAGGCCCGGCCTACCAAGCCGGCAGCCGCCAACTTCAAATGGGGGGTCAATGTTCAACGAAATTCCTTCTCATTGCGTCAATTTTAAATATAACTGTTTCAAACAAGTAGTATTCTACGTGCAATTTCTCAAGGAATGTTTATACGTTAAGACATCTTGCCAATTGTTTCGTTTAATATGTTTTTTCTAAAATGTAATATTAAAATTTACATATAACAAAACAAAACAAAAAAAAAATTGTAATATTTTTTTTAGAAATAAATTTGTGTAGCAATATTCTCTGAGAAAGTATCGTCAAAATGTTTTTTGTTTGAAATATTTATCTTTAAAATTGACTCATACTGTGTTTATCATTTACATGAGAATATTTATATAAAAAGATTGTTAAAAGATAAAAAATGGCCGAATGGAAAAAATAACTAGGGTTTAAATAGTGCTCACTTTACTGTGACTTTCAGCAGCTTCAAACAAGCATTTTGTTCTGAATTGCATAATGTGACGTGAAACGTCTTGAACTTGGTCAAAGCATGTGGGCTGGTTGTACTTATTTATAATTTTTGTTTTGCTCTCAATATTGTGTTGTGATACGTTTTCCGATTAAGTTTTAATTAAATTCTTTTAATTATAAATTGCATATTACAGTACACGACAAAAGCCATAGTTTCTTCTGTCCAAGGACAACAAGAAGTTTAAGAAAATAACACTTAAACCCGGAAGTCTTACGGAATGTGTATACCTCGATGATGTTTCATGGTTATAAAAATTAAGTCAGAATTTAAATGCATTACATAGGAAACAAAATGCTATTCATATCATTTAATTGGTTCGCCACTCTTCATACAGCATCTTCATCCAATCAACGTCCCTCTCATATATATACTTATCTTTACTTTCGTCAACCATCTCTCTCTCTCTATCTCTCTCTCTCTCTCCTTTTTAGTTTTTTTATCCTCCACTTGCAATTGCAGCATCTTCTCTGGTAACCTTCCCTTCTCCATTCTCACCTCATGGCTATATCATGATTATCTAGACCTATGTATTTCTCTTTTAAACGCGTTCTCTCTCTTACACACATGCACACACACACACACGCTCAGTTTTATTTCTCCATATATTAATTCTTGCAACATGTAACCTAATTCTCAGGAACTTTATATCACATGACATTACATTATATTTCGATATATTTCGATAAATATATATATATGCCTATCAAGAGAGCGATGTGGCGCAGTGGTAAAAACACTGAATTCACATCCGGGAAGATCCTGGTTCGATTCCTGATTCGCCCATACATATTTTGGTTTTCCAAGATTTTACGAAGTCACTGTATACGATTGCTAGGTCAGTTTTTTATTAGAGGACCCCACATTGGCTGAATGCATAGAACAGGATAGGGGAATGAGGTGATTAGTTATTCAGCCGAGTGGCACCAATGGTGACACAGATGAGCAGTATATAAGTGGAGGTTGGGAAACCTTTGAGATGTGCGTTTCCCCGCTGTTCATGAGCACAGACAGAGTGAGAATGCCGCGTCGAAGAACGCCTTTTACCGCGGGCGAATCGTGGCCTATCGGGATTAAGGATTACCTTAGCGCGAATTTGGTTTTCGCGTTTGGAAGAAATGCCACAACAGTGAAGTGGGTATGGTATCAGTGGGTCGAAGAGGCTGGGGTGAGCGAAGTTAAGGAAGTCATCACCCTCATCGCACCAACAAGTGCGAGGACGGAGATCTCTTGTGCATGGCGCATGTGGTATATCAATATGTGTCCGCACGCACGGCTCGTCACCATCTGCAGCATCAGTACATCGTGTTCAGGTGCCACTGACTGCTCACCACAGGAATCTTCAGCTGCAATGCAATGTAACCTCGGGTCTAGGGGGACGAATGACATGCCATCGTCTTCGCTGATGCATTATGCTTCTGCTTGCAGCACTGATATGGTCGCATTCATGTGTGATGGCACCGTGGCGCACGCCTGTCCGAGTCCTGCATTTTGCACCGACATACCAGCACAGCACCTAGATTTATGGTTTGGAGTGCTATCGTATTCCATTCCCGCTCCCGTATAGGCCGCATCACTACACGCCGAGCAGCAACTGTTACATCGCGGTGGAGGTGTTGGAGCCTGTTGTTGTCCCTTAACTTCAGGCACAGCCTGGAGCCCTGTACCAACAGGACAATGCACGACCGCATGTGGTACACATCGTCCGAAGGTTCCTGAATGACCACCATATCACTCTGCTCCAATGGCCTGCGCACTCACCGGATCTCTAGCCCATCTAAAACGTGTGGTATATGGTCGGAAGACGACTAGTCTGCCACAGGACACCCGCAGCCATAACGTAAGAGCTTTGGGCTCGCATCGAAGCAGAATGGGCAGAGATACTCCAGATGGTCATCGAAAGTCTCTGCCCCTCAATGACACGTCGTTTAGCAGCTGTTATTTCCACCCGTAGTGGGACCACAAAGTACCGTGTTCTCTGTGTTATGTACGTCATACCGAGTTGCAAGAGTAATCAATATCCCATTTGTATGATGGGTATTCTGTCCAATAGATATGATGATCGAACCTCGTTCGTCGTGGTGGGGGACGAGCGCAATGACAAAATATTTGCTATTACACTCTTATCGAAAAATGGCGGTTACGGTTGTTTCTGCGTTACGTCTTCATCACATGTGCACGGAAATCGAGTTACAATGACGCCACCTTTCCTTCGAGTGAATTTATCCTGTATTCACAACATAAATAGTCAATATGGCGAACACGTAAGCAGAATACACCAAAACACCGAATATATTCGTTAGCGTAAAAATTATGGTATCTGTAAAATGAATTTCTATGCTAAATTGAATCTATTGACTCTATGAATACAATAACACTTATATAATATTGGAGTGAAGAGATTTCTGCGGCTCTTAACATCGAGCTCTTGAGAGCTGATGAGGGTGAAGCGAGGTGAGTATGGAGCAGCACCGGAATGCAAGGGTGGAAGGAAACTAGAGATCGTCGAGAAAACCACCGACCAGTGGCATCGTTTGGCATGATTCCCAAATGCGAAAATCGGGGAGTGACCCACCGGCAACCGAACCCGGGCCGCCTAGGTGGGAGGCGATTATTCTAACCACTACTTCACTGCGACCCCACTCTTATAGTCGCTCAAAATAGGAATAAATATATATCGAATATAAACTTAAAAGTGTGTAACATTTCTGAATGATATGGTAAGAGGCGGCATGATGGCTGGTTTTTGAAGGTGCAGGCGGAGGGGTATTTGGAGGATTTAAGGACAATGGCGGATCTAGAGACCTAATATCAAGCAAGGGGCTACGTTG
>NQII01004416.1:17342-40641 GCA_002778355.1 Clitarchus hookeri
GGCTATGCATCACGGTCAACAAACTACAGTCTTGCCAGTAAGTATTAAGTTTTAATTATACATATAAATGTCAGTACTTAACAGATACTGTACAAATAAATACTACTTTTAATTCTATGTTGCTGTGTAATTATTAAAAATGCTTTATTAACAATGTACAGTACCTGTTTTCAAGGATATAATTTTATCCATTATAAAAATAAAGCTCTAAGAGAGGATCTCGAGTGATCTCAGCCCCCCTCCCATTCTCTACAAATGGAACCGCCTCAGCCAGAGGAAGGAGGACTTGATAATGCAGTGGCTCGTGTTGATGCAGTTAGGAAGGGAGGCCGGGCCGCAGTGGAGCTCTTCACACCGGGCTTCTAAAACACGCGCTAAGAGACGCGGCCTGCGAGCGGCTATTACCACCTGATGGCCGGCATACCATTCGTAATAGCTGTGGGAACTGCGTTACGCTTCGCCACGCGTCCGCGCACAAGCGGCCAAATTAAAAAAAACAAGAAGTCGCGCACGGCTTTACGGGGAAGCAGAGAAAACGGTTTCATTCATCCCGAGCTGGAGGAGGGCAGGCGCACTTGTGTCGTGTGCTACAGCGGCGCGAGGAACGAAAACTGACGTCCGCAGCAGCACATCTTCAAGTCTTCGGCGTTACTGTTCCGGGTAATCCCTAGCAGGAATTTTTAAAAGCCTTAAAGTCACGCCTGTACATAAGGAAGAGTCGTGACGGCCCCTCCCAAGTCTGCGATATGCATTCCCGGGAACCTGAATTTCTTGTAAATTAGAACTGTTATAGACGGTTCGCGGTAAAATGAACACTTTTGAAAGCCCTGCTTAAGATCTACTTGTACGCACATTGTGTATTCTTCCGCGTTATGTAAAATTAACATGGCCATGGGCCTCGTCACTTTATTCATGTGTCGGTCAGGTGAAACAGTGGAATTATTAAAAAAGTAAATGTGTTACAAATGTGGTTAATTTTTACATTTCGATGCATAAAAAACAGAAAGCGAAAGGAATAATTTCAGTTATTGTAAATAGTTACATAACACTTTATATTCGACGTTAAGATATGGAACTACTTTCCATCCATCATTACCAACTTCACTGGGTGCATGCCACTCAGTGCGCCCAATTAAAATATATACAGGCAGAAGTAGTAACTTTTTCTAAGGCTGATTTCAAAAGTGCTCACTTTATCTTGAACAGCCTTTACAGCACGATATTGTTGCGTACGATGTATGCAACGGATTAAACTACAGACTCCACTTTGTACTTTTCTGATTTTTCTTAATGATAGTGGGCAATAATATTAATCAATGTGCCATTTTTTTAACATTTTCACTTATTTATTCAAATATATTTATTAGGGTAAAAGTAAAGAGTAGATATTTTTTTTTACTTTTCCTAGAAAAAAGCATTTTCACAATATTTATTTAGTGCAATATGCTTACACACGTAAACACTTATTTTACAGACAATATTTTACTAAGTCGCCTTAAGATGGTGGTATTTTTGCCATGTTGTCCTTATTTATATATGTTTCAAAATTAAAACCTTATTATGACACACGCAACTAGTTTACAAAATTCTTGTAAACATAATGGACTGATTTCATTCTGTATTTTCCCATGTGAAACAGAAAAAAAAGAATAAATCTTGATAACGGTTACAGTTGCAAAAAAACATCAGAAAACTATTTTGGACTAAATAATACATTTTAACACATATCCAGACAGTCCTCGTCTTTAAATATTCTATCTGAAAAGTAAGCTACGGTGAAGAAAAAACAAATCCATAGTGGGAGGGATACATACTACGCCGTTAATACCTGTCAATAATTGACCTTAATCGTGAATGTAGAACTTTCCCAATTCCTATGTCAAGTTACGTTACTTTGACGCAGTACGAATATGGCCTATAATTACTACAATTGCAATGTCCTAAACTGAGCTTTCTCAAATTGTCACTTGAGTACAGTAGGCCTAAATACAGCGAATTTGAACTTTTTTCTTTGTTGTACCTATGTTGTATTCAAACGTTAATTTGTAATCGATTAACATGCAATACGAATTATTGCTTTAAATAAATTCGTATTTATACACTATTTCAGGGCAGCGCACAATGTTAAATTTCTTTCAAAGTCAGTGGGCTTAGCGGGTTTTGTTAAGAGATAGATGTCTTAATTTATTAAAAGAGTTTATTACTATGTCCTGATTTATTTATTATAATTACATAGCAAATACTCTCGACTCAACAGTTCACAATAAATTGCCGTCACTTCTTATTTACAATTGATAAATTCAGTCAATACAAGTTACAATCGCCTCAATTAATGTCATTAAGTAACTCAAGTCAGTTCCAATAAACAGTGTATCAAAACCTTTTGAATTATTTTATATATTATGTGTCCATATTCCACAGTTCCAATATTTACAAAAAGTCCGTATCAAATGTCGATACAGCGCCACCTTAGTTCATTCCAGATTACCCCAGTCCGTAATGTTCTAGAGATCTCCGGACATCCTTGTGCACAGTAGCCTTCAACTCGTCGGGTACCACGCCCTTTCGTCTGTCCACACCACACCGTCAGCGTCCGTCCTCTCCGCTGATGTCCCTCGCCAAATCAGACTTCACCTGATTACCGCACTTCAGTTAGATGGCTTCTACCGAAGACTACCGATCCTCCGGCAGCGGCGGTATTTATAGTGTTGTTGGCCGTAGCCGAGAAAATTTCTCCAAATGCCGCGTTGCACCGAGGGCCCTAGTTACCAGAATATTCTTGCGCGTCCTCTAAAGTTGTCAACTCCACCTTCAGGGGTGAGAGAGAGGGGTTGTGATGCCAGCCAGGTCTGCTGTCAGTCATTCCCCCGGCCGCCGTGTGGTGGAGCAGACCGCCAGGGGGTGGGGAGAGGAGGGTCGAGGTGTAAGTCCCCCCCCCCCNCTGCGCCCGTCCGCGAATAACAGGAGCCCGCGCCTAATGCGAAAGTCCGCGCTTGTAACAATGTTTTAGCATGATTAACACTAATTTTAAATTCCACTTGATAAAATGATCTTCGTAATTTGTTAACCAATAATAAAGTATACGTTGAATTAAGACATTAATTTTTATCTTAGTTCTTTGATGTCCGTTTTCATAATTTACGTCTTATGTTGTGGTATTTTTGCGCAAAAACCTTTAAATACTAAAAATATGTTTTCTATAATCTTAGGACACAATTCGAGACAAAAGTTCAAATGCTTGTCTTAGGGCACATCTTGTCTCTGAGACACTCGAGCTTCGGACAGCGCCGTGGCGTCAAAGGGCCACGTGAACCAATCAGCGTATTACCTATTGTTTTAGAACACAGCTTCGGATAGCGCGTTGCAGATGAGCCCTTAAAGATGGTTGATTATTTGATATTTGTACGAAACACCGTTCAAAACTAGTACACGGTACTTACAAGTACTATTTCATGGGCAAAAAAAATTATATAACATAGTTTTTGCATTATGGCATGTCAAAATCACTTTTTTTTAGTGTTTTGGGACGTATAAATTAAATATACGAAATCATCTACAGAAAAATTGACAAGGGCGACTGAAAATGTATTTCAAGATATAATCAGAAAAAATGGTTTTACAAAAAATTATAGACTGCTATAAATTGAAAACATGCACAAATTTCATTAGTTTAAGGAAATTTTAAAAATTGCGAAAATATTTTATATCGTGATTTTAAAGATTCCTTGAAGTAAATCGTTATATCTTATATAAATGTGAATTATCTCATTTTTTGTAAGTAAGTTAGTCTTTATTATTTGTACGTCACTTGAAACTTCGATTTTAACCGATTATTTTGTAAAAAAATATGCCATGTAAATTTTTTTCATGAGAGGAAATAGTACTAGTAATTAATGTCTTAAAGTTGAAAAACGTCTCCTGCAAACATGAAATAATGCATTTTTTAGTGACCAGCACCCTTGAGGCTCCCGACTACCTACAGCTATTTTTGCCTTCGAAAAGCGCGGCATCCACAAGAGCTACACTGACACGTCCATCAAGTGTGCCATCGCCTTTACGCGCAAATCTTTCAGTCGACGAACAGTGTTCTCGTCGGGCTTCCTGTACCAATAGGACTTTAAGGAGTGACCTTATAATTTTATTGGTGGAAAGTGTGTAGCAAAGTTCAGCGCAAACTACTGTCGTATTTTCGGTCGTGTCCGGGTTGTAAAATGTTTTTAAGAAACATCAGTCTGAAAAAGCAGTTTTTAACGATTTTGGAACGCTGCAAAATTATGTTTATACGATACGTGGTATCATGGAAGTAACATTTCGTCCTCGTGTGTGGTATGTCTTCGTTCTGTAAGTAAACTAATTGGGGACACCTTAAATATTTTCGTCAAAAACCCCAGATTTTAAACATGTTGCAACTTAATTCAATTTCCAAGTTGTCGACTGCCTTAAAAGCTGTTGAATCGAGCTTGATGCATTTAATTTTCCCTCAGTTTCACTACAGTTTAATTAATTTATTTTACAAAATTGGTGTCATGCAAGACAAATGAAATGCAGCATACATTTATGTATTTTATAAGATGAAAGAAAAGGGCATTGTTTTCATTCAAAACGAACTTTTCAAAATTGTATGTAAAACGTTGGTTGCATAACGTTTGCCCAACAGAAAAATACGTAACACCAACAGTATATTTACCAACTTGTACCAACCTTCAACCAAAAATTTTAATGCTTGAAATAATTACACTTGTGACTTGCTTTGGCATTTTCTGATTTAATAGAATTTCTAGAGGATGCTAAGAAATCTCATAACATTTTCGTGGTAGCATAATTTTCGTTTGCATATTACGTTGTGTCAAAATTCCGTTACTCTGTGTCTTCCAGCCTAACATATAGACAACCTTTCCTAAAAATCCCAACAAATATGTTGCTACTATAGGGGCCTTAGCGATGTCGCTCAAGGTAACAACACTCATCTATTATTGTGAATTATTTAATTTCTTAGGCCGGTGTTGGAACTGATCTTTTCGTCATTTCGTAACTTGTGATTTGGTAAGTTTCAATCTGGAAGCTGTTGGTCGTCACTTATTCAGCATTCTTAACAACTTATCGAAATGTTAACTGCAAATTTATTTTAAGAAAAAAGTAATGTTTAAAGATAAAAACGTAATTTACTTTGCCAAAATACCTGGATTTACTTCATTCTAAAATTTTAGGCCACTAAAATTTACAATATGTTACGGTAACTGTAAACAAACCTGCAATTGTCTTAATATTTTAAAACACTGGTTATGATCACAAAAGTAAAGTTATTTATTACAAAGGAATTTAATTATGTACGCTCTTTTTTATTTTGTAGGTTGAGCAAATATGGTGGTGATCTGGTGATTTGTTTATTTTGTAAATTAGTAATTGGGAAATTATCTTACGTACCAAAAATAAAATAATAAATAATCAAATACGTTACCACTTTTGTATAATAAAGCGGGCCACGTAACTCTCCAGAAAAGTAAAATTACAAGTTCGAACACAGACTTGGTTTCCAAAGTGTGTGCCCTGTTTCACATTCGCAGAGACCCCGGGGTCACAGATAACTGCTTATTTACTTATCGCTGGCCTTTTCAAGTCATGCGCGTTATGACTCTGGATGTCTTTAACTTGCCTTCCAACCGCGACCACTCAGTGACCTAACCTCAATCTAGCTGACCCCGCGCAACAAATCCAAGTCACATTTGACTGACGTAAAGAAGTGGGCGAAAAATACAGGAGCGTTCTCTTTTTCTCAGATGCTTACATTTGTATCACTCTAGTGGCTTAACCTTATTTGCCACGATGGAAGATTCCGTGCAAGCTTGCATGGCAGCTTGTATCAGTGTTGGGTAATAATTTAAAGAAAGTAACGAGTTACTTAGTGTAACTTTATGGGGTAACTGGCTACATTTTTGCAAGGTAACTTGTAACTTAACCAAGTTACTAATTTTTAACGGCCAGAAAAATAAAAGTAACTTTAACGTTACTTTTCTCTACACGATAGTTTCATCTCATGTGCAGTAGTCACCAGAAAAAGAGACAGGAGTGCTCGCTTGACGTCCGTTTACATTCCTAAAACTAGTTATGTTACCTACGTTGCCAGCGGGCCTGTCCCTTAAACATTAATTCTTTTTTTTTTTTGTGAACCATGCGTAATAACTAGTGCCCATGGAACCACCGAATACGAGCGCGCTTCCCCCAAAGTGAACGTGTTTTGCGCTGTATCCAAAGACTCTGTTTTCGGCCCTTTCTTTTTCACGAGCCCACTGTTACTAGAATACCTAATTTGGACATACTTACAGAGTGGTTGTTTCCTCAGTTAGATGAGGTGGGGAAAGACTTCATTTTCCAGCAGGATGGTGAGCCCCCTCATTGGCACACAGCTGTTCGCGGATACCTGAACGAGACGTTGCCGCAACGCTGGATTGGTCGAGGAGCAGCTGGTGGCCAGGCTCTTCATCACTGGCCTCCAAGAAACCCGGATCTTACCCCGTGCGATTTTTTCTGTGGGGATACATAAAGGATCAAGTGTTTCGTCCACCAATGCCGGCTAACGTTGACGACCTCAAAACGAGAATTACGAACGCCATCCAAACCGTAATACTGGACAACTGGACATGCTGACAAGAGTGTGGAACAAGTTTGATTATCGTGTAGATGTCGCTCGGGGCTCTCGTGGTGGTCACATTGAGCATTTATGAATGTATGGTAATCAAATTTCACAGTTCCGGGGTTCATTTGATTGGTCAATCAAGGTTATATGTTGTTTGGTTTTGATATTATAGACTTTCAAAGTTGGGGTATTCTTTTATACTCAGCCTGTACAAAGTTATTCAAAGGGTGTTGATACGCTGTTTATTGGGTATGATTTTAAAATTTTTAATTACATTAATTTATTTGAATTAACTGTAAATAGCATGTGGTATCAATCTAATGTGAGATATTGAGATGACAGCATTTTATTCATTGTTATTGTAATTAAAGTAGGAAATTATAATTTAACTCTTTTATTTAATTAAGACCTCCATCCCTCAACGAACCTGGTTCAGCCCACTGAATTTGAGAAAATTTTAACAGTAGAGTACTTACGTACTAAATAAGTTCATTAGAATACGCTCTCATACAGAGGTATATTGTTGACTGATGCTTTCTGCTATAATATTTCCCTATTCGACATGACTTCAGTATTTGGCAATACTTGCCAACAATGAACGTCTGTAGATTGCGTGAAAGTACAATACTTATGAGAGGCCGCTTATCTGGAGCTATTTTCCGCATCTGAGGAAGAGAAACACGGGCGTGATAAGATCTCCGTTGCTACGCGTATTAAGCGCGCTATTGCCACTAAGCGCAGGACTATGAACAGACGTACATTGTTCTCGTCGTGCTGCGTGTACCTGTGGAACTTAAAGCAGTGCTCCTATTTGTGAAAGTTTCTGGTAAAATTTAATGCAGGGTTATCAAATATTTTTTTATGTAGTTATATCTGACGCGTATATTTTGAGATACGAAACTTTGGAAAACTGTTTTTAGCTATGTTGAAGAGCTCTGAAATACCGTTTCTAACGTACATAACTTCTTGAAAACACTCGACAAGTAACGTCTGACGTATGTGTTATTTTCGTAGATCTGCACTTTGGACGCGCATTTAATAGTTTTTGAGGGAAACGTGCATTTAAAAGACTCCGCAACGCAGTTAAAGCGACAAGTAGGCGGGATCCTTAACGTCGAAAAAACAGAGTTCTTCAGAATACAGAAATGAAACATCCGCTTATTCCGCGAACTTCAGCCGGACACGGGACCGCGGTGGTGAGTGGTTAGACTGCCCGTCTTGCACCAAGGCGATCCGGGTTCAATCCCCGACCGTGTCACTCAGCATTTTCGCAAGTGGGAATCGTGCTGGACGATGCCGCTGGTCGGCGGGTTTTCTCGGGTATGTTCCGTTTCCCCCACCATTGCATTCCAGCGCTGCTCCATTCTCACCTCATTTCACCCTCAACCCAGCCGCACACGCCAGCAAATTGGCGTCACCTGCCGCAGACGTGACGGAAACCCTTTCGCCAATTAACCAATGGCAACTTACTACCCAGCCGACAGCGCAGCCAATATGGAATATTTCGCATCACGTAGCAGCCAATCGGACACAAGGCCAATTTACAGAGCCTCGCGCTGTCAATCAGGTAATGGGTAATGGTCGTTGAGGTAGCATTTTCGAGTGAGGTCCAGCGGGGAGCGGATGTACCAGTAAGGGTGGGTTCACAATCTAAATACATTCGCACATAGAACGTAACAGTAGAACATTCACGCGACCAGAATTCTTATGCGAAATTTATTCACAATTAAATAATTATATATTATTTTCAGCCAATGAAATTTTGAGACTAGTTTGACGTCAGTTAGCAATGTTGGTAAATAATGGATTTTCGAAAGAGATTATGGAATGTGTTGAACATTTACGGTGATTTAAAATAAAATAGCCTTTTTGCTCTTCTTTGAAATATTGGTTTTGCGATCGAACATTTTTAACTGACCTATAAAAATTTCTTTGAGTAAACTTTTAACCTTTCTTTTCTCTAAATTGATATCTTGCGGCATTTTTTCGTTTCTGCAGCATAGCTGTTCTTCCACTTCAAATAAACAGATTCTTTGAAAATGTTATACTCTGCTCAGATTGGCTGTTGCTCCATGTGCCCGCACAAGAAATGAACAATAACTATTTCCTTAGTGCACAATGTCAGGAACTCTCATGTACACGACCTGTTACGTGCAGTTATAAATCAATAGGATGGAAAATATGGCGGTCACTCCTTGTACACACGACACGACCCGTGTTCTGGGCTTACTGTTATGCTTTCAAGTGTGAACCGAGCTTAAGGCAAGTGGAAAGGCAGCGCGCCTCAAATCCGCCACCTCGGCAGTGGGGACGTCGTAGTTAGAGCAGCCACCAGAGGGATAACGCCCCGGCAGGCACTCGGGGCGCTAAGTCGACGTGGGACGTGTGACGTGGAGTTTAGAAGTTCGCCCTAATGGCCCTCGCCACTCGCCACTGCTTACACGTGCAGCGGCGTGTCACCCGCCACGTAGAAACCATCATCCTGTACTGAACTGCCTTGTGGCGGATTCACAACCGAAACACATAGGCAGAGAGCATATAAGTAGAATGAAATGGGGAGAGCTGGGACAGGGACTGGGGTTTACGCTGCCGAGGTGCCACTGGGGCCATCTTGGATTTCCCTTTTTTTCCCTCGGACTTTCCCCTTCTTCCTCAAAGACGCTCAAAATCGCCAAAATTTCCCTCAAAATTACTCGAATTTTTTTCAAAATCAGCAAAATTTCCTTCAATTTGCACAATGTGGCTGGCACTTTCACAATACGGCGGAATGCTGCAAAAATTTACAACAACCAGCTACATTGTGCAAACATTTATAAGTACCTCACGATCGATCATTCCATACCAGCATCATCCATCTTGTCTCAAGAATGTTCGAGTTCATGCAAATTCTTACTCCACCTTGTTATAAGCATATATTCTATGACATATCCCAAGTACGCATATGCTAAGGACTCCTATACCAATAAAACAANCACCTTGTTATAAGCATATATTCTATGACATATCCCAAGTACGCATATGCTAAGGACTCCTATACCAATAAAACAAATATGCTAATTGCACATATATTAATCACATTTATGCTTATCACGCAAACTTCAATAACCTACCTTGTAATAAGCATACATTATACGACCTATGCCAAGTACGCATATGCTAAGGACGCCTATACCAATCATACATATATACTAAATGCATATATACGAATCACACTTATGCTAATCATGCACAAGTCAATCACCCCGTCATCTTGCGTTCGGCGCCCCACCATCTTGGATTCCCATTCGTGCCAGCTAGACTGTAGCATCAAGGTGGTAGGGCCAAGGACACCCTAAACCCTCTTATAAGCACAGTTGACAACCATTTACCATCTTCTGAAGCTATAGTCAGCGAATCTAAATCATAAGCATAGCTCCCAACATAGAAAACGGCAGAAGGGTCAATTATGCATTAATGCCACCTATAAACAGAGATGCCTGGCATTTCCTATCCACGAAAGCCACAACCGTCAAATTCGTATTACTGGTATCATTCCTGGATGCAATCAATGCAATAAGGATAATTTGGGACCTAAGCCCTGCTATAAGCATAGTAGGGCATCATTTCTGAAGTATTTAAGTTCAGCTAACATGTAACAGTCAGCCATACATGTAAAGAAAATTATGGCATGTATACATGAAACTGCGTTGCAAGCATTTCGTAGTAGTTAGTAGTTACTGTAGCATGTAGGAGTGTAGGGACCTGAAATATCACACATACTACATGGTCCGCGCGCACTCGTCAGTCACCCACCACCACGCTCGTAGTCTGCTACCGCAAGTGTTATATATACATAAATAAACGTTAGCACGGGTAACATGCAACAACCATCCATACACGAATAAGTTAAGGTATAGGTACACAATTATGCTGCGAGCAAGATGTATGTAGTCGTGGGAGGTTACACAATAATTAATACAAATAAATAAACACAATCAGTCTAACAAGAGGGCCAGCATCCTGAGACATCGATAGCATTGGTAATCCTTAGCAACAACTACAAATACATTGGAAAAATAAAGGTGTATACAATTGCACCAGAGCAAGGTGTAGGTCGTCACTGGTTACATTAAAACATGTGCTTGTTAATACAAATAAACACCGTCGGTCTAACAAGAGGGTCGTGGGAACCGCATGTAAAATATATGAAAATGCCCTGTATATGAAAAAATTGGTTACGTTACTATAAAAAAATATCCGTTGGTTCTGCAGACCGAAACATTGATATCAACATTACCAGTGCACCAAGAACATGATAAAAAGTTGGAATGCTCGATCACATGAAAAGAACATATGTTCACAAGGACCAACCTCATAAAAAATCTACAATGTACCAAGTGCGATACACATTACGTGACTTGTAAAGACGGTGTTCCTTTGCTTGCTACGAAACAACATACTTTTATACCATTAGTCGCGCTTGAGAGACGACACTGCTACGTGCTGAGGCAAACAGATGAAACAGTATTAATTATAAAAGCAAATAGTTATAGGCATTTACCAACCAATGCATATTGTGTGAACACCGAGCGCTCTACGTTATGTTAGGCGAAAAAATTTCCATTGTGATGTGCGGGAACAATAAGGACAACACTGCTACACACTTATTCAAACTGACATGAAGATAAAAGTAAAGTAAAATGGTTAATATCACTTACCAATAATTGCAATCACATATTACACAAATGTCGGGTGCTGTACGCTGCATTAGACGATGCTAGACAAGACCAGCCCGACGTAGTTAGTAAAACAGAACAGCAAAAGAATTCCGTACGAACAGATTGAAATGAAACCGTCAAATTCAAAGTACAGCCAACACTCACAACACTAGCAGCAGAATNAATTCCGTACGAACAGATTGAAATGAAACCGTCAAATTCAAAGTACAGCCAACACTCACAACACTAGCAGCAGAATGCGCCCGAACCCAACCGATGTTGTGCAATCAACTAACATCTTGGGAATCTGTAATACTGCCTCAGGTGGTCGGCCAGCGGCGGGAGCACCATGCAGGTCTCAGCAAGTCGAATGGATGGTGCATAACGCTAGCCGAGAGAGACGCGTCAGGCTCCAGGGTGGCAGAACAGCCGAGTCACACATGCACTTCCCTTTACGAGATGAATTCAGTTATACAGCACATAATAACAATTTTATTTAGTTTTAAATATCATATACATGTACTTATTTCAGTACATACCATTTAAAGTGCTAGAACTGTAAGCACATTTAGAACGAATTAGCCATGAATCGCTGGCCTCGAATTTTTATTAATATAGAAATATAATTAAATGTACGAACTTTGTAATGATGAGTAAGGAGGCATCACAACACACTTATATTTCAACTATGTATGTTCTCTGCTTTAAGAAGACCAAAAACATAAAGAGAAGAGGTTTACCTTAACTGAAAAACATTGGTGTAGTTGTTTCATACACAGAAGACCTGGAGACCACGAGTGCATCTCGAAGCTATCGATGTTAATTCAACAGATGCACAGGCCACAATGACCACCCTGCATTTCCATGCATGGTATACATCACCAACGAAAAAGCAACTCGCCACTTACAATTATTGTAATTACACCACCCTTGACAAAATATACGTGCATTTTACATATGCTATTGGAATTTTTTAGGAAATAACTCATGTACCCTGATGGTGTTGGAGACAGTGCACCGTCCTTGATAATAAGGTATCGCAAGTTCAATCCCCCANATAACTCATGTACCCTGATGGTGTTGGAGACAGTGCACCGTCCTTGATAATAAGGTATCGCAAGTTCAATCCCCCAGAGAGTCCAATCATTTCACCAATAAAAATACAACATGATACACAATTAAAACTTTTGTGTTATATCTACATATTTAATTATCGATCACATCATGCAACAGTCCCAATTAACTATATCTCCAACAAATATTTTGTACACACTGTACTCCATGCATGCTCATCACAAATACTTGCTGTATACCAGCCATTTATAAATATGTAACATACAGGTCACACTGTGACAACCCGAGATGGGCAGCACGAACTGCCATGTTGTGATGATGGTATACAAGCATACATAGTGTAAAAATGGTTCCCACTTCGTCGTCGAGCATGGCGGAAAGCAGATCGTTACATCTACATTCATCTACCTCGATCGCGTATGCCGTAACAAAATGAAGATGTAATCATTGATTGAAAACTTACCATCTGTAACACTGATTGCATTGCCAACAGCAAGGGGCTCTGGAGATTCGCTCTTTACATCACGATGACACGAAAGTAGCCATTGCATGTTCAGATTTGCATGCAAGACTTACCTGTTTTGATAACTGCGACGTGGTGTTCGCCCGCAATGTTAGTCAGAAAAGGCATAGCAAGATGTGCAAAGACAATGTTTGTTGTTCATCAAGATGTGAGTGCAAGTATTGTGGCAATTAGGTTTACTGTGCATGTATGTGCATATAGTTAAAATCCTTATAACTTTGCAGCTTACAATAAAATTGATCTCCAACAGATATTTGTACATAGCCATACTCCATGTATGTTAATCACTAGGGCCAGTGACTTTTCGCGTAAAAATCGGAGCACACAGTAGACTTAAATATTATATACACACCTCAGCTGTTGTTATAACTCCATTGACTGCACGTGCAGCGTCCGTCTTTGACAAAGCCACTCAGGACTAAGTAACTCCGACACTGAACCTTCGTGATTCGTGCGCAAACTGTTAACACTGGCCAGAACATTTTTTAGCCAATCAAAGAAGCTGGAGATCCTACAGTTCTTTGGAATGTATCTTGTCCCGAAATATTTTCGCAAAATATCACTGCCCCTATTAATCACTAATACTTGCAGCCTACCAAACATTTATAAACACATCGCAGTAGTTATATTCTTATGAGATATGGATATAAAAAATACGAATTATTTTGTTTATATTTATATTTTATTGTATTTATTCCTATTCTTAAACAAATCACACATAAACACAATGTGTCATTCAATAATTCCTCTAGGACCGAGTTCATCAATAATATAATTTATCTCTTCAATGAAGAATGATATCATCTTCTTTGCAATGGAACCAACACCTGCAGTCTATCAGCCAAGTCGCTGGTGTCTTCAGAAAATAAGCAGCTAGACTTCACGAAACTCTTCGCAGAAGGTTGACGATACATGTCTGCATGTATGTTATTCCGTGGTGAGTAGGTTGCGAGATACCTCTGGCCTAGAGTACAGGGTTAGAATCTGCGTTTTTTCTACGCCAAATTCAAGTAGCCCTTATCTTCAACAAGATGTTTACGCTTTTGCTTTGCAGATGATGGCACTTCATCATCAGTAAAATAAGCTTTTTCACATTATCACCAGCAGTCCTGGAGGTCACATTTTCGTTCTCGACATCCTGGTTGGTTGTAACATCTTTGTTTTTCACATTACCAATTGGCGGTGGATGTTTGTTGTTCACAACTTCTAAAGGTCCGTATGGCTCGCACTTTGCATAATGCATGTCTGAAACGTTCGTATTTCCTTCTTTACACACTGTTTGGAACACGATGCATGTCCGGGTAATGTTGTGGGCGCTTGAACCATCGTTGGTTTTCATGGTGAATCAGCAGGAAGGCTATCCATAGCCTTGTCTTCCGACAATAAGTTCAATGCATGCTGCCTCGTGCCAAGCAAAAGTGCGTAACCTTTACATGTACCAGCGTGTCTCTTTAGATTATCACTTCTGCCAAGTGCTGCACCACACACATCACTTGTTAGTATTCTGGAGGTCTGTTTATTTGAACATTCTCTCTGTACATGGCGACGTGCATTGCACATTTTACTGAAGGTCTTGCCACTATAACTGCGTTGTTTTCCATGTAATTTTTAAACATTTTTTTGAAGGTTTGCATGTAGTCGTACAGGATATACTCAATTGCACATCCTCAGTGGTTTTCATCATCTTCAAGCATTTGTGAACTCAAAAACTTGTACTTATATGCAGTGCTGACTCATCACTGCTGATTCCTCACTGCTGACTCCTCACTGCTACCTTCATGCAGTACCGGTGCCACACATTTAAGTATAACAACTGTGTGAATTTCTGCGGTTGCAGTAATTTATACCACCATTCTGCGAGTCGAAGACGAAGCTATGTTGTAATTTTCTGTAGTGGGGTAGAGGGAAATCAGTATGCGCCTATTTGCTAAGTGGATTGAGCCCACCAGTGGTCAGTTCTAGATGATTCACCGATGCCAGGGTCCAAACCAAACCCTCGGTAATCATTTCTTCTTCCTCGAGACATAACTTTAGTATACTTTTATCCATAGTGTTTTCTATTCCTTCAAAATCATACACAGCTAGCTACATTCGATGTCTTGAAGGCTCTAGTATGATTTTCGTCATCGTGGGGCTCTGGTTTCGTACAGCTACAGTTCAGCCATATATTATATTTTACACCACCATATTTTTCCACCTTTTCGATAAGTTGGTTTATCATATTTTGTGTTCATCCTTGACAGGAACGAGCAATTATTGTGCGGTGTATTTGACATATTCAGTGCAACATAATATTTGAGAAGATCCCTGAATGTAGATTTCTTCAGGAAAAATCCATTAGCATTAGGTTTCAGCTTGCAGTGCACTGACTTAGGCTGTGTTGTACAATCAGATGTTGATGATGATGCGGCAGGTGCAACATCCGATATACTATTACAGACTGACTAAGATAAATTTTTTAACTTACATTGTAATTTTGAAGAATAACCTTGAGGTTGTTCATCAGTGCTCACCTTATTCTTTCCTTTACAAGGTTTCAAATGTCTATTTAATTGTCAACACGTGCACACATTCGTTGACACTCATCACACTGATATGTCATATGAATGGTGCTCCTAGCACATTTACTTTTCTCATGCCTTCTTGTATCGTATGCATATGTAAACGTCTCGTCACAATAGTTGCATGGATGTCTTGGCGGGAGCAAAGAGCAGCTTTCATCATTCGCAGATGAACCCACATATTTATTTGGTAATCTTCGCAAATAATGCTTTTCAGGCAGTGCAGCGAGACTCTTGCGTGTTGAAAGATGTCTTTTCAAGCTGCTACAACGTCAAAACTGAGATTTACACTTTTCGCACGTGTTCGTAGTACGCTCTGGATTCCGATGGCAACCAGCTTCATGCTGTTTGCAGTTGTTTTTGTTAGGAAAGGTCTTCTTGCAGTAGCAGCACATATAACTTTCCTGAATATTTTCGATCGTGGAATAAGAGCATGTTACCCACTGCCACTGTTCACTCTTCGCAGTCTCAATAGCAACTGATCTGGTCAGCCTATCCTGGCATCATATATTGCCAGTCATTTTTTCTTTTCGCGACTGACACCACTAGCATAAAATTATGCAAATCACAATATATGTCTTGTAGAAAAACGACCACAGTGTACAGTTACAACACGATCAATTTCTCCCATGTAAGTCTGTAAAGGAAAATAGTTATAAGCACCAGCTAAATATCGTATATTGCGCGAACATCGAGCACTGCTTTAAATTAGGCCAAAAAAATTCCACAGTGAAGCACGGAAGTGATGAGGTCGACACTGCTACGCACTGATGCCAGCAGATGTAAAAAATAGTTATAATCACTTACCAACCAATGCGTATTGCACAAGTTGCGAGAACTCTATATCACACCAGTCGTTGCTAGACAAGACCATGCGTCTGAAAACTGATGTGGTAGCTTTGGTTAGTACAGCAGAATAGCAAACGATTTTCCCCATGTATACCCTCCAACCAAGCTATGCTACAGTACAGTGGCAAACGACGCAGCGTAATTTGCGAGCATCAAACAACCATTGTCATATTAGGCTAAAATAAAATACTTTGACAGAGTCGAGAAGGACAGGAGCGACAAGGTCGATACTGCTACATACCGATGCAAACAGATATAAAAAATAAAATGTAAAGGAAACTAGTTATAAGCACTTACCAACCAGCGCATATTGCACAAGCGCCGAGCCTTGCAAGTTTCATTAGATGATGCTAATCAAGACCAGGCAGCAATGGCTAGTACGGCAGAATATCAAACGATACACTTACGAACCGATCGGAATGAAACCGTCAAATTCAGATTACAGCCAACACTTACACCCCGCATCAATGGCGGTGGAACGCGTCCCCCCTGTCACACATTGTGTGATCAACTAACATCTAGAAAATCTGTAGGTAGTCAGGTGGTCGAGACCGACGGTGTAGGCACTGTGCAGGTCTCAACGAGTCGATGGGAGGGTACATACACTATTCGTGAGTCGAGGCAAGCTCAAGGGTGGCAGATCGGCTGAGTCACTCAAGCACTTTCCTTTATAATGGGAATTCAGTTATACAAGGAGAGGTAAAAAGTTATTTCGTTAAAAATATTATATACACACACACNAATGGGAATTCAGTTATACAAGGAGAGGTAAAAAGTTATTTCGTTAAAAATATTATATACACACACACACACTTATTTTTAAGGATAAAGGGGAAAAAACCCTCTGAGACCCTTGTGAATATATGTTATTTTCATGTCCTCGAGCATTCAAACTTTTTATCATGTTCTTGGTGCACTNTACATACACTATTCGTGAGTCGAGGCAAGCTCAAGGGTGGCAGATCGGCTGAGTCACTCAAGCACTTTCCTTTATGATGGGAATTCAGTTATACAAGGAGAGGTAAAAAGTTATTTCGTTAAAAATATTATATACACACACAAACACTTATTTTTAAGGATAAAGGGGAAAAAAACACTCTGAGACCCTTGTGAATATATGTTATTTTCATGTCCTCGAGCATTCAAACTTTTTATCATGTTCTTGGTGCACTGGTAATGTTGATATCAATGTTTCGGTCTGCAGAACCAACGGATATTTTTTTATAGTAACATGGCTGATTTTTCATANCCAGGTATTTTTTTTATAGTAACATGGCTGATTTTTCATATACAGGGCACTTTCACATATTTTACATGCGGTTCTTGTGACCCTCTTGTTATACCGACGGTGTTTATTTGTATTAACAAGCACATGTTTTAATGTAACCAGTGACGACCTACACCTTGCTCTGGTGCAATTGTATACACCTTTATTTTTCCAATGTATTTGTAGTTGTTGCTAAGGATTACCAATGCTATCGATGTCTCAGGATGCTGGCCCTCTTGTTAGACTGATTGTGTTTATTTATTTGTATTAATTATTGTGTAACCTCCCACGACTACATGCATCTTGCTCGCAGCATGATTGTGTACCTATGCCTTAACATATTCGTGTATGGGTGGTTGTTGCATGTTACCCGTGCTAACGTTTATTTATGTATATATAACACTTGCGGTAGCAGACTACGAGCGTGGTGGTGGGTGACTGACGAGTGCGCGCGGACCATGTAGTATGTGTGATATTTCAGGTNACGTGGACCAGGCCAATAACCAGCAATTTGTCGGAACGCCGTTCGCCAATCACCGCCACTTACTAGCCAGCCGGCAGCCCAGCCAATAGGGAATATTGCGAGCACGCAATAGCCATTCAGACACAATGCCCATTCTCAAACTCTCGTACAGCCAATCAAGCAATTAGTATGCCTTCATCAAAATAACCGCCACGCCATTTCGTCTCTATGTATTGATTTACCTGTGGCATTACAGTGGTACTTTTAATCTTCTGAACAAAATTGTGTTCGTTGGAATGCTTACAAATATATATTTATCTGTGTCTGAAAGAGCCAATCACTTACCCTCATTGTAAGTATCATTTAAAGGACAAGCCACTGTTCGTGTTCCAATAATGGACTACTTTTGTGCCAATAACACTATCAAAACAAATATATGGATTGGATTTGAAGTTAGAACACTTTGTATGAAGGTGAGTAATCTTGAGATCGTTGTACACTTCCTAATCCAGTTTAAATGCTGTTAAAACATAGTCAAGTTGGTTAATGTATTTTATTGTTATCCGCCGACTGACGCGCAAGGAGCGAGTTCAATGTTAGCTCCGATGCTATGAGGGGGGANTTTTAATCTTCTGAACAAAATTGTGTTCGTTGGAATGCTTACAAATATATATTTATCTGTGTCTGAAAGAGCCAAATCACTTACCCTCATTGTAAGTATCATTTAAAGGACAAGCCACTGTTCGTGTTCCAATAATGGACTACTTTTGTGCCAATAACACTATCAAAACAAATATATGGATTGGATTTGAAGTTAGAACACTGTGTATGAAGGTGAGTAATCTTGAGATCGTTGTACACTTCCTAATCCAGTTTAAATGCTGTTAAAACATAGTCGAGTTGGTCAATGTATTTTATTGTTATCCGCCGACTGACGCGCAAGGAGCGAGTTCAATGTTAGCTCCGATGCTATGAGGGGGGAGGGACCCACCTCGACCCGTTTTCCGGGGGAATGATTGACAGTGGCGACCTGTCTGGCGTCACATTCCCTCCTCTCCTCTGCTGGAGAAGCCGATGAATTTAGAGGATGTGGAAGAATATTCTGGGAAACGTGACCCTGGGTGCAACGCGGTATTTAGAAAAAATTCTGGGCGATTGCCTATGACTCTATAAATATTGCATTGGTCCCTGTGTTGGGAGTCTTTTAGTGTAAGCCAACTATCTGAGCGCGGTAATCGAGCGACGTGTAGTGCAGCGAGGGACATCGGTGAAGATGACGGACGACGACGGGAGATTGCGAGACGACGGCGGACGAGATGTTTAGGGTGTGAACGGACGAGAGGGCGCGATACCCGACGAGTGAAGGCTACTGTGCATGAGGGCGCTCGGGGAACTCTACAACATTGCGAACTGGTGGGATCTGTACTGAACTGAGGTGGGACTGTATGAACATGTGTTACGGACTTTATTGTAAATATTGTAACTTCAAATATGGACATATCATTTATAAAATGATTTAATGGGTTTTGATACACTGTCGTTAAGACCGTTTTTAATTTATTAATTACATTAATTTCTTTGAGGTAACTGTAAATTGTATTTATATAATTCGTTTATTGTAAACAACAAGTGATATAAATTTATTGTGAGATATTGAGATGAAAGTAATTTCTTTGTAATTATTTCTAATAGATTAGGCAATTATTATTTAGTATTTTATTTAATTAAGACCTCCATCCATTAACGGACCACGTTTAGGCCACTGACTTCTGAGAAAGTCGTAACATCATTCATATAAAAGGGTGGGTCTGTTAAGTTAGGATGTAAACAAACACGTGCATCACTGTTGACCACGAGACTTTGACAGTTGTGTTGGCAATGGGCGAGTCATAATTGGGTACACGCGCAGACGACGAAAGTTGGTCTACCTCAATTTTAGTTTATACTTTCGCCAAAACTAACACATTGTTTACATTACGCACTTGCTCTGAAATGTCACTACATGGATTCTGACTCTACTATGCTGACTTTATGGCAAAATCATTTCTTTAGCGCAGGTAAAAAAATCTTACATCTTTCAGTCGGAAAGGTTTAATTAAATAAACATAGCTTTACTGTCCTTGATTTCATTTTTCAGATCGGTTTTCTTTGTGAGTAACTTTTATTACTTCGTATGCAATGCATTTTCTTTTGTGAGGAAAGTTAGCATAATGTTCTTTTGCCTTAAAATTAAGTTGTAATAATTAAATATGTTCGTCAGGTTATGCCCAGAACTTCTAAATTTATTACAGTTTCTTAATGAAGTATGTAAAAGGACGCAAGTATTTACACGTGAAAAAAGTAAGCAGTTCTCAGCTTAAACCAGTTGTCTGAAATAAGTATAAGTTAACGATTAACANTATTTACACGTGAAAAAAGTAAGCAGTTCTCAGCTTAAACCAGTTGTCTGAAATAAGTATAAGTTAACGATTAACACATTATTATTGAGAAAGTAACGTTAGCTTTATTTCTTGAAGTAATTTATATATTAAAATTCCTTACTTCAGCTGGCAATAATAACTTTATCAGAGATTAGAAACACCCCTAGCTCCCGGCTACATAAATGTTTTTGGGACAGTCAAATATATTGACACGACACTGTTGAACAATATACCGTAAACGCACTGTCCCCTGTCATTCGCAGCAGGTAATTTTGTTACGGTGAGGTCACGTCTATAAATTACATTGAATGCCTACTAAAAATTGCGTACTGTTCATTTTATACGGGTTATGCTGACATGCAAAGCATAAAATTTCAAATATTAATCTGAGAAGAACGCAGCATTTCCAAAGGTTGGGCTCGGGCTTCATTATAATAAATGTTAATATTTTTGGAAATTATTTTTAATTCAAGTTGAAATATTCAGTCAGACATAAACCCTCGGAAAATTCAACTGCAACTGCACTAGATGTGGGGTTGTAGGATTCTTGACGTCACACTCGTAAATATACCTGGTGTTACCGTCTTAATTTTAAGTGATCGACACCTATATCGATATCACTTGAAGAAAAGGCCTGGTCATCTACCCAGACATTTATGCTTCTTCAGGAATATGCCAGACCATATATTGTACGGAAAACAAAGAAACGTTTGCATGTCCGTACCTTGGACAATTATGAACAATCCTGTTGCCAGCAAAATTAAGTCCAAATAGATAAGTAGCCTATATATATATAGTACAACGAAATGCACAACTTAGTGGGAGGCGATTTCGGGATGATGCAAATGTACAGTATTCTGTCTAAAACTTCTTGGAAAATTCGAGATGATACTCTCCCCAAAGGAGGAATATTCAACCTACATTGTTTGGGATTTTGAGATCCTACTTTCTACGCAGGGAAAATCGTCAAATTTATACCATGACGGGATCGGTGTATAAATCGTCTAGGAGACTATGTACAATAGCAGGAGTAGATGTTGAAGTAGGCTCCTTTAGTCAAAATAAGTTATGGCAATACTTATAGAAAATTTATAGGCCTACTCTTAAATTAGTTAAATGTGCAGAAATTGTGGTATAACCACCACCCAAGTTTCGTTTTAATCTGAGTCAGGAAGTAAACAGAGTGATAGTATATATACTAACATTTGTAAAAAATGCAACATCAAGAAGGATACATGTGATTGAAATTAACTTTATGCCAAAGATTAGGTACATGTCAATACACTATCGATTAAGATTACAGAACTGTACATGATCTCTGTCCTTGAGCATTTAGTATGGTGTGAAGAAGCCCCCATGTGCTGCAGACCCCTAAACGTCATGGCATGGAATCATAGAGGACCTGGATATGTTCCTGGGGAATATCCCTCCACGCGGTTTGTATGCGAGTTCACGAAGCATCAACAGTGGTTGCTGGAGGTCCGTGACGAACAAGTCGCCGACCAATCATATCCCAGACATGTGCGATGGGCAACATGTTAGGCGAACGTGCAGACCAGGGAAGCAATGGTACCCGTAGTTAATTCCTCGCCGCATGTGGCTGGGCATTGTCCTGCTGAAATATGGCATATGAAGTCACATGAAGGAGGGGCAGTACCTCGGGCTCTAAAACCTCCCAGATATAGCGATTGCTGTTCAGATTTCCCTTAATACGTAGGAGTCGAGATCACATGTTGTATCCAAAGGTGCTCCAAACCATCTCACTTGGCATTTGTCTGCTATGCCTCTCCACAATGCCGGCTGCCAGATTACGGTCACCACGGTAGCGTCTAACACGTATGCGGCCATCACTGTAGGACAGGTTGAAGAGCGACTCGTCCGAAAACACTATACTTTGCCACTCAGTACGCCAGCGACGGCGTTCACGTGCCCATTGCAGTTGGAGGCGTTTGTGGTTTCTGGACAATGGAAGCCGACGCAATGGCATACATACCACCAGTCCAGTCCGCAGCAGATGGCGTCGAACCGTCGACGCAGATAGGTCCACACCCGTTGCACTGCTCCAGTGTCGAGCCAACACTTTGGACGAGGCTGTACGGTCCGTTACGGCCATGTGGACAAGATGGCGGTCATCCAATGTTGTGGTCACATTGCATGGTCCAGTACCCGCTCGTCGCTGCATACGAACCTCTTCTATCCACATTACCAGCTTATATTGTTTACCAGTACGATATTGATGTTATATTCCGCGGATGAGGTGGTGATGTCGTTTCTCCTCACCGCGTATTTTCGTCCGCGAAAAGAAAAAAGTGCGCAATCATGGTTTTTAAAATAAAATTACTTTTTTTTCGTACAAAAAATAAAAATCTAACGAATTAATTAATCTATGGTGTAGGTTTTATAAAGAAATACTCCGGATCACTTGAATAAACTATTTATTAGTTTTAAGAAAANCATTTTATTTTACGAGGTCACAATACAATGGTTGTTAGAGTTAAAAACTAAACTAGGTGATCAAAATGAAATGTAAAATAGAACGATACGACATGTAGAAGTTTTCTGAAGTTGTGCTAACTTCAGAAAGCTTTTTAACATCATATCATCCATCTCAAACCTTGCTTTCAACACGTCCATAATATTAATTCCAAAAGCATACAGAAATATGCATAATATTGTTAAATTATTTTTTTCTAATAATTTGATGAAACTACAAGAATTTTAAATATATTTCCAGCCCGTAACATAAGAATTATCAACTTTAAGAAAATACGCTATCTGTTGACCATAAAGAGAGTTACTCAAAACTTCGCC
>NQII01004416.1:42213-132959 GCA_002778355.1 Clitarchus hookeri
CTTTTTCTCCTTTAGAGTCCCACTTTTTCCTTTTTTCTTGAGGGACATGGACAACCAGAGGTGAACCGAATATTTTTAATGTTTGAATATCAAATGTTTTCTTTGTCCACACTTCGTATGGAGTTTTATCAACTTCAGTGCTCTTCCCAGTTCTATTTAACACATACGCTGCCGTGTTAATTGCTTCCGCCCACAATGACTTAGGCAGGTTTTTAGCGCATAGCATGGTTCTAGCAGATTCAATAAGCGTTCTATTTTCTCTCTCTGCCTTGCCGTTTTGTTCAGGTGTGTAAGGGACTGTGCGTTGATGTATTATTCCCCGGTTGAGAAACAATCCTTCCACCTCCTTATTTACAAACTCGAGTCCATTATCGCTTCTGAAATACTTCACTTTATTTCCAGTTTCATTTTCCGCTCTGTTTATAAATTTCTCGATGCATTTTTTCACTTCATGTTTTCCTTTGACGAAGTAAACATTTCTATATTTTGAATAGTCGTCTTTAAGCACCACAAAATACCTCGAACCTCCCACAGATGTTTCCTCCATGGGGCCACAGGTATCGGCATGAATTAACTCACACGTCCTCGTTGTTTTACTTTCACTGTTAGAAAAAGGTAAACGATGAATTTTCACTTTTAAACAACTTTCGCATTTCCCAACACAGCTATCGTTGATGGTAACATTATTGTTTTTCTGAACATTTTTCACGTACATCATGTTTTTATGAACAAGTTTTTCATGCCACTCATTTGTGTCCGACTTGGCTTGTGCAGTACCTGCTACCCCGCATTTATAGCGAAAGTTCAGGTAATACATATTTCCAGCTCGTTCCGCGATTGCCAACAACTTATTTTTCTTGTAAAATTTGCATAAGTTTTCATCTGTCATCATGACATAACCTNTAATTTGCATAAGTTTTCATCTTTCATCATGAAATAACCTCTTGCAGTGACGCATTGCACAGAGAATAAATTTGTTTTTAAATCAGGCACGTACAACACGTTGTCTATGGTTGTGTCAATCCATTCTTTGCCATTTGAGACTTGTTCCGACATCTGTCCGCGCCCCTGTGCACTAATTTGCATTCCGTCACCCAAGATTACGAATTTATTTGGTACTCTCGTGAATGAGGTAAACAACTCACGTTTGCAACACATATGTTCACTTGCGCCGGAATCAATTAACCACTCTGTTTTTTTATATTGTTTTTCGAACAAGTTTGACACCACAAACGCGTTACTATCCCTGTTTTTCTTGAAGCGGCACTGATTCTTGTTATGGCCGGATTTATTACAATAAAAACATTTATTGTCTGATCGGTTATTACGACTGTCTCGATTTTCCATTGAATTAATATTACTTCTGCATTAACTTGCATAATGTCCAAACTTATTGCACTTGAAACATTTAATATTTCTCTTGTCCCTTTTTTTAGCGACGAAAGCTGAAGACTGCGCTGCTCCTCCTTTCTCATGTAATCTTTNTTTTCCAAAAGAAGACTGCAATTTTTCCAAAAAAAATAAAATTTTAATATGCATTTTTTTTATAAATCACAATACCCCTTCCACTGATGGAAAGCATCTCCTGTAAGCATGCCAATGCAAGTGACCAGAGGCGGGATTTCTCAGTACCCTTAGCGAGACTAGCCATGTATTGTGAACTATGGGAACTGACGACTGTAAAGTATCTCAGATTGTGCGAGTGAGATGAAATGATAATCTTCTGTCTCTCACGACCTTACCTAGTAAATTTTATGCACCTCTCTGCGAGTTTACACTATGTTACGCTTATGGGAGAAATGTAGAAAGAGAGAGTGTAAATTTATTTTCTTTCTGTCACGACATGACCTTGGAAATTTTATGCACCTCAGTTATGAAACTAGATTTTACTGGTAATTCTTACCCCTCCCCTCATTAATTTCTGCTCAGTTCCCACACTCCGACTTTTTGTGATGAATAGGAAATTGGGGTGTGGAGGGAGTGTAAAGTAAAATTCACTTCGCGGCCAATGGGAGATCGGTGCGTGGGAGGAGTGTAAACTACAATTCACTTCGCGGCCAATAGGAGATCGGCACGTGGAATGAGTACACTGTAAAATTCCCTTCGCGGGCAATGGGAATGGGATTTGTTCATGGTACAAGCCTCCGTCTCCCTCGCAGCCAATGGGAATTAGATTTTGGTTGCAGCCAATGAGAATGGGATTTGGTGAGGCCAGGTAGGCGTGTCTAAAAATAGGCATATTTCCCCTCAAAATACTGCAGACAGAACGTAATATATTCTGACTGCCAGGACACAGTCCAAAGACAAGCCCTGATAGAATTTTTTACTCAGTACAGACTATATAAACAGTGCAGAGCCAATTTAAACGAAATATTCAATATTGATCAGTAAAAAAAAAANTTACTCAGTACAGACTATATAAACAGTGCAGAGCCAATTTAAACGAAATATTCAATATTGATCAGTAAAAAAAAAATCATTTTCAATAACACGTTACAGTAAAAGCGAAGAAAAGTGGGTGAAACTGATATATTTTCTACACCNTGACTCAGTACAGACTATATAAACAGTGCAGAGCCAATTTAAACGAAATATTCAATATTGATCAGTAAAAAAAAATCATTTTCAATAACACGTTACAGTAAAAGCGAAGAAAAGTGGGTGAAACTGATATATTTTCTACACCNAAAAAAAAATCATTTTCAATAACACGTTACAGTAAAAGCGAAGAAAAGTGGGTGAAACTGATATATTTTCTACACCTTGGGATGTACACGTATTTTGTAAAAAAAAAATTCATTTTTACCAGCCACAGTTCCATTAGAAGTAAAACTCGCGAAAATGGGCTTGATCTGTGTAGAGAACAACAAACATTGAGACTTTTTTCTCAGGTGTTAAACGCACATTTTAACATAAGCATTTTTAAATCGCTGTTAACATATTGCGCTAAATGCGCTCGTTATCAANGGTGTTAAACGCACATTTTAACATAAGCATTTTTAAATCGCTGTTAACATATTGCGCTAAATGCGCTCGTTATCAAAGCCACAGAAGAAACCGAAAATTACAATTTTTTTCTTTAAAGTAAAAAACGCCTTAATTTTTTTCTCCAGGTTTTAGTGAGCCAAGCATTAATTTGAATTATGATGAGCAAACTATACCTTGTCAAAGGCTGTATGTTTCAAAAATGCTTTTTCATCACAACAAACACCGAATAAAATAATCTAGGAAAACTTACTTTTNACAAACACCGAATAAAATAATCTAGGAAAACTTACTTTTTTTTCCAGGTTTTATAATATTGCAATTATCCTTTTCGAGATAAAAAACCTGAAAATCTAAATTTTTTTTTGGTTTACCAAACATACTTTTACTATGTATGTTTTTTTTATGACGAGTGCATTAGCACAAATATTTTTTTATATTGAGTGCGTTAGCACGAAACAGAGTTATGAATCGAAGGAGAAGAAACTTCTATACATCATATTTTCCCTGTGCACTGGCTTTAATTTTGTTTTAAAGAAATTACGTTTTATAAGAAATAAAGGTGTTAGGAATGTGTGTGGCGAGTGTTTTTTTTTCCAAGGAATATTCTCTGTTTGTCCCCACCAGTATGTTCTGTCTGTTTTTTTTTTTTTCATCAATCGGTATGGTAATGTGTATATTTTTCATCCATCAGTATGGCAACGCGTATATTTTTCGCCATCAGTATGTTCTGTTTGTCTCCAACAATAGGTTCTGTATTTTTTCTCTTATCATCCATCAGTATGGTAATATGCATATTTTAAGTGACGAACCGGAACGCCGCTCCTGTCAGTGTACCCTTGTGTATTCTCGAATGGGCTAAAGACGAAAGCGTGTTTCTTTATTTTACAGCATATTAAAGGGGCAGCGGCGGCGTAGTGTCCAGGACGCTCGCCTCCCACCACGGCGATCCCCGGCGGGTTCACTCCCGGATTTTCGCATGTGGGAATCGTGCTGGACGATGCCGCTTGCCAGCGGGTTTTCTCGGGGTACTCCCGTTTCCCTCACCCTTGCATTCCAGCGCCGTTACATTCTAGGGTCTCATTTCTGTCATGCCCGGGGATGACGGTCACCTACGGGTCCCAGCTGGAAATACCGTCACTCGGAGGGTGTTGCCTTGCCCTGGGTGCACTCCCCACACGCCATTTATTTATTTATTACAGCATATTAAAGTTTGTATGATAAAGTAATATGCAATCGATCCCTGTTGGAATGACAAATTTAATAATACATGTAAGCCACTGTGGTTGAGTGAGCTGCTTGCTCTTTCCTAGGCTCCAGGCGGCCACGTGCCATCCACAGCTTGTGTTGAAGGAAGAGCAAAGTACAACTTATGCATGGCTGCCAACTCGTGTATACTGCACGTGGTACCAACCTTAACTCTAGCCATCTGTGATGCTACATTGCGCGGCTAAAGATAATTTTCGAGGCCGCCTTCACCTGCAAAGTGTTTCCCTCCTAATCATTAAATTATTTTTAAATAAATACTTACGTTCATACATGTTATATATATATATATGTGATATTAGTAGTGGTGGCGACTAGAGTATTACTGAATATTTTAATTAATTTGAAGATGTTTTCTTTAAATTATAGCAAAACTTATATAAAATATTTTTTCTTTACAAACGGTTTTTTTTATTTAAACTTACTTACATGAGCAGGAAAATACGAGATAAAAACTATATAGAATTATGTATGTACACATCACAATATTATTCTTCTGCATAGCAAAAAATACAAGGAATACTTTTTTTTAACGAGTTTCTTCTCTGAGTCATGGGTGGCATTACACACATAATATTTTTTTTAATGTGCAATGGGTTATCATAACTCCACAATCTTAGGGCTTCGGAGTTGCACGGAGCACAGAAATGTCTTTGATAGTTGCACTTGTGAAGTCTTGTGGCGTATCTCGACGAGCTGTCGAAACAGCGGGCAGCAGCGCTGCTCGTGAAGCTCTACGACGTTCGTTCCGATGGGGCACGCGTTACGAATCACCGACTCTGGGCATCTTCCAATCACGAACACTGGGTACTCGCAAATTATGACTTCCTTCAATATGTTGGGAATTCTGTCGTATGGAATATTTCCGTAATCCCAAATTAGTCCGTGCGTTTCGTACGTCTATAGGTGGTACGCCTGTGGCGAAGGTGCGGTCGAGGTACTGATGTGGACACAGCGGTAAAAAAGTGAAAACTTTGGTTTCTATCGTCTTCGTCACTGTACGACATGGTAATCAGCTTGATGGCGTAAGAGTACAACGGGCAAATACCTTACATGTGGCAAAATATATTTTTTTCACTAATTTTGTTATATAAAAAACTTAAGTTTCCATGCACAATAAGAATTTTTTTTTCAGAAATATTTTATAAATTCATTTAAAACTTTATTGAGGTTCATACACCTCGGGTACCTGTGTTCTGGGTTGGTTTCCTTTTTATTATAAATTTTATTTATACATTTTTAATAATACGTTTTTTAATTAAATAATTTGATTTTTTGGGAATATTTGGGTTTTCAAGGTCAAAGGTTACTGGGGTCAAGGTCAAACTCAAGGTCACCGACGGACAATATGGCTACCGGGGCACCACAATAACAGAGCATGAACAGCTCATGCACTCTCATCCCCCATCCCCTTGGCCCCGACTCCCCCAAATTGTGCTACTGATGCTTATTCTCAAAATTGCTACCAGATAATTATGATTTATTTGCTTTATCTAACATAACACTTCATAAATTTCTAGCAAACTTGGTAAGTTGGAAGTATCTATAACAAGCTACTTTTGGCAGCCATTTTGTAGATAGCGCAACATGGAAAAAGATAGTTTTATGTCATCTCGGGAACAATAGAACGATTCCTAACAAATTTGGCAGCCAAGTAGAATGACAGTGGGTAAAGTAACTTTTTTAATTGGGCCAGACACTTATTTAGTTTAGTATGTTATATTCACGAAACCATGTAACCAATTTCATATTAACTGGGCTTATGTTCTTACTACAGTTGATTTGTGCCTGAGTTCGCCACAATCGCGAAGCCTCTGCATTAATTAATTGACTGAGGCAAAAAGAACATTTTATTGTACCCCGGAGTGCGAAATTACTTTTAATAGACTAAAGAAAATCCTGATGTCTCCCACAGTGCTGGGCTTCCAGAGTAAAGAGGATGAAGTCATCTGGATATTGATGCCAGTGATGTAGGCGGTGGGGCTGTATTATCTAAGATCCAGGATGAAAATGAGGGGCCTCTGGTATACTTCAACAAGATGCTACACAAGCCTTAGAGAAATTACTGCGTGACATGACGGGAGCTTCTGGCCATTTAAGGCAATTGCACATTTTCACCCATACCTTAATATTTTATATGCCGCCGGATGGTCTTAGTGTTGTTAGACCGGAAGCCTAGGCTCCCATAACTCACAGAGTGTTTGTCAAACAAATGCATCCCGGCACTTTCTCAAATCAATGGGTCGGCGGCGGGGGGCGGTGTGTACGTGGGTTGTTGGGCACCGGGCCCGTATTTAGGCTGTTAATTGGTGCTGCCTATTATAAGTAAAGTTACGTGTTCATGCGTTCGGCGGGGGAGTGAAGCTCCCCTCCAGCCACCCATCTGGAGTGAATGTTGTGTCGTGATGTATGTCTAGCATGTTGAACTGTTGTTTGCAAGTGTGCTAATTAATTTCGCATGTAGTGTGTTGGTGAGTCCCTAGTCTCCCGAGGTGTCCTATNAAGTCTGCCGAGGTGTCCTATACAGGTCTCCCTCGGGGTACGATTAATCGTTTCAGCGTTTGTGACAGTAGAATAATAAAAACCCTTGTTAATAAATTAGAGTTGGAGGGGCTCCTTGGTGACAGTCTTTGAACCCAGTAACAGTAGGGCCCCCCTTTCCCAAGTCGTCTTCTTCCTTCTTCCCAACCTGCAACAAACTATCACGTCGGTGCGTCATTATGGGTTATTAATTTTATAATTACATATATAAAAATAAAATATATATGTGGAAGTATATATGGCTTTTTAAATGTTTTAAAAAGTTTTTTAGTTTTTGTTTTAGTATTAATATTTCAAAAGTGTTTATTTATTATATCATTAATTTAATTTATCTTATTTAGCCTCCCGACCCCTACCTCGACTGGCATACCTTAATAGTAGACACTATGTCCTAATAACTCATCATGCTTCATTACGCTGGCTACTAAATTTTAAGAACTCTGACGGTTAAATAGCCCGATGGGTATAGCACATGCAAGAATTTGACTTTGAAATACATACATCACAGGTCTGCACCCGTTCACAGCAATGCGGATGCACTTTCCAGGAGACCCTGCGAAACATTCTGTCATCATTTTGAGCGCCAGGAGGAAGGAGGTGGTGTATCATGGAAGACAAGAAGTACACGAATTCAAGGCTCTGTATCTTGTGATGGTTCACCTGCATGGGACGATAAGGATATTATAAATTATAGCTAAGTGACCCCACCTTGCGTCCAATATTGGAGTGGAAAGAAGCTGGGTGTCGGCCAAGATAGGTGGAGATATCCGACAGTTAAGGCAGACTGGGCACAATGGAATTCCCTTGTACTGGATATTGGTGTACCCTACAAGAACTGGGAAAGTAATTATGGGAAACCAAGTCACTTAAAATTGGGGCTACCAGAGTGCCGAATCCCAGAAGTACTAAGAGAGCAATACATCGCGGTTGCAGGTGGTCACTTCGATGTAAATAAGACCCTCGACAGAGTACGACTGATATTCTGTTGACTGCATTGTCGGGAGGATGTTAAGAAGTGATGTCATATGTGTGATACCTCTACCTAGAAAGGCCGAGGGTCCCCTTCAGAAATATAATGTGGGGGCCCTATTTTAGACGATGGCAGTGGGCATTTCCGGACCATTTTCACTCATTGAGAGGGGGAATCGGTACCTTCTGGTAACGCAAGGTTACTTCACAAAGTGGCCCGAGGTCATACCTATGCCACACCAAGAGGCTGGCACAGTAGCTAATGCACTTACAGAACATGTTTTCTCAGGGTTTTAAGTGTCACTTGAACTCCATTCTGATCAAGGACGAAATTTTGAAACAACTCTTTTCTAAGAGATGAAAATAAGAAAACTCGTACCACAGCATTACATTATCAGTCGAATGGGATGTTCGAGACTAAATCGTACCCTTGAACAGTACCTGGTGATCTTCGTGGAAGACAACCAGAAGGATTGGGACACAAAGGCACCCTTATTTCTACTGGCATATTGTTCAGCAGTCAACGAGTCAACAAGGGTAACACCTTCAAGAATGCTGTTTCGGAGAGAGGTGCGTCTCTCTGGTGACCTGCTGTTCAGACGTCCAATAGAAGAAGAATCAGTAACCCCATAATATGTCAGCAAACTACAAGAGGTTAGTTGACATCCACGAGTTTGCCCGAAGGCAAATTAAAATTAACGGTGATAGAATGAAAACACGACATTACCCAAGATCGCCTGAAATGTTTTTTCAAAAAGGTCATATGGCGTGGCTGTACAACCCCAAAAGGAGGAAGGGATATTACCCGAAGCTACAGCAATTTTGGGAAGGTCCATACAGGATCCTGAAACAGATAAATAATTTGGTATACCGGATTTGTCAACAGGGCTCTACGACGAAGCCTAAGGTTGGCCACACCGACCGGTACTTACTAAGGTCCATATGTTGGAGAGTCTGTTTGGAACGAACAAACTTAAGGGCGGGACACTGTTACGACCGCGGACTCACGCATCGGGCGCGGGCTCCTGTTATGCGCAGTCCGGCGCTGTGGGGGGCAGGCCCCCCTCGACTCTCCTCCTTCCCCCAGGCGGTCTACCCCAACGCTTGGCAGTCAGGGGAATGATTGACAGCCGAACTTAGTAGCGTCACAGCCCCTCTCCCCTCTGCCAGAGGAGTCGTCGACTATAGAGGACGCGCAAGATTATTCTGGGAACTAGGACTCGCGGCACAACTAGGTATTTGGATAAATTTCTCAGCTATAGTCGACGACAATATAAATTCCGCCACGGCCGGACGATCGGAGTCTTTGCTAGAAATCATCTAGCTGAAATGTAGTACTCGGGCGAAGTCTGGTGAGGCGAGAGGCATCAGTGGAGAGGACGGACGACGTCTGAGGTTGCGGAACGGAAGCCGACGAGTTCTTTATGTGGTGTGCCCAGACGAAAAGGCGTGGTACCCGACGAGTTGAAGTCTACTGTGGTGCACAAGGATGCTAGGAGATATATAGAACATTACGGACTGGGGGAATCTGGAATGAACTAAGGTGGCACTGTATGAACATGTGATACGGACTTTATTCTAAATATTGCAACTGTCAAATATGCACGTATAATTTATAAAATATTTCAATTGGTGTATTAGGTTTTTTATATGTAAATTGTATTGATTGAATTATTAATTGTAAATATGAAGCGATAGCTATTTATTGTGAGATATAGAGTCGAGAGTATGTTGTTTGTAGTTATTGTAAATAAATTAGGAAATTATATTTAACTCTTTTATTTAATATTAACGAACCTTGTTAAGCCCACTGACTATTGAGAAATTGTAACAATATTAGTAACAAGAATAATTCGACTTGGTATATTTGTGTTTAGCTAGTCAGAAGCCCCGAATGTTCTACTTCATTGCCAAGTGAGAAACTTGTATGTAAGACAACAAAGTTTGTGAAGTGACTGGTCCCTTGGTCATTATTTTCTTCCTTTTATTTCTAAAACATTGCAATCGCCATAGGTTTCAAAATTTTCGAAGTGAAATTAACGGATTAAAAAAATATTAAAACAAATAAATAATATAAAAATTCACATTTGTACATAAGATACTTACTTTTCACGGAAATAAACTAATGCCAACTATTCAAAACTTAATTATTTCAAAACAAAATATATAGTAGCATAAACAAATGAACATTTCAAATGCCATACCAAATTTGATTCAGGCCAATCGACTTGTGTTGTGTAGTGTGTGTTTTGTATTTACTATTGAAACTGTTTCTGTAGGGTCAATTGTGGCTGGGCCGTAATTGTAACGTTACGGGCCTTTTAACTAGGAAATCTTACTAAGTAGTCCAAACACCTTAGACAACATATTTCTACGGAAAATATCACAAAGAGACGATTCTTGGCATAGACCTTCATTTTAAAGTAAGCATTAGTACATAACAACTCAGATTGGATCCGAGCTGTACTCGCTGCGCTACACTGTAAAAAGTACAAAAATACGTTTTCTAATATATCTTTGTAAGTATTCCTTTTACAGAAAAATTTGTTTTATAAAAATAAAATAAAATAAAATAAAATTACCTACAAACAAGGTACGAGCATTTTTATTGTAGATGTGATAGTTTTTCCATAATAGCGGTTTGAAGGTGGTGAAAAAAGTTTTTGAGCCCCTATGCTCTTTGGCCATGGTACCAACTAGTGGTATCTCGACTTTTCCACTCATACAAAACTGAATGCAAACAAATAATTAAGTTGATATATTTTTATGTTTTTTTTTGTCAAAANTATATATATATATATATATATATAGGATCAACATTCATATAACTCCTAAGTCATTAATGGTACACACATATTTTTGATTGCTTTATTTAAGTTAAGTATTCAAGAGAGTACTGTTTTTGCACAACCATACATATTGAAATAAAATATCTCCATTATCATTCTGTATACAAAAATGGAGGCTTCCATTTACAGCAAATAAAAACTACAGTGCTGCAGGCACAGTATCTAAATCCAAATATACATTCTATATTCTCTGTACACGAGAGCTATTAGCAAAACTGCACTTACAACCCTCCTCCTCCCCCTGAGGTTGGTTCTGAAGTGCGCGACGTAGTCAGTGCGTTGCAGCGATGGCTTGAAATCCTGACCCGCTCGCCAGATGTGTCAGGCGTGGCAACAATTCTCTCGGGAGAAGGGGAGGAAGAAGTGGGAAGTAGGAGCCCATGTTCCTCTCAGCCACGAGCACTATCCAGAGCACAGAGTACGGGAGGGAGAAAGAGACGGCACTCTCATGTTAAGCTGTCGTCGTTATTTGCGAACAATTATTTTGGAGGGGGAAAGGGAGAAAAGTAAATATCGTACGGCTGTGTTACCAACCTCGCCCTACCTCCTGGTAAAAAAAAAAAAAAATCGCCTTTAACAAACTAGAGTTACTGTTTTTAAAAACTGATACCTCCCCAGCGCTATGACGTATAAGTAGGTATTGATCCTGCTCTCTGCGTAAGGCGCCAGCAATTTATGCTAGCCCTCAGTGTTAGGGCATAGGAATATGTTGACGCTACTATCCCTAGGTGCAATTTACCAAATAAATTCACCTTCTTTGCGAGTTAACATACGTCAGTTTTATTTTCGCTTAACAGGTTAACTTCTACATGAACACACGAGACAACTCCCCCCCCCCTCTCCCCTCGCTACATAGACTATGTAGGGCTTGACGCGGCGATTTGTGCTGTGGGGAGCAATGTTCGTNTATATATATATATATATATATATAGGATCAACATTCATATAACTCCTAAGTCATTGATGGTACACACATATTTTTAATTACTTTATTTAAGTTAAGTATGCAAGAGAGTACTGTTTTTACACAACCATACATATTGAAATAAAATATCTCCATTATCAATTCTGTATACAAAAATGAAGGCTTCCATTTACAGCAAATAAAAACTGCAGTGCTGGAGGCACAAAATCTAAATCCAAATATACATTCTCTATTTTCTGTACACGACGCATACCTCTGACAAATAAACCAATTATTAGTGTTACATTAATGAATATTAGGAATTTAATTATTTTGCTTTTGTCTGTTTATTGTGATACGTACACAGTTGTTGGAATAATAATATATCTTATATGATCTTGAAGACAGATATTCCACTAAGCAGTATCTTCATTTTCAGTGTATCTATAGTCCTCTGTATCGAGAACTACATCCGCCTTGACATAATCAGCTGAATCTTCGACTGGTACTACCTTTTTTGTAAAACATATAATATCTTCAAGTTTTACCGAAAAAATATAACCAACGGAGATATTTACGAATACAAAGTTTCTTGTACATGTTTTACAGTGTAGCGGAGAGAGTATAGCTTGGATACAATATTACTTTTGATATATTATTCTTTAAATCAAAATGAAATTCTTTACCAAAAATATTTTTCTGAGATTTTTTCCCGAAGATTAGTCGATTTATATTGAAAAGTGCCTGGACTAAAGACAGAGTCCTGTGTGGGATGCAAAAGCAGGTTATGAGCAATGTTAGCGAACTACATGAGCTGCAAATGGCAGCACGTGCGCGGCAAGAGTCAACCAGCGGCGAAAGTTAAGTTGAGTGATTTGGGCGGACCTTAATAACGAGGTCTTGAGAGCCTGTGATGGTGAAATGAGGTGATAATGGAGCAGCGCCGGAATGCAAGGACGGGGGAAACGGCAGATCCCCAAGAAAACCCGCCGACCAGCGGCATCGTCCGGCACGATTCCCACTTGCAAAAATCCGGCAGTCACCCAGCCGGTGATTGAACCCGGTTCGCTTTGTTGGGAGGCGAGCCGGCTACCCGCTCAGCCACCGCGGCCCCCTCGCCCGATGGGAAAACTAGTTCAACAGCGCTGCCATGAAACTTGCTGGTGCAATAAAATCAGGTAAGGTACATATTGAAGTATTATTGAGAGTTTACTACTTGGAATTAGTTAAACAAATTATTAAAGAAAAGTCAGCATCAGGCGTAACACATACCCTTGCGATGCTGACAATAAAAAAATTTCTGATATAACGAACACTGAGGTAACTCTGAAGAGTCTCGCTAACATAATATGCTGTTGAAGAACCTTGGTGCTTGCTCATCAACTGTGTGGGCTCTATTCTCTTAATTAAAGAGAGCATATTTATTTTAAGCGCTATTAGAAATACTGCACTTGCAACCCCCCTACTCCCCCTGAGGTTGGTTCTGAAGTGCGCGACGTAGTTAGTGCGTTGCAGCGATGGCTTGCAATCCTGACCCGCTCGCCAGATGTGTCAGGCGTGGCAACAATTCTCTCGGGAGAAGGGGAGGAGGAAGTGGAAAGTAGGAGCCCATGTTCCTCTCAGCCACGAGCACTATCCAGACACAGAGTACGGAAGGGAGAAAGAGACGGCACTCTCACGTTAAGCTGTCGTCGTTATTTGCGAACAATTATGTTGGAGGGGGAAAGGGAGAAAAGTAAATAAGTAAATATCGTACGGCTGCGTTACCAACCTCGCCTTACCTCCTGGTAAAAAAAAAAAAAAAAAAAAANAAACATGCAAACCAGACTTTAATTATTTATAAATTCATAATATATACCTTTCGCAAACAAAATCTAACCCTTCTTCTGGCAAGAATTGGACTGGATATTTTAATGTAAACCTGTGCCAATAACCTAAAAATGCCAGACGCAGCCCTCAACAATCACAGCTTTGTGGTTATTTGGAAGCTCGTGTTTCATTTATGCCTCGCGACGTTATTAAACAATTAAAATGAATATATATTGGAACACAAACTATTTATGCTTGGCATAATTACAGCACACATGCGAAAATAACTTTACAGCCACGAGGCACGAGCAACTAGCGTAAGACAAAGATGTCCAGACAGAGAGCCGGTACACCATTAAAACGAAATAAAATGCACAAATAAAAAGTAGGAATAGTAAGTAAATAAAAAAAGGTATAACGTAATCTTGCCACATTTTGCTAAAATAATCATTATTAATATATACATGTTACTATTGCGGTTTACTATTTTTTTAATTGTATTGCATAAGATAAATTGAAACTGTAGTAATTGGAGATATGTCGAAGTTTGTATACTGAGAGTACGATATTTTCAATAACACTAGCGTAGGACCTATCCAGTGTCGCTTCCCTGGTCCAGAGCACCGAGTGAAGCAGCTGCTTATACCGATACGACACCAAAACAGTGTCACATGCCAGCTAAATGTTGTTTCTTCGTTCCCCAATCAGCGCGTAGTATCCTACTCGTCGGCCGGCAGCCCAGCCTACAAGAAACCTTTCGCAGCGTGCAGTAGTCAGTCAGACTCAAGGCTCATTTCCAGAGCGTCGCGTAGCCAATCAGAGAATGAGTACGCCCACGTGAAAGGAACAGCCACGCCTTTTCGTCTATATGCACTAGATGTACTCTTTGACCGAAGGGCGTCTTTAAAAACATGCATTCCAAGGTCTTGCAGTCCACAACAACTAGTGCACCGAAATAATGTTTAGGTACCATTTAACCAAATGTTCACCTTGGCGGGAGGCGAGCGCTCCAGCCACTTTGCCACCGCGGCCCCTCGACCCCAACCGAGACGCCCATCCAAACTGACTTTTGGTCGCAGTACCTGCTGGGTACGATGCAGGGAGTAGGATGGGGCATACAACCTGCGCAACTCAGATGTGCAGGACGCCGGCTTACAGGCAGATAACCGTGAAGGGATTCCTTCCTTCTTCCACGATAATGATTCTCCCGCACCATGAGGCTGCCAACTGTAGTGTGTTATAGTCCATTCGCGATTACTTCCAATTTTTTTGAAGCCTTGCTTAAATTTCAGCTTCAAATTATTCCTCCATCTCATGCAAACAAACTTAACTAAGTCTAGAAAATTACACCAAAGAGAGAATGCACCGCATTCGTGCTCACTCGTTCCAATAATATTCAGCATAAGAACTATTTTTACTAGGCATTACCAACCCCCCTGATTTATCGCTGTTTTTATTCGTATTAATTATAAATAACATTTTATAACAGATAAATAAAATGTAAGTAAAGTTCAATTTTACCAAAAATATGACACTTTTATGTTCACATAAGCATACAACGCTTGTGATGCCTCGTATATTTATGAAACAACCAAATACGTCATACATGATGTGATTTTTCAAAGGTTTGATTCAGTAAGTGTGAAGAAACCGCGAATAGACTACAGCATGCCAGTGCAAGTCAAACTTGTGGCGCATCTTTGTTACTATCCTATAGCAAGCGATTGAAGTGAGTACATTGGTCTCCTGAACTATCATGTAGTTAAAATACTCTTACAGACGGCCGCTCTGCGAGCGTGCGAGGCACGGATGATTTATTGGTGTGCGCGAGCTATCAGTTGTAACCAGAGAGGCAGCGGCTTTTCACGAACTAATAATTACAATGCGTGCCTGTTATGCCTATCAAGGCGCATGCCGCTCGCAACCTTGGGCATGGGGTGTCTTTGAGACCTCTGAAGAATGCTCTGGTTTGCTGACCTCGTTTCTCTCATCTAGACTCGGGGTGTGGCGAATCTTCCAGGTCAAGGCTAGCGGCTATAAAAAATTACGTCAGGTATCCGAGACGGCAGTAGTTTAATGGATGAATTTCAGCGATAGACGACAAGCGAGAAGAGAAACGTGCGGCGAGAGAAGTGACCAGCAGGAGGAAAATCTGTGACTGTGAGCATCGGTGCAGCGAGTAGTGCTACCGGCAGGCTGGACTATTGGACTGGATGCGTGAGTGAGAGACATTACAAACGAATGGCAACAGACTGAACGTGTGTTAATGATGAGTATGAGTTAAATGACTATAACCAAACAGATATATTAAGAAGGACGTTAAGTAGAATTGAAATAGACACTAAATATTGAGCTCACTGAAAAATAAAGAAGGTAATAGCGGAGATAGATAATTTAATGCTGTAAATAACAGCTTTATGAATAAATTAGAAATAAAATTGAGTTATTTTATTTTTATTTAAGACCTCCTTCCCTTACGAACTCGGATACGCACCTCATACGACTTGTAACAATACTTTTCTGTCATAGCGGCAAACACAAATCGGTAATAATATTTGAACGAAAAGTTTTCATCTTAACGTTAAATTTGTTAAGTAGAGAAGACATTCCACCAAAGTTTTATTAACTAAGGCAAAAACATGCGTCATTGGGTGTTCCCAATTTAAAATATTGAGTTACGCTACTGGAGAACACCAAATTATATATAGTATTACTTTACTACTGACAATGTAGCGAAGGTGAAGTGGAAGACCCTCCGTGATTGTTGCAGAAGAAAGCTTAAGAAAAAACAGAAGCATGTGACGAAAAAAAAAAAACGCGGTTAATCCGTGCAGCTGTGAAGTTGTTTAAAGTCAATGTTACTTTTGCAAGTTGTATAGGAAACAAGACCAACCAGTGGCAATAGTCTATTGATTACAGTCATAAACGAAATCGCACTCATGCATAACTATCTCATTGATGATTATGCAGGAAAAATAACCATGAACGTAAACCCATATTATACAGAATATGTGGACGAAACTAAGATAAAATCGCCGTTTCTGTTGCCTGACGACAGTGTTATGTCTGCCGTAGGACCACCGGTTATCAAAGAGACTCGAGCTAAATGGCAGGAATTGACGCACACAGACTATTGCAGTTTCTCAACGAAATGACGGAACTGGGCGTACACAACGGAAAAGAAGAGTCCGTGACATCCCAGAATTATGAAGAGTGGCTGTTGGCACTAGAAGCCCAAACAATTTCGCCACTGAGAGAATATTACTCAAATTATTATGCGAAGAAAAAAAACTTATATTTTATGAGTGTGAGATGCTTGCGGAAATACGTTTTTAATTGAAAACTCTTTTACTGAGATACTTTGCACAAAACATCCGTGATAACATACTGTAATTTTTTAGACATATTCTGGAATTTTGCATTTAAGGGGGTGGTATACCTTCCATATTGTTTCTTTTTTCACATATGTTCGTAATCGAACTTTATGACAGTGCATTAAAATCAAAGCTTGCCATTACATAAAGGACTACTTAAGTTTTTTTCTTTTAATTTCTACAGTTTAAGATGTATTAGCATTTAATAAGGCAGCCTTTGATTACGAATATATATGTGAAACGAGTGACGGGAGAAAAAGAAGACGGATTTCTAAATAACTATGAAAAAATTCCCTGTGTTTTAACAATCTTGGTTTTTAAATATTATATCTGCAAATATTAAGAGTAGCTAGACAAGAGCAATTCTGCAACAGTGATGTGAGGCGGAGGACACAGGGACTGACGTTGGCCATCTTGGATGACGTCGCGAGCCGACCTCCTGCTTTGTCATTCCTTGCTGACGTTAGCTATTTCCCCATCCAGTGCCGTCCTTCCCGCTCAGTCATTCTTTGCCAGTAGCAGCCATATTGTTCTCTACTGCATGCCCTTGCATTCCTGTGGTTTTCTCCGAGTGTTCCTGAATTCTATTATTATCTCCTTCCTTTCTAAAGACATTTTTGGCCTACTTCATGCTCTTGCATTCCAAGCGATGGGGTTTTCTCCGAGTCTTCACGAATTCGAATACCTTGTTTGTTCACACTCATACACTGACAAGCCAAAAAAACTGGTACACCTGCCTAACATCGTGTAGGGCCCCCGCGAGCACGCAAAAGTGCCGCAAGACGACGTGGGATGGACTCGACTAATGTCTGAAGGTATGCAGGAGGCAATTCACACCATTAATCCTGCCGGGCAGTCCACAAATCCATAGGAGTGCGAGGCGGTGGATATCTCTTCTGAACAGCACGATGCAAGGCATCCCAGATATGTTTAATAATGTTCATGTCTGGTGATTCATGTGGCCAATGGAAGTGTCTAAAGTCGGAAGCGAGTTCCTGGAGCCACTCGGTAGCAACTATAGATGTGTGGGGTGTCACATCGTCCTGCTGGAATTGTCCACGTCCGTCGGAATGCGCAATGGACATGAATGGGTGCAGGTGATCGGACAGGATGCTTACGTATATGTCACCTGTCATAGTCGTATCTAGACGTTTCAGGGGTCCCATTTCACGCCAACTGCACACGCCCCATACCATGACAGATCCTCCACCAGGTTGAACAGTCCTCTGTTGACACGTAGTGTCCATGGATTCATGAGGATGTCTCCATACCCGTACACGTCCATCCGCCCGATATAATTGGAAACGATACTCGTCAGACCAGGCAACGTGTTTCCAGTCATCAACACAACGGTACACGAGTAGGCCTTCAGATCCGAAAGCCCATATCAATGATGGTCTGTTGAATAGTTCGCACACTGGCACTTGTTGATGGCCCAGCATTGAAATCTACGCCAATTTGAGAAAGGTTTGCACGTCTGTCACGTTTAATGATTCTCGTCATTCGTCGTTTGTCCCGTTCGTTCACGATCTTTTCCCGGCCGCAGCGATGTCGAAGATTTGATGTTTTACCGGATTCCCGATATTCACGGTACACTCGTGAAATGGTCCTACGCGCAAATCCAAATTTTATCGCCACCTCGGAGATGCTATGTCCCATCTTTCGTGCGCCGACTATAACACCACGTTCAAACTCACTTAAATCTTGATAACCTGCCATTGTAGCAGCAGCAACCGATCTAGCGACTTTGCCAGACGCTTGTTGTCTAGGCTGTGCTGTGCCGACCGCATCGCGTTACTCTGATTGATTCCATACATCTGTTGTTTGTATACGCACGCCTATACCAGTATTTTTTGTTCTTCAGTGTACCAACAAGCTAGCTCTTTCGTGGATGGACTACAGATGTAAGATTCTGGACGACGCCATTTATACCACCCCCTATGGTTACCATACCTAAATAAAGCACCTCTGAAGCAGGTGTGTATTATCATATGTGTGTCTGTCCCCGGAGAGAGTGAATGGGGTCGGGATGCATAGTAGGAGGCACTTCCTCGCCCCAGGTTTGTCGAAGCAGAAGCGCTTTCATTCCCCTCTCTCACAACGATTGATGTGTGTGTGTTTTTTCCAGCAGTATACTAAAGCACATGCAAGAGCCATATTCATCTTTTCAGGTATGCTTTTGAGGGATGGTAGCCATGTGTCCTGTTTAGCATACTATAGCACATGCAAGAGCCGTATTTTTCTTGCCAGGTATGCCGACTGGTAGCATGCTGAAGCCCATGCAAGAGGTATTCATATCTTGTCAGGTATGTTACCAGTATGTTCTGCTGTGTTTACTTTTTTTCCAGTGGTATACTGCAGCACATGCAAGAGCCATATACATTTTGTCAGGTATGCCATTTTTTATGGTTGTGTGTCTTTTTCAGCATACTATAGCGCATGCCAGAGCCATATTCTTCTTGTTAGTTATTTTGGCTGGTAGCATGCTGTAGCCAGTGCAAGAGGTATTCTTATCTTGTCAGGCATGTTACCAGTATGTCCTGTGCATGTACTTGTTTTTCCAGCAGTATGCTGTAGCACGTGCAAGTGTCACATTTAAATTGTCAGGTATGCTGTTGTAGATGGTTGTGTTTCTTTTTTCCAGCATACTGTAGCACATGCAGGAGTCATATTCATCTTGTCAGGAATGCTGGCTTGTTACATGCGTTGGGTCGTGCAAGAGATATCCTTATATTGCCAGGCATGTTACCAGTATGTATTGTTTTTCCATAGTACAGTGTTGGTGAATGGTGACACGCTGTAGCCCATGCAAGAGACATGCTTATCTTGTCAGGCGTGTTATCAATATATAAGTGTATGTGTGTACCATTTCACATTCTACAACCATTCATGCAGGCACTAATGCAAGGGTTGTGAATGTGAAATGGTATTCCTAGCACTGTAGTAACTAGTTATTGTATCGTACTTGCTTTTATTCTCTACTGATTGTGCTGTCCCCTCCCCCTTTTCTCTTCCTGTATCTCTTCTGTACTCTTCCCCTTTGCTGTAGCCTGTCTGTGCGTTCCTTTGTTCGCTTTGTTTTTTTATTTTTTATTTGGGTCGTTCTTCTTTTCCAGCATTGTAAGCCGCCTGTACACTATGCTTGCGACGCCACTGACGTTTCCTTATACTCACACACCATGTGTGTGTGTCTAAGGAAACACCGGCGATGTGTATAGTATACTGCTCTAGTCCCAAGCCCGGGAGCCATCCGCATGGTTATGCCACGCGGGCGGTAAGTGCGAGAGCAACGCTGTAAAAGTGATGCCACTTTGCTGCTGTGTAAGTGACTAATTAATCTACTACTTGTTGCTACAGAACGAAAACGTGTTTCCCTCACGCGCGCGCGAGTGCTGTCTACGTTCCCGGCCCGCGCGCAGCGAAGTAGTGTGTGTATACGGCATTCCATCCCGCGCTGGCTTTGGCGTGCACGCGATCGATGTATAGTTCGTTTCACCTTAGGTAATCATCCTTAGAGCTAAATATGTATGTTTATTTGTTTTATTATTATGAACGTGCAGGCGTGGTAATGGGTAGACATCACTGTATTTTGTCGTGCTATTCATTTTCGTAAATATATTTTACATATATGAGAAGGGTGTATATATATATATATTTAATTATTTTCTGAATACTGATGTGAGTATTTACTACATTTATTCTCATTACCTTACAATGTTGATTTTTTCACGATTACAAGTTTATTGTCTGTTTATTGTCAAGTGCGTAGGCCAGGGCATGTACGTTATTTCGTCTTTTTAGAAACACCATGCAATGGTGGTCGTGTGGTCAAGGCGTAGGATTGGCGACCTAAAGGTGGCTGGAACGGTCCCGCACGCCTCCTGCATTTTTGAGTTCACAAACAACTAAAAGTTCTCGTTCTTTGAACTACACTTCCCCTAAGTTAGCGTACCTGCAGGCAACGATTGAACTAACGCACAACGTGATCGCATCGGTAAAAGCGCTCCTAGCTCTGAACGGTAGAACTTAACACGCTCTGGAACACGCTCTGGTAGTGGGCGCGAGAATCTAAGATGGCAACCTCTGGCAACTGGCGACAGGCGTGGGAGGAAAATACGAAGGCGAGAGGGAACGTAAAGGCGAGCAAAATTAATATTTAAATAAGCCAAGCGATAAAATGTAAGAAAGAAAATAAAGAAGACCAAAAGAAATATGAAAAAACCATGGGATGGATTGCAAGAGAGATAAAGTAAGAAATGAGAAAATAAAAATCGGAATGTAAGAGCATGAGAAAACAAGGTATTCGAATTCAGGAACACTTGGAGAAAATCACAGGAATGCAAGAGCTTTAAGTAAGGAACAATATGGCCCCTATTGACCAAGAATGACTTAGCGGGAAAGAGGGTGCTGGCTAGGAAAATTACATAATAAGAGGTTTACTCGTGACGTCATCCAATATGGCCGCCAACAGTACCCGTGTCTTCTGCCTCACACCACTGGTGCAGACCCTACGATTTATAACTACTATTAAGCTGTACAGGAATAAACGTAAATCCAATATGGCACGATTTCTTCTCTCCTAAGATTGTCTTCCACCTAGGTGAACCGGGTTCGATTCCCGGCGGGGTAGCTTCCATATTTTCGAACGTGTGAATAGAGACAATCGATGCCGCTGATCGACGGGTTTTATTTGCGATTTCCCATTTTTTCCGCCTTTGCATTCTGCCGCTGCTCCAAGCTCACCTCGCTTCACCCTCATCGGCTCCCAAAACTCATAAGAGCCGCCCAAATTTCACCAATCCACTAACCTTCATCGATGACAGTAATGTAAAAACAAGCTAATTTAATTTAAAAATTGAAAAAAAAAAAAAAAAAAAAACAGTCGTATTAGCCCAGTACGTATCTAGGTGTAAATAAAAATCATTATTACAATGTAATTGTGAATTAATAAAATGGTACTAGAGCAGTTTAACCTTTTTATTCCTTCAAACATATTTTTCATTTGAATTAAGGGCATGCAACAAAGCGTTATTTTGTATTATAAGTTCATAAAACTAGCTCCGTGTATAAATAATATAAATTGTCTTTGGTTGTCTATGTGTAAAAAGCAGGACTTTTGCAGGACGCTTGGTTAAAGAACGTCAATTCAAAATAGTTTTTGGCATTTCGCATCCCGCAGGACAGTACGTTTATTAAAAGCGTTGTCCTGCGGGATGCGAAATGCTTTTAATAAAAGTACTGTCCTATCAACAGCAGGATACCTGGTCACTCTATAGGGATTCCTTTTAATCCCGTGTGAAAATAATTGAGCATTGATCCTCGCGTGTACAGTACTGGCCAAAAATAACCCTCTTGTGCGGTAATGTACACAATTGTATTCACTTGGATCAGAATGGGTTAAATTGATGAGAAAGACTGCCCAACAGGAAGTTTTCTCTGTAATGTGGCTAAGATTTATTCTACAATCCATTCGCTGTTCCTTCACGCTTTTTTAATCAAACCTTTGAAATATCACCCTATACATGACGTGTTTAGTTATTTCCTAAATATGCCATGTATCACAAACGTTTCATATCTCTGTTAACATACAATTATCTTATTTTTCGTTAAATTGAAATTATACTTATATTTTATTTATAAATTGCGATATCACATTTATAATACATATGAATAAAAAGAGTGAGAAAACATTCGTATTGGTAGCGCCTAATGAGAAATAGTTCTCATTCAAAATATTATTACAACTGAGTGCACACGAATACGACGCGTTGTGCTTTGGTGTAATTTTCTAGGTTTAATTATGCTTAATTTTCATGGGGCGGAAGAATATTATTAAAGTAGAACTTCAACAGGGCTTCAGAAAAATGTGATATAAATGTGAATGGATTATACTCAGGTAAGTTTGACGCATTCTGCGTCCCTATATTTTATTCGTCAGAACACACTCTGGTGAAGCTCGCAGGCGGATGACCGCAATAAGGATTAAGGGTTTTGCGGATGTGATGGGATAATGGCGCTGGGATGGCCCGGCAGAACGACAACGTGCGGAGAAAGGCGGATGCAGCTGCATCTCGCAGCTGCCAAGGGATGCGGAGCCCACACCAGTGGCTGAGTCTGTCCCGGGCTAGTTTCAGCAATAAACATTGAGAGCTTTTAGCGGGCGTGCTGGGAGAATAACGACACGCTATCCGGAGGCATAAAAACAACATGTGCGCTGAACCAAAGGGGCTACCCAAGAGTTCCCGCACGTGCAGAATGGAACAATAAACTTCCAGTTCAGGGTCAAGGGGCGACGCCAGGCCACAGGAGCAGCGGCCACGTGTTTTACGACTCAGGGGGGACGCGGCAAGCACCCCGGCCACGTGCAGGGACGGTGCAAGTTGAATATGGCGATCGAGCCTACAAAACCACGAGGAGGAGGGAGGAACGGATCAGTCAGTCTAGGATCGAGCAGTCGGGCAGTCAGTTGAGAGACCTGAACAAGTCAGTCAGTCGGAGAACCTGAAGTGAGGCGTCCGGATCGAGAATGCATCATGATGTCGACCTCAGTTGGAGGCCATCAAATGGGACGTACGACGGGAAGAGTCCGAGAAAACGCGGCAGTCGGCCGACGGGAATCTAGGAGGGCGGAGCGAATCCAGGAGAAGACGACAAAGGCAGCCGGCCATCGTCAGACGACAAGTGCTGAGTGGACCCGGGAGGAGGAGCTTCGAGATCAGGCGTCGAGACGCCCACCAAGTGCAGGAGCAGTCCCAAGTCGCCAGCCGAGAGAAGACAGCGCCTCCATCCAGATAAGTAGAGTCATCCAGCGAGTGTGAAGTAACCTGAAAACGAGGTGAATTTATTAGTAAATTGGACCTAGGGACAATAGTGTCGACGTATTCCTACGCCCTAACACTGAGGGCTAGCCTCAATTGCTGGTGCCTTACGCAGAGAGCAGATTCAATACCTACTTATAAACCATAGCATTGGGCAGGTATCAAGGTTAATTCTGTTCGGGTTAGGAACGAAACGAGGTTTCTTATGGGAGATTTGGAATAGGGAAAATTTCCGCTGCCAGGTTCGCAGTGTTTCAAAGATATGAATTTTAATTAAAAATTTAAGCTACGTGAATACGTACAAGATTTTACTTAGTTACGAAATTATTTTATATTTGAATTATGATTATTATAATTATCTTGTTTTTAACATATACAATAGAGAAAATGTGGTACACATGCAACACTAGCACTTACCTAGTGGTGAAAATTCTTGGTCACTAAACTTTTAGCATTGATCTTCCCAACCTGAGTAGAAATAGCATTAACTCCGGTTAGGGAAAGTACGAGATTCCTTACGAGGGAGTTTAACATTGGGAAAATTTCCGCCGCAAGGTGCGCTGGTGTAACCAAAGATGTCGCTCTCAAGCTGGCGGTATACGGATCAATTTATATATTTTTGTGAAATAGTTCGTATTAAGGCTCCAGTTGTGAGAGATACTTACTTGCGCCTGTGAAAATATTAAATTCAGTTTGTAAGTATTATTCACGCCCTCTAATGCTGTTCACAAGAATAAAGAGTAAAAATATAATTTTGTGTGGCACTGATCTACCGTAAACACGTTTATTGCAGTAAAAAAAAAACTAATATAAGAGCTAAATAAATATAGCGTTCATCAAAAGTAATTTTTCGAGACTGTTGTCACATTGTGTAATACGTTTTGATAAATATAGTTTTACGACCAAATATTAAACAGGGTGTGGATATATTTAGTTGATTTCCCACTCTAGAGCAAAGAATGAAAACGATTTTTTATGTAGGTTCTAACTCAATAATAATTGAAATATTTATAAAGAAAATTATATTTATTTTATAACACGTGCAGTTATCTCATATGTTTACACACAAAAACTTGAAAAATCCGGTACACATGGAACACCGGGTTACCTGGTGGAGAACATTTTTGGTTGTCAAAAAATTAGCATTGAGCTTCCTAAACTGAGAAGAATAAACCTTGATGTGGATGTGAAAGTGCCGTGATAAGTACCTGAGGGAAGAACTTTTGTTGTTTGGTTTCTACTGGGTCAGCTAGAACACAGAGCAACTAAGTACACTGCCTAGTAAAATAACTGAGTAACTAAGTAAAACCTTTCTCTTATATTTGTAACGATGCAAGTTATTAGTTATCAGAATACGCGGTTCATTTTCTTTCGTTTTGCTAAGCTTCATAATATTTTTATCGGGTTTGAAATTAATAGCTGTGGTGGTTCGTTTTATCGTGGCATAAGGTTATCGGGCGTACGTTTGCAGTTTCAAAAATCTTAAATTTTGTTATGCTTAGCATTAGTAATGGAAGCTTTTTTAGACTGCGTCGACAGTTTTGCTCTAGGAAGTTCTATTATCTTTATTGGACTGACAGCACAGTAAGTGGGGCTACGATGACATTTGGATGGCACTGCTGGCTCTAAAGGTTGATTAATTTTTACCGATGATGCAGTTCGGAGGCTACGCAGAAGCCTTCCGAACTGCAGGTAGACAGTTTTTGGTACAGAGGGTTTGATTAAAATTTACAAACAGGGCAGTTTGGATGGCGCTGTTGGCAGATGCCGGCTGCCGTGTCCTTATCTTTGGAGAAAGGGTCCCCCCCCCTTATTTAAGGCTCACAGAATAAATACTTGGGGTGTGTATCACCTTAAAAAGAAAAAGTAACCAACAGTCAAAGAAGACGCATTGGGCGTGACGAACTTCACCCACACTGGCAAGCACCCGCGACCACTAAATCTTTTTTCACTTCAATTATTTTCTGCTAGAACTAGAGTGCCAGGAGGGAACGGACGTCCCTCCTGCCTTCGTATTTTCTTCTCGCGATGCACGTTTTTGAGACGTCAATGAGTAATTAAACGACAGTGGCGCTTCTCTCTGTTAGTTTGCCTGTAAACTGGTTCGTACTCTGCATACCCGACGATTGTATGTGAACTGTTTCAATCTTTCCAATAAATAAAAGTACGGAGCAATTAACAAACATTGAACTTTATCTATATTTATTGGCGCCTTTAACGTTTCATTCTACTGTACTACCAACTAAGCTAGACGCTTCATAATTACAAATATGGCGGATAAATGCGCCGCGTGGAACGTCACAAATATTGCGCCTAGCTATGAGGCTGCCTCGTTACAATTATGGCGGGCATAAACAACATAGGCAACGTTACATATTATTCACGTAGCTGAAATTTTTAATTAACAGTGACCTCTGAAACACTGCGCACATAGCGTCGGAAATTTTCCCAATGCCAAATTCTCCCATAACAAAGCTCGTTTTGTTCCTAACATGAGTAGAATTAAACTAATAGCGTCGAGCTCTTATTTTCCAACAGAAATTATTGTTAACACGTCACGCTTTTATTATCAACGCAGGAACATTGGCTAATACACATCAGTATTGTTACCCAGTAAAAACGTACGAATCTGGGGAACACATCTTCGCCAAGGCTAAGTTTGTCTAGTGAAACTTAATTCCATTTTTTCATACTGCTGATCTAATGGAAAATTTGTATAGGTGCGAAATTTTAAAGTTTGGCTATCAGTATTAGGCATTGAAGGATGATGACTCCTCCAAGTTCTCAATCGCTTTTGTATTTTTCAAGTCCTTTTCACAAACAAATGCGGAAATCAAGATCTCTGTCGACATAACGGTAGGAACAGGGTGGCAACTGTGCATCGATCGCGCGAAGCCAAGAAATACTCGTTTAATTTGCTGTATATTGAAAGTAAAATTATTTTTCTAAACACTTAAACAAAAAAAAAAAAAAAAAAAAGGAAAAGAATTTTAACCGTTTTTTAAGTAAAGAATTTTAAAGCATTATTTAATTTCCGTTTTGTTTTCTGTATTGGCAACACGGCTGCGAAGTGAGAAAATAGTGACTCGACACGGCCTCGTAGTGGGAAAATGGGGTAGAGTGCATTCCCATGGTGCGCGGATAGCCATTCTGCCAATACGACTAACATAAACGATGTGAATAGGATTTGAGGTTAGAACACTGTTTGTGTAAAGGAGCGCTTTGAGATGTGAGTGAGTGAAGAGATTTGGGCGGCTCTTAACAGCGAAGTCTTGAGAGCCGATGAGGGCGATTGAGGTATGGAGCAGCGATGGAATGATAGGGCTGGGGAAACGGAAGATCCCCGAGAAGACCCGCCGACCAGCGGGATTGTCCGGCACGATTACCACATGTGGAAATCCGAGAGTGACCCGGCCGGGGATTGAACCCGGTACGCCTTGGTGGGAGGCGAGCAGGTTAACCGGTCAGCCACCGCGACCCCACGCTTTGGGATGTTTGTGCACTTCCTATAGCTTATTTTTAAAGCAATTAGATTAAATTCAAATTGGTAAGTGTATTTAATTCACATAAAAGGGCTTGTGTTTTGAAAATTAAGATACAAACAATCATATTCATCAGTGATGACCATGTGATTTTGGCAACTTTATTGGAGCGGGGTAAGTCAAAGTTTGGCACATGCCCAGAAGACAATAATCAGTATACGTCATGTTTAGTCTATGCAAAGTTTGTAGTGTGTTGCCTCCCTGGAGTGGGCTAGGTCTTTCACGGTAAACTGGACACTTTTGAAAGCCCTGCTTAAGATCTACTTGTATGCACAGTGTGTATTCTTACAACATATTTAAAGTTAACATTGGCTTGAGCCTGTTCACTTTATTCGTGCGTAGGTCAAGGGAAATTGTGAAACCATTTGTAAAGTAAATATTTTACAAATTTGCTAATAATTACGCTTAGATGCATTAAAAAAAATATTTTTTTTTTATGATTTTAATATCACGTATGTTTACGTAACACTTTTAATTCTAAGTCAAGTCATCGGAACTATTTTTCTTCTGTGGTTACCAACTTTACTGGGCGCATGCGAGGGGTGCATGCCAGTCAGTGTGTTCGTTAGGATTGACAAAGGTAGGCAAGTGGCATTTATCTAAGGTTGATTTTAAGAGTGTTCAATTGACTGTGAACAGCCTTTTATGGCTGGGACATTCCTGAAGGTAGAGCGATGGTTCTATACCCGACGCAAGGTGACAGCCCAACTTCACAGGCACGCCGTCGCGCGTCGAACGAGCTGCTGAAATATGGCTTTGGAGATGCGCGCGTCGGGTCGTAGAAGCAGTTAATCTGGCGGGACGGCTCGGAATGGACTCCCCACGGGCCTTAATTCCACCTCGTTAAAGAAACGGAATAGTTTTTTTGAGGCGGGGCGCCACCACAGCCGACTCCCCACCTGCGGAAAAGGGCGAGAGGGAAATCTACGGGAGGGCAGATTTTTCTTTGAGGCAGTGACAGGCGGTAAAAAGTAGAGATGGACTTTATTTAACGTAATGGTTATAAAAAACTTTTACAATTTGGTAACGTGTTACACGAGTAACTTGTTCCATTGTTTATACCGTTATTTTTGGAACTTCTTGGATTGCCTCATTTGAACCAACGCTTGACTACTGCGCATACGTAATAGTTATTTTTGGAACGTTTGGCTTGTAACCGTTCAACTTACACCACAACTATTTTATTTGGAAGGTCTCGGCTGGCAACTGTGCGCATGCGTAGAAGTTCCTTTTCAGAACGTCTTGGTATGCAACAGTGCGCATGCGCGAACGTTTATTTCTTGGAACGCCAAGCTTATCGAACAACGTAATCGTTATTCCCCGGAACGTCGGGACAGGCGAGAAATGTTTTACAGTGACCTGTTACAAAAATAACATGTTACTCGGACGTGTTACTTACTTGGAACTGGAACGGCGGAACGCGTTACACGAAAGTAACCGTTTGTCCCATCATTAGTAAAAAGTGTCAAGACTAGGGGGAGGGGGTGGAATTGCACGGGTATCTGTGGGTAGTTATGAAGGAGGAGGGCGGGATGCGCGGTGCAGCAAAAGGAGAGTGGGGATAGAAAGAAGGCGCAGAGATGGTGCGGATAGCGGCGAGCCACCTGCTCTCTTTCAAGCCGGCCTCGGAGCGGGGTTGCCACACCGCGAAGCCACCTCCCGGGCTAAGTTTGTCCCGTCGTGACTACCCCACGCCGCGAAGCCTCCTTCACGAGGACCTGCAGCCGCCGGCCTCGGGCTGCCGATGGACCACTGCACCCGACTGTACATCAACCAAGCTGTAGACCGCTTATTCGTCTTCTGCGCATGTACCCAACATTCACCTACCCCAAAGCAACACAACTGTCAAAGTCATATGGTCAACACTGATGAGCAAGTTTGTTTATATCTGAATTTTTTAAATGGCGAGCACTTTCAATAGAATGAAATACTTACACCGATTTTAATTTAATCAATCTGTATTACAAACTGGTTAGAGGAAGTATACATACACCTCAAAGCACTTGTTTACTAATCAGTGTTCTAACCTCAAATCCAATCCATGCTGTTTTTGCTAGCCGTATTGGCAGAAAAGCAGTTGAGTGTTGGGACACGGAGATTGGTTGTTTGGTTCTTTTCTAAATACGTCACATATTACAAGCGTTTTATGCATTTGTAAACACAACAAGTACTCAATAGAACTTTTGAAAATATTATATCCATAAATTATAGTATTTCATTTATGTTTAATATTAATAAAAACAGGGAGAAAAAAACTATGCTGGCAACGCCTAGTAAGAAATTTTTCTCTTGCAAAATAATATTACATAGAGTGTGCACGAATCCGGTGCGTCGTCACTTTCGTGTAATTTTCTATACTTGGTTAAGCTTGGTTTACATGAGGCGGACAAATATCCTAGAAGCAGATCGTAAGCAAGGCTTTAGAACATTTTTAAGTAACCGTGAATGGACTATAACAGTACACACATATTAGCAATATTGTCGGAAATGTACGATTTATATTGCAATGAGAGAAGGTATATTTTTGTAAAACTATTTACTTATTCTTATTCAAAATTTAAGCATATTAACATTTTCAATGCTTTAAAAAGCCCATTTAAAAAACATTTATCAGACTAGACTATTATAATAATTACCATGGTTGTATGTAAAAAAAACATCATTGCCAATAATTTTGTAGGTACAGTCATAGTAATTACTATGATTAGCGTATTCGACAAATGTTTTCTTACAAAATGAGCTTTCTAAAGCATCCCAAATGGAAATGCAACTAATTTTTTTTTTATTAAAAGTTGAATATTATTGATTAATTTTTTATACATTTAAATATATAAATTAGAGCAAAATATTTTACAATGTTACAAAATGCATTGTATTTTTATATGCAATACAAACCGTACATTTTTGGCAATATTTTAAGTGTGTGTACTACTTTTTAATGAGTGTACATGTTGTGCACTCGAGTACAGAGCTCCGTTGAAATCTACCCTCTTTCTGCCTTGAGAGTGGGTGTTAGTCGTAATACACATGTAGTACATCGTGTCATCGAAGTTCGAGAAAATTTCAAATGTCACTCCGCCGGTTTGTTACTCATTACACATTTCTTGCCATTCTTCCAAACTTCTTACTCTTCTTTCCCACGTAAGTATATTAGATGGTCTTACACTTTAGATATTTTGTACAGCCAAGTCCTCTTTCTTTGGGTGCAAGATCACTGTGCAATACTACAGCAATGCATGGAATAACATTACTGTCTATTACATAGCATTTATTAACCACCATTGTCACTCTTTGTGCTCTCGTATGCTTACATTAACCTCCTGTTCAGCACTATTGTACCACGCAACAGCTCCATGTGATTTAATGCATTCAAAGTGCCTCTGATATTAAAATTCATCCACCAAGTGTAATAAACTGTATTCTATGAAAAAAAAATTACGCCAGTAGTATAGATATGTCGGTTCTGGCGCATGACTCATGAGTAGGATTGAGAAACCTTTCGCCATCTTGGATGACGTCACAAATTTATCCAATTTCCCCCTTACAATTTTCCGTATTTCCCATAAAACACTCAAAATTCCTAGAATTTCCCTTGAAATTAACCTTTTTCTCTTAAAATATCCCGTTTTTCCGTAAAAAAATATCCATGCCCTAAATTACAAAATCGACCCACCGAAAGGCAATTTTCGAGCAATTGAATCAATTTGGGGGGCTCGCTGAGGATCAGCGGACATGGCCTCCTCACCCCTCCTACCTCCACTCCTGGTAATTATTATAAAAAAATTGCAGAAATCGAAAAAAAATTCTAAACGATCAAAGAACATATCACATTAACCTCACAACTCACCCCCTCTCCACCCTTCCCCAAACGATTATTATAAAATAGGGAAATAATCACAAACAAATTCTAAAACTCTAGGAACATATAATGTTAACCTCACACTCATACCACCACCCTAACCATCAACCCCTATTCCTACCTGCTTACCTTCCAATCATAAGAAATTCAGAAAAATCATTTAAAAAATAGATTTTAAGATAACAGAAACATATAATGTTAATCCCACACTCACCACACCGCCATAACCAACCTCGCACCCCCTGGCAATTATTATACCCCTTCCCTTGCTAAACGCTCCGTCCCTCCTCCCGCGACTCCTATACGTCAGGAAAAGCGGTGAACGCTCCGCTTCCCCCTTCCCCTTTTCCCGTGACCAACACCTCTTTCCACTGTGCTCTTGCGGGTCAGGCCTGACTCGACTTTCGCTTTCCTAGCTCCAAGTCTGTTGCATCCAACCTGCTCGGAATGTATTGCAATATCAATCCACTCTCACTTTTTATGCACTACATTTCAACCTATTCCTCTGTCACCGTATCATTGATTACGCACATCCAGTTATAGGCCATTACAGTAAATATTTAAGTACTAACATTATATTTTGCCCACATTGTTGCATTTTTTTTTTTATTGTACTCACTTACAGTACCAAAATGTAGTGGCAAATCTGAAAACCAAGGCCATCATATTCCCTATATCAGGGAAGTAGGCAGGATACAACACCAGAGAGAAATAAAATATATTTGCGTTAAGATTATAAATATTAATTTACATACTTCAGACTACAAACAAAAACAGAATCCTCACATTCTCCACACCATTCACGTACTCTCTTACAATACCACGCTCACTTTTCACGTAGTGAATATAATCTGCTTATACGTAGCTCAAGACAGTCTATGCTAGCAAGCGTCCAATCAGAACCCTTAGCCATATATTCTTCTTCTTAACAATTAAGTTTTTCTTTCAAGGCCTCTACAGCCCCTAGGATACTATCGACATTGTACAGTGCTTAATTTGCAGTCTGAAATGCTCGACGACTGATGGCTTCATCCAAAGGCTGAGGCTTTTCGTATGTACACTCCAGCCAAATATTATATTTTATGGGACTTTCATCAACTTCATCTGTTAATTGATTAATTATCCTTTGCTTAATGTGGTCGAGGTATGTACATATGTATTTCGTACCTACAAAATTATTTCCAATCACATAATCCTTTAAAGTACCCCTGAATGCTGATTGTTTCAGGTTGAATCCATTCTATGTGATATCACCAACTGCAAGTACAGGTCGTTTCTTCGCTGTATGAACTTTACCTTTGAAATGCTTCTTATGTCTCGTCAGCTTATCACCACGCTTGAAAATATGTTTGCACATGCGGCATCGTCGCATAGCACAGGAACGACCCTTTACGTAAGTCGTTTTTCATGCTTCCTTGTACTTTCCCCAGTAGCAATTTTTGGTTTGGCCAACGTAAGCCCAACATTTGCTCCAAGGTTGAGCCAAAGTTGGAAATATTGCTTTGGCCTGACATCAAAATGACACTCGGATCTACATTGGCCCAACGTTATGTTTTCAGTTGGATGCCAACCAAAATAGAACGTGTTTCCAACAACACCAATTTTTATTTTGTACTACTTTCCACAACTCGGTATAATTTGGGAATTATTGTGTTACATAAACAATGCCAAATGATAATCTTAATTTGGTCCCCCAGTAGCAAAATTTTGTAAGGCCAACATTCTCTATTTTAACAGTTTTCTAGATTATTTCTTATAAGTGTATTTTATTGTATCTTATAACATAATTTACATTAAATATATTAGTTTGTATTTGGTTGGCACACAATGTTGGCCCAAAGTCAAATTTATTTTGGGCTCCTACACAACATTTCCCAACAAATTTATAACGCTGGACCTACATATGTTGCTACTGGGGACTTGCAGTATGTTCTTTCTTTTCTGATTTAGTGACATCATTATCTTGAGAGTGCTAAATTACCTCACAAAATATGTATGATAGTAACTTGTTGACATAATGTTCATTACAGAATGTTGGCCCAACATAAAATACCATACCAAACCCCAACCATTGAGTTTCCATTCATATGAAGCGCACACACTAATACAACGTTGGCTCAACGGAAATTGCCAACATGAGTTTCCTACCACGAAAATATTACGAGATTACTCAGCAAACTCCAGACAATGATGCAAGTAAATAAGAAAATGTCGTAACCTATTGCAATTGTAATTTTAAATGGTTTATTTTTGGTTGGTAACAAGTTGGTAAACATACTTTTGGTAATATGTGCGCAATTCCAAATATTACATATACAAGAGATGGCGTGTTTGTTGCTGGCAGATGTTAACACCTACACAATAACATTGACCCTGCAACGCTGTTTATGCATTTTAGGCAGGGAATTTTGTAATATTATCTGTGTGTAAATTTGTTGGTATTTTCACACTAAACTGACTATAAATTGACTATAAATGCTTGATATGAGTTACCTTGTTACGTTACAGCAGTAAAATACCTTTAATTGCGCCTACATATGTTCACGATAAACTGAGAAAGTTTGAAAGCCCTGCTTAAGATCTACTTGTATGCACATTGTGTATTCTTCCACCATTTGTAACATTAACATCGCTATGGGCCTGATCACTTTATTCACAAAAGTACAACAGTGAAATTATTTCAAAGGTAACTATTTCACAAATTTGCTAATTTTTGTCGTTACCAACTTCTCTGGCCACTTGCCAGTCAGTGTGCGGGTTAAAATATGTGCAGATAGGGGCAGTCAATTTTTCAATGATTGATCTAACAAATTTTAAAGTAACTGTGAACAGCTTGTATCGATAATATTCGTTGCAGTAAGGTCAAATTGCTGTACACGGTGTTACGTGATTCAATGCACGATTAAAATTGTTGTGATTTAGTATCAAACATAATCTCATAAGACCTGTAGCTTCCATTTCTCATTCTTCAGGGTAAACATTGCATTTTTGATCAAAACATTTTTCCAAGTTAAATATTTATGTTTAATTTGAAACTGTAGTCATGTTGCAGATCTCATTTTCCTGTCAGTTATTTCCCGTAGTTTCCTTTGACGCAATGACAAGAACTCTGGCTTCCATCAACAGTCACCTGGTATTATCTTAAATGCAATAGATAGCTTGTTTTCCTGAATGAAGAATTTAGTCACTTAAACTGTATGATTAACGGGTTGTTATAACCAAGTTTTTATGTTCGCCACAATTTCTTCGTTCTAATGTGTATAAATTATTTTATTCTAATTGGGTTTCACGTACTTATTTGAGTGCTGTCCATACAGACCGGAAATATCCTTAACAGGCTGGCACTAAAAACAATATAAATATAAAAGGAAATAGAATCAAACATTTCAGAAAAGAATTTACAGTATCAAACAAAAATTGGTTACAATACATTAGACAGGGAAAGTACAGCGTATTTTAACGTATTTGTTTACATACATAAATAGTAACACAATTACATTGCCCTTGAAAGATAAGAGATGGCGAAAATGACAATGAATAAAGCCTAAGCCTCTCCGAGGCAGTACTGAAAAATTCATAAACACCATATATACACTGTGAGGCCAAATTATTATGACCACTTGACACTTATACGCAGATCGGCCATAACTTCACGTTGTTGCCGCTAGACGGCGAGATAGCTATAAAAAGGGAATGCAGGACAAGTGAAGCATCAGTTGCACTGTGTTGCTTGCGAAGAAATGGGCAAAAAACGTGATTTAACTGCGATTGAACGCGGGATGATTGTAGGCGCTCGAAGCGTCGGAACCAGTATCAGCAAAACGGCTGTACTTGTGAAGTGTTCGAGAGCAGCCGTTATTAATGTTTACAGACAGTGGACTACCAAGCAGTAAACCGGGTCTCAGCGTCAGGGTTGTGGTTGTCACAGGCTACTGAATGCTCGATCTGAAAGGAGACTTGTCAGAGTTGTCCAGTCCAACTGAAGAGCAACAGTACGTCAAATTGTGGGGAATCTCAATCAAGGAGCAACTGCGGAGGTCTCTGAACGAACTGTTCGCCGCACATTACACCGTATAGGCTATGGAAGCCGACGACCTGTTCTAAAGCCTCTACTGTCTGTCTTGAACAAGAGCAGACTTATCCAGTTCACAAAGGAGAACAAGGATTGGACAGTAGATGACTGGAAAAGGGTAATGTGGTCCGATGAATGGCGTTTTCAATTACACCATGCAGGTGGCAGGGTGCGAATCTATGGGATGAGATCGAACGGGGCATCTGGCAGCTGGATCCAGTACCATCAAATCTTAAGGAATTGGAAAGTACAGTTCATCGGATATGGTCTCAAATTCCTCATACCACCTACCAACATCTCATAGAGTCCATGCCAAGACGAATCCATGCAGTATTAAGGGCAAAAGGTGGTCCAACCATGTATTGAGGGGGTGGTCATAATAATTTGGCCACTCAGTGGCCAAATTATTATAGTGGTGTTCATAATAATTTAGCCAACTCAGTGGTTCAATTTGGCCACTCAGATTTGAGCAACGCTTAACAACAAAGTTTTCAGCGGAAAACTGTCAAAATAGTTTCTTTATTAAAGTGAGCATCTAAAATGCAGCACAGAGGTAATATTGGCATTCGTGTTGTATTAAGTGTCGTACATAATTAGACGCCATACATTTTTTACAATACTTTTTCCTGGTAGCGTTTAAAATGTTGTCGGTATATCACCAACATTTAGGAGAGTTTATTAAGAGAATAATTTTTATTATTTTTGTACATTTGGCGTTCGATGTAGACCTCGGAAAAGTCCACTGAAGAACTAAATTTCGAATTCTGTACAAGACAGCTACATTTAAGATAATGAAACACTTATGTTATTACTATTTGTGTCAGGTAATTGCTACAGTACTGTACGTAGCTCTTAGCAGCCTAGACCAATAATAAACGTAATGAGGAATACTTCGACAAAATTTGTGAACAACAAAAGTAGTGAACGTATAATGACTTTAATGCAATGTATTTTAAAAAAGAAACGGATGTTCGGTGGTTCACCTACAGTCGGGTGAACTCGGAAGTAAATCAATATTTTGATTAAAAAATTAAAAATTGTATGATTTCATTTTTTTTTATTTTGTGTTTAATAAAATCGCAACCACAGTTTTTACTTAAATTAATGAATTTAAATAATTTAGTGCTTGATTTATTATTCTTTTCTCACTAATACATCCTTAATTTGAAATTCTTAGCCATTTTATAAACAGATTAAGTCATTATTTTGGTTAGCGATTCTTGCATCACAAAAAGAAAATACACTACCACAAAAAAACCATATAGACGTTACTTAGTAAATTGCGATTTTTAAATTTTTTCATAAATGTCTCATAAAGCTCAACTTTCACTAGATTTGTTCCCAGTCTGAGTAATATTTAAGCATTTATAATACACCTTTAATTTCCTTGCATGTTATTGATTCCTGGTGGCGAATGATATCTCTATAGAATTTATTATAAATTATTTCAAACAGGAGTCCAGCAGCATTACTTTAACATTATATTTTCGTTTATAATTTATGAGGAGATAATGTTAATTAAACACAAGGAATATCCTATTGTGTGGGTTAGTTGATAAAAATGCAGTTGTTCATATTTAGAGTGTTTTCGGATGTCTCAGCTATTCTTTAAGAAACAAATACCCAGCTGTACATTCATTCCCCTTTTATTTTATTTAAACATTGGCAACCACCAGCTGCCCATCACTACAGTTTTGTTTCTTTCCTTCTTATCATTACACGATGTTGAAAATGTTATTGATTGCCATAGTTTCCATCACGCCTCATAACATTTTTTTCTCTACCATCTTAGCTACCAAAAGTGGTTAGAGATGTTACAACATGTGAAGCATAGAAATTACTTAAACAGCTTGAGCAAAAAATAATGTAAAGAGTAAGCCCAAGAGAGTCAATGAATGGCGATCAAAAAACCTGTGATGATGTATGTTAAGTGGACTCATTCTTAAAAAAGTAAGAATTATTAAAAATTGTATTATATAAGCGTTTGAATCACAACGTAAACTCGTAATTTGATATATGATATAATGCTGAGAAGTGCGTTATTTTCGTACGGAAAATAATGGTGCCTGCGATTGCAATGCAAAATTCAAAATCTTGATATAATTCTTGGATCATCTTTTATTAAACTAAAAACTTTTATTAGGAGATGTTGTCTGAATTCATAACCGTGGACCAATCTTGTCTTACCAGCAGAGAAAATCAGAGCGAATTTCAAACGCAATACCTTTTCATTTTCGTATTAACTAACTCCGTGTAATAAAAGATTCATATATAATATTTCAAAAATATTGCGCGATTTCTTATACCTACATATTCGTAATGTAAGATAGTAAACTAGTTAGGTTTCTGAGATATAAATTTAATAAAAGCGTATGACGAAATGTTTAGTAATTTGACTTGTTGTATGATAGTTGAAGATAGAACTAATAGTTGAAATAATTAAACAACTAAGATTGACTCAGATAATCCTTGGAGTTACAGAAGTTTGTGGTTGCCTAATGAAGAACGAATTTAGTCTCGTGTGCATAATCTGTGTATTATGCCACTGGTTATGTTTACAGCGTATTTTTATTGTTATGCTCCATGGCAGCTGTTACTGAGGGCAGATTGTGACGTGATGCCTGAGCAAGGTAAGGTAGTCTCGTTTCGAGCTGCCAGAAAGCTACAGTACGACACGTGGTAGGCGGGAAGTGGTGAGTGTGTTTACTGTTTGCTACCCGCCTGACATTGTAGTTTCCACGTGAGAAGGGTGAGTCATAGTAACGGTACGTTGCTCCCCTCCTCAAGGCCACAAGTCGGAGAGATCGTACCTGGAACAGCATTACTGGGGAAGGAAGCAGAATGAAAAAAAAAAGTTCCCTGTTAGTCTGTGCGTGACTTCTGAAGCGGCTCTTAGTAGGATGTAAATGAGAGAGCTTAACCACTCTGTCAATTTTTTAAATAAGATTATTTTTTTAATTATTTCTTCATGAAAAGGCCAATTTTTTATAAAAAAATCTTATAGTACATTAAAATCACTCATTTTAAAATAAAAATTCAAGCAAATTAACAAAAATTCGTGACAAACTTCATCCCACTTTATAAAAAAATTTCTTCGCGACAAGGAAAGAGGCACAAAGTGAATACCATTTCCCCCCAAAATTATTACAATTATCCTGTAAATAGTGATTCCAAAATCTAGTCTAGACAAATTTTTATCTAAAATCTGATGCGGAAAAATATTTTTCTTAAAAAAAAAAATATGTATAATAAATTAAAACCACAATGGAGAACAGTACTACAATGGATAAAAATACAGAAAATACTCGTACTAGATGTAAAGAGACAAAGAAGATAGAAGAGTTCAATAAACAATTCGATAAACGTATATCTAGTTGTAAAAAAAATTTGTAACAAAATAGGAAAAAAAAATTTATAGACAAAAATGAATTAGATTCAATAGAAGCTGTATAAGATATGTAAAAATGTAAAGAAATCAAAGATTAAAAATTATATTCTGAATATGAAAAAACAAAGGATAATCTCTTCTATCACTGTCGGGTGTGTGTAAATGAATACAAGAGACAATGGAGAAAGAAAAAATATAATTATAAAGTACAAAGAACCTCCAATTTAAAAGAATTAATTGGGAAGTAGTAGCATAAAAGTGGCAAAATAATAATTGAATAAATAATAACTTAATAAATCATAATTATGGCATTTCAGCAAGTGGGATGGCACTTTCGGGAAAATTAAAAGATATTAAAAGAAAAATATATTAAATAAAATATAAAACATAAAACAATATCGAAATTATCTTATATTATGTTTTAAGAAATGCAAAATATCCCATCCCATCTTCATCTTGCATCTTTCCAACGGCCTTTCACAATTTTTTTGTGAAAAGGGGAAGAGTTTGAGATTGGTTGAGGTATTTTGTGAAAAACTTGGATATCTCTCACTTGAGGCATCAAATCCCATTCTTGTGATACGGAATTATGAAAACGATTTGAAAACATACACGAAAACGATTTGAAAACCTTGAATGGTTTTCATGAATAGTATATGGAAATGAAATGATTTATATATTTAATTTGCATGTTTTCGGAACACCCTGTGTAAAATTTCGGTACTAATTTTAAAAAAATTGTTAATTGTTTTACACTAAAAGTAGGAGAATAGCTACATTGGCTCTTCATTGGAAATGTTGGCTATATGTTGGATTGCAGCACACGCATTAATACAATAGCTGAGCACCTTCGTCAATCCCTAGTCCAGAGCTTCAAAGGACCGCCTGAGTCGAGTCGAAGACTGCCGAGCACCGCCTGAGTCGAGCCGAAGACTGCCGAGCACCGCCTGAGTCGAGCCGAAGACTGCCGAGCTCGCCCTAGTCGATCCGCAGTAGGCGGCTCTCAGCCGCAGCCGCACAGCTTACATTTAAAATACATTACGCCAGACTCACCATATATACACTACTGCTAACTTATTGTTAAACACATTTGAGAGCTTTTAGGCACGGCGTGAGTGCGTCTATCAAAGAATGCGTAGAATCTGTTTTGACAACACTGATGTATATAATACAAAACCAAATATCATCACACGTAAACTTTAGTATTTTTGTTTGTCAAGTATGCAACTTTGTTAACAAAATAATAATGGTAAAAGAAATGAGTTATAGCCTAACTTAGGAAGCACTTACATGCCGAAATGTATTCTAACGATAAATTAATTACGAAATATTGTTTGACATTATTAAGACCGTCATAAATGACGTTACGAAATAAACTAAATAGCATGATATAGTTAAATTACGGCGTGGTATAAACGTTATTTTAACGGATCATAATATGTTTTTTGTATAGACTTTCTTCTTGCACTGATGCATATGTTTTTAATCATATTGTCAAAAATATATGTCGAATGTAGCTGTTTGAAGTCAATTATGACTACACAAATAATACTCACCCTGTTCAAACAATTATTTTAGGTCACCCGGACCGGGACTGCATTCACCATTCGAGGGATCACTAAGCAAACACGGAAAAATAGGCCGACCTACGGCAAATGCACTTTTAGACTAGAATTTCAACGGCCACGAAAGCGTAAACATAGGCGAATGTAGAGTAAACTAGGATAGCGGATGGTGTAGCCTTCACTCGATCCGGTCAGGCGATTGGTTGAAGTATGGAACAAAGGACGAGCGATAAACATGAAAATATCACTGTTACAATATCGTTTTCCATACAGTAATTATGATAGGTCGATTATGATTTTTGCTATTGTTATATATATTACTAATTATTTCTATAAACTACCAATAAATTTAAATTTACAGTACAACTACCGATTTTGATTTCGGTGCTTCTTCGTTGCTTAATAAGAAAAACTATTACAAAATGGAAATGTACTTGTTTGCTGTTCAACTCCGATGTAGGTGTTTTATAATTTCACTACTGTTCGGTATCAGTTTTAGTAGCAATTTACTAAGTCAAATCCCGGTTGGGCGAACAGAAATGATTGCCAAAACAGGGTAACTGTGTCAGCATACTTGAAGATAAATTTACTACATACAAACTGAGTATAACTAATAAAATATGGTCTCAGAACAAAAAAAAAATATGCTACTAGGTTAGTTGCAGTTTTTCCAGATCCAAACTTCAATTTCAACCCAGCAACAGTCGGAATTATTGATATAATTTTTTATACACGGGTAGTGTAATGTATGTATTGACAATCTCCAACACATTCTTTTCTTCAGGCTTTACAGATAAGATCGATGTGCGTGTCTGATAAATGATTCATTTGAACTGTACGGCAGATATTGGCATTGACCATACTCTAACGGGAATTTAACCGACTTTGACACATCCACATTATTTGTGATTTAAGTGAGAACGTGTGTTCGTGCGTGCTCAATCATATGACAAAGCTCGAACCACTAGCATGAAATTTGCATTTGAAAGGCGAGTACTAATAATATGTAATAAAAATGTCACAAACATGAAAATCTAATATATGTGCAGAAAAAGATAAAAATTTTACTGAACAAAAAAAAAAGGGGGGGGGGGAAAGCGGACGAAGGACTAGACAATCATATATAATGAAGGTTTATTTTTAAACATTTTTTTTGCCAAGGCGACGGTTTTACAGCATCAATAAAAATGTACGTTGATTATAACGTGATATTTTCAACCAAATTTACCGAACGCAATACAAGTGCTTTATAAACAATATTATTTACTTTGAAATTAATAAGATTATTTAAATTGCCATAAGTGATTATAATACAAAGATTACAAACCATTTTGCGTAAGTGACAAAATAAACACTATTTACAATATTTACATTGTGCCATTTTCAACTGTTATCATGTTTTTTGCAGCTGCCTGTGATTGCATTATATACTGCGTGTTATGAGTCTTACCTGCTCATGAACTCTTAGGATATTAAGGGATATAATATCGAATGGTGGAGGCGCCTTAAGAGCCCTACCAATTGAGTAGCAAGCGAGTCAGCTCCACCTCCAATTACCCCCACCAACCCACCCTTTCCAGATCATAAATTTAACTAACATTTTTATTTAGTATAATTGCTTAACTAACAAACAAGGGCAACTTTAATGATTGCATGTACTTGGTGCTAAATTGCTTGGACTGCATGAATAGTTTAATAGTGTAATGCTTGACATACACAAACTATTAAACATGTTAACATATAATTAAATGGCTAGCTCTCCCAAAAAGCAATCTCCATTAAAAAGATTTCTTGACATGGTAACAGCCAATCCGATATCAAGGGAAATAAAGGAAAATACGGAGGAACATTAGAATAGTAATACAATATCAGAAACAGAAAATTTACAAGGAGTTAATAGGCCTTGTACAAGACAATATTTACAAAGTTTACATTCGACACAAACAGACAACCAACGGTTTCAATTGTATCCGGATCCTGAAGGATATGAAATTCCTATTCAACATATAGAGGAAACAAGTTATCAAAATATAGACACGCAGTTAGTACAGGAACAGCCTCGTACAACACAACCCACAATCGCTGTTACATCACATACATAAACACACACAAATATGGAACAAACCCCAACATTCTACATAGTAATCCAGCAACCAGTGTCTAGAAAAATTCCACGGTAGTCAGGAAGAAGATATTTCCAAATTCATAAAACAATTTGAAACAGGGGCAGAAATTAACCAGTGGAACGAGGAAACAAAGATAAAAAGACTACAAACATATATATTAGGTCCAGCCAAAAGAGTGTATGAAAACATTATGAACAAAACAGAACCTCACTTACTCACATGGGAAAGAATATACACGTGGAGGGGCGAGAAGGGTGAACTAGGGCACCGGGGACCGAGATCGACACAGTCTTCGTGGTTTAACAGGCGAGTCAACTGCGGGTCCGAGGGCGTCGTCACGACAACGAGGCCAGGGTGCGAGGCTAGGGTGAGCTCCCTCTTTATCATGTTATTTCTCTCCTAAGTAACCTTCCTTTATTCCCTCTCTCTCTCTTGTCCGTTGGACTCTTATTTTAAATACCAATGTAATAGGAAATAATTGTTGAATTAAGTAAAGAATCTATTAACTCTTTCTATAAGTCCTTATTCTGAGCTTACCCTAATTCCTTATTCTATCCCTTAATATCCTAAGAGTTTATGAGCAGGTAAGACTCATAACATGCGGCTCTCGGACGCGCATTTCTCTTCTGATAGTCTAGGGATGGGCATAATCGAATAAAGCAAATAATCGAATGACCAGTAATCGAGTGATTCAAATAATAGAAATATTCCATAATCGAATGATCACTCGATACCAGATTGCTCTGCCCCTCACAAAAATTAACCAAATTAGGAAACATTTCAGTTTCGTTTTTAGCAGTTGCTCATTCATTAGTTGAAACTACCATACAAAAGTAAGCAAAGATTAACAATAGCAACTTATAATTTATATAAGTTAATTTTAAAAGGACCATACATGCAAACATAATATTATTAGCAACACTGGATATCGAAGAAAAAGGTAGTACATGAAAGAAGGGAAAACAGCCTACTGGTGATGTCAATCACTATCTCAGTCAGTCTATTCTGTGCTCGTTCAGCTATAGTTATGCAGTAGCAGTATGCCTCGAACCACAGTTAAACGATCGGTAATTTGGGAGTACTTTACAAAAACATCCGAAAAAAGTGTTCTGTGCTCAAAATGTCGGAAAGAACTAGCATGTTTTGGAAATACCACCAACATGAAGGAACATTTAGGTCGACTGCATCATGCCGCTACAATCGTCATTGAAGGCTCGTCTGGCAACGCAGCTGAAGTTGATGATTTGGCAACTACAGATCCTGGTCCATCGGCATGTGGTTCAAATCAGCAGTTATGTGTAGCTACGTCTCCCCCTCCGAAACATTCTCGCCAACACAAGTTGTTTGGTGCTAGAACAAGTGATGCATTATCAGTAGATTAGCAGGCTTTAATAGATGAAGCATTAACATAAAGGTTTGTCAAGGATTTTCCACCTCTATCTATTGTTGAGAATAAGGGTTTCCTCAACTTCGCCAAAAAAAAAACTGCAACCGCTGTATGCACCACCCAATAGGAAAAAACTCATATCGGAAATGTTGCCAAGTTTGTACTATAAGATATGTTATCAGCTCTTAGATCTGCTATAGAAAATTTTCAATATTGCAATAACCACATATGTATGGACTTCCTGTACCCTCAAAGCTTTCCTCACAGTCACTGCTCACTACATCGAATCAAATTATCTCAAAAGTGCAGTACTGGATACCGTGCAGCTTGTAAAGTTCCGTCTTTGTTACGTTTACGTTATATTAAAAATAATGCTGCCAACTAACAGGTAGGCGCCATCTTGTAACGTTCCGCCCGTTACCTGGCCGATGTTTATTATAATGCAGCCTCAAAGGTTGGGTGCCATGTTGTAACGTTCGGCACTTGTTACACTCGTTATTTATAATAATGCCACGGCTTGCTCAGAGGTAGAAACAAGAGACTCAGTAAATTGAACGCTAGTTACTTGAGAAAGAAGTTCCAGATTAGTTATATATATATATATATATATATATATTTAACATTCAGCCACACAGTTCACAGACGGAGATTTAGTATGCAGAGTACGAACCTTTCTTGAGATAAATATAAAAGTACAGACACAGCGCCACAGTAGTTTACCGGTTATTGTCTCAAAACTTGCATAAAAATAACTATATGCGGCTACCTCCCACACCGGCAGAGAATAAAAAATAATAAAGTCTAGTGGCCGATGTGGGGGTTCACGTCACACACGACGCGATCTAGACTATCATTGTACTACGACAACTACTGTTCTAACCTGCCCTCACGGGCGACTGCCCCGAAGTACCTTCTTCCGACGACTGACTTCAAAAAGACTGCTCTATGGGCGACAGACAGACGCCCTTTTTGTGCTGCCTATCACCCCCCTCTCCTGAGATAACGGCCTGGCCACACACGCTCTCCACAACGTTATCGTAACTGACTGCTCCGCACGAACTAATCCTGCGCCGTCAACATAAATGAACCTCTCGTACAACAAAAACTTGTTGACGTTGCCTGAAACTGCGCTGGAGGAACTAAAACCTGTCGACGTTGCCTGATCCACAGAAACTAACTAATCTAATTAATGCTGCCGCTTCCCCAAAAAACGAAAGTTCGAAAAGAAACTGTAACCGTCCTCCTGATAAAACGTAACACGGCAAACGTCCTCCCGATAACCTACAAACGCACACGTCTGCCGGATAAACTATCACGGGAAACGAGCCACCACTGCTTTAAACTTCAGACCCGATAAAAATATTAAGAAGCTTTCCAAAGCTTGATACACACGAAAGAATTTTACACCCGAGTCCCGAAAAATTATGAATATTGCGTCATTAGAAGCTTTTTGACCTCCATTCTGCTGATGACATTGCTGGGAAAATACAGAAGTTGTTGAGTACGAGGCAAATTTTCGACAATATTGTCACTATTGTCACTGACAATGCAGAAAATGTAAAAAAAAAATTGTCAATGAAAATCTGGCCAAACACCATCACCCGTGTGTAGCACACACACGCCAAATCTGAGTGTAAGTGATGCCATTAAAATTAATAATCAACTGAGCATTATTCTCGACAAGTCTAAGACTTTAATGGCTCACTTTGAAAATAGCACATTGGCAGCAGATGGATTAAGGAAAATGCAACGTCAAATGAATCTTCCTGAGCTGAAAGTGAAGCAAGAAGTTGCCACTAGGTGGGATTCGCGTCTGTACATGATAGATAGACTGCTAGCAATTAAAGCACCATTGTCTGCGGCAATCACCTCACTTCACCATACACCTAATACTTTAGCAGAAGAAAAGTGGAATATAATTAGAAGAATGTATACCTATCTTACAACCCCTTGAAGCCATGACAGTCGAATTTTCACGTGATAAGTATCCCACAATATGTATGGTAACTCCTCAGGTATGTGGTTTGCAGTATTCCCTAAAATAAACCAACCCGAAAACTGCTACAGGCATAAATCTTCAGAAGAATGTTATTGATGTGGTGTCAAGAAGGTTCTGTAACATGGAATCGTCCAAAATAATTGCGAAATCTAAATTCTAAGACCCCCGATTCAAGAAAGCATCCTTTGGAGTTGATGAAATTGCCAATGCAGCCCAACAATGAATAACAATTGAAATCTAGGTATTGGTTGCCAATAAGCAAGTGCTTAGAGCAGCTGAACAAGAAACAACACAAGAACTCAATCGTGCTTCGAAGGAGCAAAAGGTTTCGTTGTGGGAGCATTTCGATATCAAGGTCATCTCTATTAAAACTACTACAACTCCAGCAACGACTGACTCACGATCAGGCAATATTTAGAGCAACCCTTCGTAAACAGCAAAACCGATTCCTTAAGATTTTGGGAAGCCAATAAATATGTGTATCCTGAGCTGTACACATTAGCATACCTCAGCGTACCGGCAACTTCAGTTCCTTCAGTGCGAGTGTTCTCAAAAGCGGGCAAATAGGTCAGTGATTTCCGCAGTAGACAGACAAGTTCAAATGTAAATTACGTTATGTTCCTAAACAGTAATTTCAAGAATTGAAATTATTGTTATTGTACCATTTATTATTCCATAATATGTAACCATATGCTTTGTATATGATACAGTCTGACTGAAGCATAACTTTTAAAATAAAATAAAAGAATTTATATAAATGTAATATATATTTGTGTGGGTAAAACTGGCGCTACATTATTTTGTATAATTATTTGTTCTTTATTTCATGATTCTTATGCTATCAAATAACCATAAATGATATCACCATAAATTGTCAGTGATGTTGAATATGGTTAATCCACGGTTATTATTGTAGGTATTAGATTTATGTTTTAAATTAGAATTATCATGATAATAAAGCACTACTAATAAATAAAATAAATTGTCTTTTCTGAAATCATTTAATAGTATATCAAATCATATTTTAGTGTAGCAAAATATTGGTCGAAAGATAGCAAATTACAGTGGACAAACTATACATCCCGTATTTGAAGTGTTCAGAACGACTGTTTGTGCACCAGTAGTTTCATTTGTATGGAGAACTGGCAACAGCGCATCCCGCAGGCACGGCGGAATGGCAGCAGACTTTTGTTAACGGTAAACGGTACCGTTCATGGGGGAGGGGCAGAAAGTAAGAAAAAAATGTGTTCTTACTAGCACCATCAAAAGCAAAGTTGTATGTGACAACTGACAGATAAACACAGAACGATACATGTATTTTCACTTTCCTCCTTCCTGTCAGGGTAGCGAAGCGAATGTTGAACGGTGATTGAATGATCAATTGATCACTCAGCACTTGCCACTAACTGCCTTCCCTGCTCGATGCTCGAGATGAGTGACGAGTGACGAGTGAGGAGTAGCGGGGAGTAGGACTGAAAGGTGGCGATCGCTCGGTTTAAAACATTCGAATGACTAGTGCGAATAATCGATCACACTCGAATGATCTTTCATATTCGAATATTTCGAATTTCGTCTCTCAATTAAGCCCATCCCTACGACTGGCCGCTTTCCGGCAACAAGCACTCCATATAAAATCTCTGCAGTTTTGGTAACATCATTTTTTCCCATAATTCGTCGTCTCTTCCTTCCCTTATTACTTCAATTCCACCGTCGTAATAAATTACCAAGTCACAGAATTTTCTGTGCGATATTTGGAGTTGCCATTTTACTTGGTTTTTTTAAGTTGTAACTTTTCATTTTTTACTTTGATGAAGAGATTCTTACAATTTCCTGCTTTACGAATGGAAATGCTTGCTATAGATAGCATACACTTTACCACAACAATGCCATCTTTCCCCAAAATTCTATCTGGGCTGTCTCCAAGGTATGGTATCTCAGGGTGAACAAAAAAATGCCACAAGGTGCTACAGTTGCCTGCTTCACTTTATCGTAGGTGGATATGGCTTTTTTTGTGAACTCGGCAGTAATTAATAACTGGTGAATAGAGTTCGAGTCCACAAACAATATTTTTTACAATATTGTGGCAAGATGTAACATTCCTCTTACAACATATAGCCCGAATTGTGATGCAGTTAGTCTTTGCCGTCTTGCCTGCATCCACAGTGGATTCTCACGCTGTCCAACGGTAGCTCGTTCTAATGTGGAACATAGCGCCAGAGAACCAGCTTCTTCATGCAGCTTCCCGTGAGATTGTGTTCATCTGGCTTTGAAGATCATTGAGATCTAAATCAGGTTTTGCAGCATTTTGACTATAATCAATGTCACCAGTTGTTTCGTCGATCTTTCTCTTCTTTTTTTTTTTTTTTTGCGTTGGTATTTTTCTTCGTCACTAAAATTTAGTCTTTCAGATGACCGAGACCTCTCTCGCTTCAAGCAGATTTTATTAGAAATATTCCCTGGACTTTTTCCAGCCATATTTTTCCAAAGGCTTATCGTATAAGTCTTTTAGAGCAGTCCCATAGCAACGTCGCCTTTATGATGACCCTTTTGCATGATCAATTATTTTGCCACCGGTCAGTTTGCAAATTAAGGAGTTAAGGTTTTCAGCCACATTTGTCGTTTTATTCAGAACGAGACAATCTGCCTTTATGACAATGGGATCTAGCAACATAAGCATCTGATCTATTAATTTCGCCTTCTCTAAGTACGGCACCTTACTTACAGTTTCATCTTGTCGAGAGCAGTATAATGCACAACAGGACAAATGGTCTCCGAAAACAAAACGGGGGCCGTTTCTTAGATATTTCAGAAGCTTATCAACATTTCCTTCGGAATTTCTAATGGCTCCACGAACTGCAGCTGTGAGGCGAGGAATGTTCTGTCTAATTATTTTTCGCCCCTGTAAGTCAAAAGTGGTCTTTGTGGCTAGGGTGTGCAATTTTGAGGTGTACCCTCGCACGATGTGATTTGCACTCTCTATTTACTTCATTTTGTCTCCAATAGGAGCCTTCTCTCTAGCTCTCGCAAAAACACTCGAGTCTCCATCACCTGTTAGGAACTTCACCCATACACCGTGTTCAGAAAACAAATGCTGAAGTCCTTCCACAACAATAGTTTGCTCCATCCCGGATGATGAACCAGAATAATTTTGGTTGCACGTGTGTTGTTTTGGTTGGGAACACTCTGCTGCCGTGGAACAAACATTAAAAAAAAAAATTGTTCTTAACACCGAAGTAAAGAATCTTTCGTGTTCTCCCGCCAATAACGCAAGCCTGGGGGAAAATAATCTTATCTTAGTTTTCTGTTATTTTACTTCAATATATTAGTAAATGGGCAAATACAGACTGAATACAATATCTTTTAGAGCTTTCCCGCCACCAGAAAAATAAAAACTATAGGAACAAATTCCATTATATTTACAGCAGGTCGTCACATTAAAATCCTGCTATGGGGACTATGCAAAAGCACCTTGTAAATAATCAGCGTAATTTTACATCGAATTTTTGTGGCAGCAAAACTTGCCACTTAGTGAGAGGGTAAAGTTACCTAAGGTTCTATTGATAATTTAACTCATTAGGGACGACAAGAAGACAAGAACCTAATTAAAAAAAGTCCAACATTGTTTCTGAAAATTTGCGCACACTGTTGTGTATGCTGAACTAATGCAGAAATTTAAACACTCGTTCTGGGTGCTTGTAATTTCACGTAATACTAACCTTAGGCTCGTGATTTCAGTACAAGCGAACACTTAAAATACATAAATATTCTGTAAACTGAAAAGACCAATGGCTTGGTGAATTGACGCACACCACGTGTAATGTAACTACTACATTTGCATGAGAACATATTCAGCCACTACTGATGCGATTTAGAGACGTGACTTGCGTAAATGTATGCAGCCATTGTGACATTAAATTACACGATATGTGTTCACTCACACTGCAAAAACTTTTTGTGTAATTTTACACTAATGTAAAGAAAGTATATCCATCAGTGTTGGTGTATTTTTACACCTACATATGTCATTGTTTTTTTTTTTACTCTGCTTCGAAGTAAATATTCCCTTAAAATAGGTAAAAGTATATTTACATTGTGCTACTAATTTTACAGAGATTTGTTTAAAATTACAATTACCATTTAGCAGGTGTTATACTATAACAGTTGGTGTATTTTTACTCTACGGTAAGAGAATTCACATAAACTATGCAAACGTAATTTTACAACAATTATTTGTATATATTTTTAGTTATGCTGAGTAAAATGACGTGTTCACTGTAAGTGAGTAAAGAGATTTGGACTGCCCTTAACATCGAGGTCTTGAGAGTGTAAAATATTATCTTGGCAATACATAATTTTTTAATATGCCGTGTAAATTTACATATATTGTGTTAGGCCTATATATAATTTTGCTATATTTGCTAATATGTTTTACGATTGTTTCGTGCTATTTCACATTTTATGAATTTGTAATTTTATCTAATCTTTTTGCTGTCCTTTATATGCTGCAAATGTAATTTTACCCGAATCGTGCATTTCTTTTTACTATTACGCAATGCAAAATAACACACAATGTATGTACAATTAAACATTAACTTGGCAGTCAAGATGTGGGATCATATCCCTCTTATAAGTCTGAATAACAACTCACATCAAAGTTATGTTTATTCTGAATTTATTTATAATCAAAACAAAATATACACTTTTCTTAAATTACACATACAAAATTTTGAATTGCTAAACTTTAATGCACAAATACTGCACCTATAAATATGTCGTTTTGTGCCTTACATTCAGGATGTTAATATAAATAGACACAGACATAGGTATGTAAAATTACACTGCGGAATTAGTATAAATACATTAGCATAAGTGTAGAAATAAATATAACGTAGTACTAAAAAATACACTATTCAATAACTTTGTATTTTCATTGCGTGCGTTTTCGCACACTCCTCATAATTAGTAATTTGACATCAACATAACTAGTAATAAAATGTGTAAATCAATGTTTCTCCAACAGAGGCACTATAGTCCCATCAGGTTTCCTAAAACGTTTCCGTAACAATACAAATACTGTAGTTGTTTTCGCCAATTACACAAATTAAATGTAATATTATCTAACCTTTGTACGTGTAAATATGCACTTCAAGATCTTTCATATGGTTCTTTTTACTAAAGATGTAACATACTTTTATGCAGAGTTTGTTGTTGTAAAATTACACATTATATTATGTATGATTATAGTGACATAGCGTGTCTATTCAATTACCTCGTAGTACAATAAATACATGCTTGAAGTACAAACCGCAGAGTAGTGTGTAATTTTACTCATTCTTTAAAATCCGTAGTTAAACAGCCACATTACTGTAAAATAATCTAAACATTGTTGTGTTTTTAACGGAGATTTGTAGTTGTCTATGGATTCCTATAAACACGGGTTTAAAAATACATATGTTGTTGTTGTTTTCACAAATGACACAAAAAAAATTAGATCATTTTTGTAGGTGAAAAATTACACGTATTTTTTTACAGTGAGTTGCCACAATTTTGATCAATCAACACAATCAACGATGACAACATTTCAAAATGACAGCTTTTTTTTTTAGCGCAATGACATGCAACTGTGAAAAAACAGAAACCGATATTTGTAATAGAAGCCACAAATATTTATGTAGTACCTCATCTAACAGTTGTAGATTTTTATTTTACACTAATTGTTGGTATATTTGCCAGTTAACCCAACAGAATGTGTAAAATTACATTCTCCATGTTTGTGTTTTTCTACGCTTTGTTCAAATATAACTTCGTGAAATTAATAAACATGTATCATTCAACTGAGGCAATTTAATACAATTTTACAAAGACGTTAGGGTATATAATGTTAACACGACGAAATAGTTTAAATATGCAATCTTTCCATGTACTAATAGTCAGTGACGAGGTAGAATAACGCAGTGCGTATAATAAAACAACGTCATATCTAAGAAATTTAATGCCGACATTAGTAAAGTTATTTTGAAGCACGTGTTTTTTAATATACACAATCTTTGCGAAGTGATATAATAAGACATGTGTAAATGTATCTTTATGTGTTTATAGATATTTGCAATGGCAACTGCGCGGTAATTACAACACGCCTTCAGTGTTTTAACACAATTACATGACGTTATGAATATTCACATTATTTGTAATATAGTACACACTATTTTACGTAATTTTACAGATACAGATTTTGTGATTTAGATTACGACGACATGTTTTTGTATCGAACATTTTACAAAACTTCTTGTGTAAAAATGCATTGCACATGCAGACGTAATTTCATGAAAAATTTTTACAGTGTAGATGTCAAAAATGTAAACCGTTTTTGACAAGTTATTTCCAATAAGTCCAATGTCTGTAAAGGCTGATGGAAAATGCATTATACGATAAACTGCGTTTAAAGGCGATTGTGGCCTAGATATATCCAGGGTAGTGTAAAACATGCATACACATTTTTATTACCGAGAAAAATTACGAAATCTAAAACAACTTGAATTGGAAAAACAGACCGCTTCAACTTTGTTTTGGCATCATCAACCAGCTGCAATGCTTGATTTACTTTACAGTTGTTTACACATTTCTATAATTGTGTAAAAAGAACATCAGCAGCAGTGAACAACACTACTTCCACCCGAGGGTATTACTATGCAGTGTAGTCGGCCACATGTTAATAAATTAAAGAAATAGTCAACATGCATTTATGTTTCTCTAGCTGTACTATCTCGGTAAAATGGCTGTGTGTGTATATATATATATATACATACACACACTTATAGCGTGTACACCACAGCTAAATATTTGATTGATTGAGGTAAAATTTGAACTCTTCCCTATATGATTTCCAAAATAACACAAAAATTAATAGCTATTTCATGTTATTTATTGTTATCTTTCAATATACACTCAAATTATTGAGCAAGAATGTAAGCGACTGGAAAAAATATCTTGTCAATAATGCAATTAATTGAAAGAATAAAAAAATATATTTTCTTTTATCATTTAAAAATTACTCCAGCTTATTAACTCTACACACGTAGTTCGAAGCGAAGTGTAGTAATTATAAACATATAAAACGTTTTTACTCAGTAACGTACGAATAGCATTCGCATTCCACCTTTTCTCCCTCTAAGACAGCGGCCCGCGAAATGAATGTTATTAATTATCTTCAAATTTTGTACAACTTTTCTACTAAATAGTAAGTTTTAATGATAAAAATGCCAAGTTGTCTTGCGATAAGGCATTTTCACAAACACGTTCATCATTACTCATACATTGTTAAAAATAACGGAAGCTGTACGGTACCGGGGTAAGGTAGTTCATCTTTAAGGACCACAGAATCGCTAATATTATTATAGCGCATACCAAAGTTAAAATAGGATTATCGATATAACTGCTGTGTACAATTACTTATTCATTTATTAGTTCTAATTTTCGAGACTTTTGAATAGTGAACATTTAATTACTACGTCAAAGGTCAATGGAAACTATAATGGCGGCTGTATCGCAATAGATCATTCTGAAAGGCCAAGCTCGCCGGACTCCCATTGAACGTCTGCACCTCTAAGTCATGTCCAAATTAGCTGTTCAGGCCTACGAGTTAGCCACGTGAACAAAGAAAGGCCCCATTACACATTATACCTATTTGAAGATACAGGGCCAGACATTAGCAGCCTATATGACCAAAGTCATTGTGGCAGCTACGGGTCACGAGGCTGACTCGAATACCGAAAATGCTATGTATTTATTTACACGTTTAAGATAATTTTTTAATTTAGTGTATAAACTACATTCTTGCTACGTATCTGGATTAAAGCGAAGCCTCTGTACAGCCAGTGTATATAAATAAATAAATATATATAACATCAAAAATTTTAGAAATGAGTTATGAAACACTACTGTGTTCGCTATCCTGTAGACACTTGACTAATATATGACGTTACTTAGTGAGCGNGAAATGAGTTATGAAACACTACTGTGTTCGCTATCCTGTAGACACTTGACTAATATATGACGTTACTTAGTGAGCGGTTATCCGCAAGGCAGTAAGTGAAAATTAATGTGCAGTTAATTTATGTTTTTCAAACTATTCGAATCTCAAATAATCGCTAACAAATTCAAAAATTTTATTTTTCTAATGTAGATAACATGACTACACTTTAAGGATTCCGTAATTAACCTCGCTACTATTCGTTAGTTCTAAGATTTTTTTGTCCTAGAAAAGAGGCGGTCGTGTTGCTATCACCGCAAATGCAACAGCTGGACTTCCGTATCTGGAAAACTTGTAGGGTTTCCTCAGGATAATTGCCTCTCCCATCCAACAGCTATTTGTACTTTAATACTATAAAAAAATAATGCAACAGTTGTCAATTTGGGATCAATAATATAAAAATATAAAAATTCTATACTAAATATAAACCTTTTTCCCATCATTCAACGTAAAAAAGTAAATTTATAGAGTAGGGAGTGAACATTAATAACATTAATATCGGTATTTAATAAACGGAGTAAGTCGCTTTAAAAAAAAAATTGGATAACTATGTAAGGTGTGGTACGCCGGTCTATTTGACTAAACCATAGATTAAAGGTGAGGTAGACCGCTTATTCGTCTTCTGCGCATGTACCCAACATTGACCTACCTCAATAATTTTCAACTCTCAATGTCACATGGTCAACAGTGATGAAAGTGTTCGTTTATATCTTAATTTTTAAATGAGAAGCACTATTAAATGAATAAAATACTTTTGCCAATATGAATTTAATATAACTGCATTACAAATTGATTAGAAGAAGTACAAATGCATCTCAAATCATTTGTTTACAAATCAGTTTTCAAACCTAAAATATACATCATGCCGTTTTTGTTAGACGTGTTGGCAGAAAAGCAGATCAGTGTTGAACCACGAAGATTGGTTGTGCGCAGCTAGCGAAATCGGTCTACCTCATATTTATTATATGGATTAAACCGCAGACTACTTAAAAAACTATATTTTATGGTAAACATAAAAACTGGTGCACCAAGAATTTATGGCAGATCAGCATAATTTGTGTTTCTGCACCGTTTTCTCCGAGTACAGTTGTCCTTTTACACCGGCAACGGTAGACGTAAATATTTTATTTGCGTTATTATGTCATTCACACTTACCGTTTCAGGCATTTGCAGAATATCCATGACCATAACTTCTCTTGCACGAAGCTCCATCAACAATTCCCGTTATGAAAGGATATCCATCCACCACGTCACCGTTTTCGAGTGCCAGTCTTTTCTGTTCTTCTACAGCCGCTAACATTTTTTGTAGAAGTTTTTGTTTCTATACCTGCAAAAAAATATATCTCTGCGAGAAAGGTCTGTACATTTTGTGTACATAAATTTGATAACGTGTAATAACCACGTTTCTTATTTTAAAAAAATTCACGCTAAGTATTAATAAATACTCTCTTTTAATGTTGCTCGGCTTGTTGCTATTTGTCACTTTAAAATGCAAGATAAAGTGGCTTAGCACTATCCTTATAGATTTTACACTTAAATTGTGATTGTAATAATGCGAACAGTAGTGAGGAAATAAAATAAAATTAAATGAGAGTAAATAATTACAATACTAAATCATGCCTGTCTAACGATTTATAATTGTATTTGTCCAAAAATATTTCTTCCATCGAGTTTAACAGTAATTTGGTTTCACGGTTGAGTACAGCATTTCTCCGAAAATAGGGACGAGAATTCTTTCCAGGCGTATGTGTAGGTAGCTTTATATAACAGTAAAATGAAAAGATACTTGCCTCAGTCACATTTTTCTCGTTGTGGGTGAAGTGACGTCTGGCCATTACTGGATATTCATAACAGAAAACATTACCTCAGCTTGAGTCTGTCCTATGTCAGCAGCTGTAGCCCCCCACGTGAATGTAGTATTCTGTTCTTTCTTTTCAGGAGGACCAGTGTAAGTATTTCTGGTTCCATCACACATGTACGTAAAGCAGCTGATAAGTCCTTTTTTTTCTCAGATGTAAGTTTGTATTGTCCTCCTGTACATTTTTTGTAATGCTGTGTCAAATTTATTGTACTGACTGGTTAAATACATAAGATCGACAATTCGGACTGCTTTGGGAGGGTCATTGGGACTGGATTCAACAAGAAGATCGGGAAGATATTCATAACTGCAAAAAATGGATTGCACAACATTAAAAACTAAAAAGAAACACTATGAACGAACATTTCTAAAAACCATAATTTATTTATCTATGTCCAGTATGCATTTAAATTGTGTCTGTATTTATGCAACATAAATATGCAAGTACCGTTTACGCTTGATAGTACTGAAGATGTTCATCAGTACAAACTCTGACAAAAATAGTTTCGACTCCTCGGCGCAGTTAAAATATTTGGATTTAAGAATAATAAAACAATAAGTTAACAGAAACGATGTAAACAAGTTACATATTTAGTTTTAAATAGGGAGACTTTTTTTTTTACTATTGATTCTTCCTCCAACTTTTCTCCCTCACTATAAGAAAACTCTTATTGCCAGTCCATTAAATCTTCACATGGAGGTATTGGAGCTCTTGGAGGTGTAACGTTTATTTGCGGACGTCTTGAATAGGTTTTGAGGGGGGAGGAGCATCTTGGGGTGAGGGCCTACTCATCTGACTAACCGGATTCCATTCGAAGACCCACACTCATTCATAGAACAATATATTTAAAATGTATTTAAAAACTGAACTTACATACATGTCATGCATATTATAATATGAAATAGATTCAGTAATTGCGGGTAAATCTACCTGTAGCATAATGTGCCGTGTAAAGTTAAATAAATAAATACTAAAAAAGAAAAATGTGAATTGAAACATGATTCTTTTGTTAATGTTTAGTGGCACAGACTATAGGATGCCTGGGGTTTGAGGGTAAATCACAAAATGACTTCATCACGACTTCTTAGTTTTGGAACAGGTTTATTCAATGGGACATTACTTAGACCTTCCCGGCACTGTTGCGGGAATTTACACATATTTTCTGCCGAGGATTTTCTCACACATTAACGCCCTGCGAGTTCAAGGCCTGAAGGGCTGGTTACAATGTTCAAAGTTCTGGTTACATTTCTGACGCTGTAGGGACATTAGGTGTCAGGACAGGTCCCTGAGTGACGACGGGGTTACTTATCTGCACTTGTTGCATGGTAGTTGTTCCGGCAGTTGGTGGTCTGGTGAGCTGGATGGTCCTGGTAAAGGCCCTCTGTGGTTGGTCTGTTGCACGCAGCTGGCTTCCTCTAGAGCTGGCGCCCCTCGTTAGGGATCACCACTCGCTCCCGTTCTCGACGTAGGGTAGTAACGGACTGTTGACTACCCCACCACGTCCCGGCGAGGGACCACACGCGTGTGTGTGGGTCCCACCCGTCCTTCATGGATCCAGGTTGCACGGGACAAACCCACTAGCTCGAAATGGCACTTCTCGGTGAAGTTCACCACTCGACTCCGCCTTCTCGGTGCATTGCAACTGACTGACTGGACACTGACTGACTTATGCGGTAACTGGCTGGCTAACTCGCGTCCCGGCGTGGTCAAACTACTCGTCCGACGTGACTCTGGTAACTGTCTCTGAAACTGCCCTGCGTTTCGCGTTTCGCGTCCCAATTAGGCTGACCCTTTAATGTCGTGACTGACTATCTGCGCATCCCGGGGTGGCAGTACTGAACTTCCGTGCCACTTTCTGCTCGTTACTTCGACTGATGGACGGGACTGCTCTCTTTGTGCGGTAATAATTAACTGTCTTACCGTGCCTACTGACATACTGCTGTACTGAGGTACTGTTGTGGCCGGGAGTTCGATCTCCTGGCCTCTCGACCGACTGACTGACTTTCTGTGCGGTAATAATCAACTGACTGTTCTCTCGAACTAACGTCTCTGGGCGGTAATAATTGACTGAGACCCACTTCTCTCGAAAAGGGGTTTTTATGCTCGCCAGCCTCCACCCTTAATTGTCGGCACGTGTCACCTTGTGGGGGGGAGGGGTGAGGTGGTGGACGCAGAACAATGCCTTCCAAAACCCGTGTCCTGGTTCCTGAAAGTTGGGGGCGTGGGAGGGGGGGTGAGATGGTAGTACCTCGCCCCTAGCTTACTCTCGTCAGCTACTTCGCGGTGCGTTTCCACATTGTCCTGTGGTTAGCTAAGNCAGAGCGTGTTGGCCTCTGCATGACCTTCTTCTGCGAGTACGACGGCTGCCACATGTCTCTCTAAGCCCCTATACTGGTTACACTGGCGGGGGGAGGGGTTGTGGGCCAGCGTNTACGACGGCTGCCACATGTCTCTCTAAGCCCCTATACTGGTTACACTGGCGGGGGGAGGGGTTGTGGGCCAGCGTTGCTCTAATATTCTTAAACCGTCACACGTTATACTCTTCCTTTACATAATGTGGATAGCAGTGATGTGTAATGAGCAGACCGTAAGTATTATGAAATTACTACAATTATAATATTTGTGTTTATACCGAAAAATCACATATATGCCTGCGGATTATATAACAACTATAAAAACACAAAATTGCTTACCTTTTGTTGTTTTCGCAAGCTGTGATGTGCGACGATTGAGGTGCAATTGGTAGCTGAGAAGAGTGGTCCTTCGTTGGTGTCCGTACAATTTCTTCATGTTCTTTTCCAGAAAGATGATAATCACTAGCAGTGGAAATGGCATTAGTGATAACGTTCTCCCTGAAATCATTAAACCAGTTTTCCAGCAATCAGCATTTTATTATAAGCCAATAAGCACCATTATTTGCAATATTTTGTTGGTAATGGGCCGAGTGTCTTTGTGGTGACTTAGATGTTTTAAAATAAAACTTTTCGTGTCCTAAACCGCACGTGAATGGAAGCAATAATCAACCAGAACAGATACAAAATTTTCAGCCTGTGGTGTATCCATATTTGCTATAAAAAGCAATTCTAGGTGGTAAAATATGACTTTACATTGTTAATAAACACATTAACGGTCACAACAATCATCATTTTGCGTAGTATTCTATTTATTTATGTATACAGCATAATCATTAGCTTTATTTATGAATGACTGAGTTTGTCTATTTATTTTTATTACACTAACATTGCCATAGTGGTAAGGATGTCGCGGTAAACCAAGGAATCAAATTTTAATAGCTACATACCTTTCAATGAATGTGCTCTTCTCGATTTTCTTTGCTAGTAGCTTTCTATTATGTAAAGAGCCTTTGGCTTTCTTCTTGCTTCTTGACGGACACGTTCTAGTCTTAGGCATTTTTTAAACGAAATTCATAATTATGCAATAACACGCCCCTCTATAACATAAAGATAACACTGTAAATTGTTTTACATATGCTATATGAAAACAAAAAAGAATTACGTTAGCTTTGGAATGATGCTGCATCGACCACGTCCAGGTAGGGCAGGCAAAGGCCAAGTGACGCTTCACAAAGGTCGCTTCTCGGGTAATCTTGCACAGCTCGGTTAATGAATCACTCCGTACGTACCGTTATAACTACTTTAGCTTGGTACACAACAGCATCGTGGGCTAGCTTAGATGAATCAGTGTCGGTGCAGACGTATCTCCATCACCGGTGCCACTGTGTCGCCGCTTTGTAGTACTATGATGCCAGTCGGCCAATGCACACATGTGGTTATTTGCCGTAGATATGTGATAAGACCCTAATGGGCTTGACGATGTTTTCTGTTATAGAACTCTTCATGTAAGATGTGGAGAAGCATACAGAGTTTTAGGAAAAAAGACTTCGAAGAATTCCACAAACGTATCAAAAAACGAAGCTCGCGGATTTCCATTTGCAGGCAGTTTTGCGAAGGATCTGATGAATAGGAAAAAATAAAAATACCCATTGAGTAAATCCCTTAGTGTTTTACATAATTGAAGTTTATGAGTGTATAATACTTACACAAGAATATGTGACTGAAATATAACAAAAACTAAAATGGAACAAAGAAACATCGTTACCATATTTTATCGTTTGGACTTTCCTAGTAAATATCACAAAACTAAATTTTTTTATTTTTTTAACAATTATAAAATGTTTACATGAATTAAATTACATATTCGATCCCATTGAGTTTGGACTAAAAAATTAACAACTCTATTTAGTTTAAAATGTTGAAATAGGCCTATCAGAAATAATATTTTAATAAAAAAGAAATTTAAAAAATTATTATTTGGTGGTGACGAAAAAAGTGAAAGGCAACTGTCGCTACACAACCGACATCAGCATGCGCGTTACTCATTTAGCTGTATTGAAGAGCCTTACTGATTATTTATTACAACAATTGCACACTCGCTGTATCTCTGAGCTTTTCCAGTGAAAGCATGCATTAAACGTCATCAATATCTATAATAAACTTGTGTACATGGTACGCAAATATTAATCGATTTATTAGATACTGCTCACCGATCTCTTTTGTAGGAATAGTTCAGTCTGTGCAGTATTTGTGCGCAGCATGTGAACAGATGTGTAACAAATCAGCTACCGTTTTGCTGTTAAATTCATACAACACAAATACAGACTGCGTAATATTTACGTCATAACCAAAAATTATATTTTCGAAAACCAGTGCTACATACTTGACAAATTTTTATAGATAGTGATGTGTGTGTCGGCAGCGCATCGACACGCAACTCCGAATCTATCTTTGACTGTCCATTGGGTATAGTTATATTCGCTCCAATTACCTATATATTTTTTTTCAATTCTAGTAATCTTTGTAAAATCAGCCGTTGTCTATGAATACTGGGATCAGATAGCTATACAAATACTCTTGTGCATGGGAGAAGTTGTAAAGTACCTCTATAAACTCGTACATTTATAATATAGAAAATTAATTTTGTTTGGAAAAAAATTCGCTATCCTTTGAACTTTTGCGATTGTCTTTTAAGAATGAAAATGCTAGTTTGGGCACAAAAACGTTTATTATTGTATCCAAAAAAAATGCGTATAGAGTTTTTGTACTGCAATTCCTTCGGACGAAATTTATGTAGCTGAAGAAGGGCTGTATAGAGTTGTTATTGTCAGTTGTTTTATTTCCGAGTACTGTTAAGGCACCTCGCGGCGGCCAGGCTTACAGGACACCCACCCCCACCACCAACCCCTTCGGATTACCGAAGATGGTCCTCGCTGTTTGCAACCCACGCACTCTGCGCCACCATCTCCTCCTCGCCCTGGGGATGCTTACACGGAAGTGAGTTCGGACAGCGGCCACAGAGTGAGGAGGGCACCGCTTTCCACTTACCTTTTGCTAAAAACATGTTTTTCTGTTAAATTTCCAACAGTTAGTATTTTTAACTAGATACTAACTAAAGTCAGTAGTTGAATCTATGCGTTTTCCCTCGCGATTTGACGTCTTTAGTTTCTTTGTGTTCCATTCCGTTTGCCTGTAAGTAGTAATTTCAAATACTCGTCGAAATTTTCAGTTTCGAGGTGTTCAGAAAGAAACCGTTTTTGGAGGGTTACAAACTAAAAACAAGCAAATAAGGCACGTTAAAGCAAATAATAAAATCTATTAATTTTAAAAAGGGAAATTTCACACGTGAAATTATCCTCATATCATAGCATGCTGACAAGAGCGTGGAACGAGTTTGATTATCGCGTAGATGCCGTTCGGGCCGCTCATGGTGGTCACATTGAACATTTACGAATGTATGGTAAACAAACTTCACGGTTCCACGGTTTATTTGATTGGTCAATGAAGGCTGTAGGTGGTTTGGTTTTGATATTATAGACGTTCAAATTTGGGGTATTATTTTATACGCACAACAAATTAAAATAGGTAAAAAATATTAATTTGTATTAAAGGGGTTGTCTCTTGGCAGTGGTATTGACGTGTGATAGGTCAGTGTTCGGTACATGAGCAGAATACGATAATCGGTCTACCTCATATTTTGTCTGTGGTCTAAGTCAACTTTGCTACTGAGGCACAAAGTAGAAAGTACACAGAGGTGAAATGCCGAGGCGGTTCCTTTGATGTATACATACCCATTTGCTGATTGGCTGTGAGATGCTCTGTAACATACCTTATCCGATTGGCTATTGTAGTTGCGAAAAATTTCCTACTAGTTAGGCTGCCGACTGGCAAGTTAGTTTCCGGGCGCTGATTGGCGAACATCGTTCAAACATTTTGTTGGCCAGTGACGCCATTTTGTTGGCGTGTTTGGCTGGAGTTCGTGAAATAAGCGATTGTTTCACCTCTATTTTCTTAAGTACTTTGTGACTGAGGCAGGCAGCTGTTTCCTACGTCGCGTGCTGGTAGTGCAGTCACGTGATTACTATAGGTGAAAGTGAAGCGAGGTGAGTACACGGACTAACGCCAGAAGGCAAGGGCAGGGAAAACAGAAGACTGCCAAGAAAACCCGCCGGCCAGCGGCATCGCCTGGCACGATTCCCACGTGCAACAATCCGTGAGCGAACCCGTCGGGAATAGAACCCGTTTCCCCTTGATGGGAGGCAAGCGCACTGGTCCCTGCTTCACAGCGACCCCTCTACCGCAAGCGAGATGCCCAATCCAGCAAGCGCAGGGTAAGGTAGCAATCAACCTGCGCGATTCAAATGCGCAGAATGCCACGTACAGGCAGATAACGGTGAAAGGATTATCTATCATCCCTACTTCCACTATAAGAATTTGATGCTACTCTCCATATGTGGTGTACAGATGGTTCGTAGGGTCAACAGTTAATGTTCAGTGGCACAGACTATAGGGTGCCTGGGATTTGAGGGTAAATCACACAATGACTACATCATGACTTCTTAGTTTGGAACAGGTTTATTTAACGGGAATTTACTTATACATTCCCGGCACTGTTGCGGGACTTTATACATACTTTAACGCCCTGCGAGTTCAGGCCTGAAGGGCTGGTTACAATGTGCAATGTTCTGGCTATGTTTCCGATGCTATAGGGACATTAGGTGACAGGACAGGTCCCTGCACCTGTTGCATGGTAGTTGTTCCGGCAGTTGAGGTCTGGTGAGCTGGATGGCCCTGCTAAATGCCCTCTGTAGTTGGCTTGTTGCACGCAGCTGGCTTCCTCTCGTCATGGCGCTTCTCGGTGAAGCTCACCACTCGCTCCTGTTCTCGGCATAGGGTAGTAACTGACTGCTTATTACCCTACCACATCCTGGCGAGTGACCCCATGTGAGGGCCCCCACCCATACTTCGCGGCTATGGGCTGCACTGGACAATCCCACTATCTTGACATGGCACTTCTGTTGAAGTTCACCACTCCACTCCGCCTTCTCGGTGTGTTGCAACTGACTGACTGGAAACTGACTGACTTATGCGGTAACTGGCTGGCTGACTCACGTCCCGACGTGGTGAAACTACTGGTCCGACATGACTCTGGTAACTCTCTCTGATTCGGCCCTGCATCTCGCGTCCCGATTAGGCTGACCCCTTAATGTCGCGACTCACTACCTGCGCATTCCAGGGGGGCAGTACTACTCCGCACCACATGCTGCTCATTGCTTCGACTGACGGACGTGGNAGGCTGACCCCTTAATGTCGCGACTCACTACCTGCGCATTCCAGGGGGGCAGTACTACTCCGCACCACATGCTGCTCATTGCTTCGACTGACGGACGTGGCCAGGTTCCGATCTCCCGGCCTAACTCTCTCGGCCTGGCTGACCTCTCACTATGCAGTACGGACGAACTCTGCGGTGATCACGACTGACTACTCTGATGTGCTGTTCAACTCTGGTAATAAACTCACCTGACGTACTNTTTCAGCTTGTCAGCTGTTTCTCGTTGCGTGTTTTCTGATTTCAGGCATCATACGCCTGCCTATCTCGTGATTTCTCGGCGTTACAAATTTCACTTGGCTTGCTAGAGGAGTAGAGGAGAGGAGGGTGGGCGGCCTGAGCTGCAGGACACGTTTAAGGGCCTGGAAGCACGTTTCTACCTCTCTGCTTGACCTCGGATGTGTAAATGGGCAGCACATGTCATCCGAAGCCCCTACATTGGTTTAAGCTGGCGGGGTGAGGGGGTTGGTTGGTGACAGCGCTGCTCTAAATAATACTCCTAATTACGCCACGCGTCAAATTCTTTTGTACCAAAAAGCTGGCAAATGTAGTGTAGCAGTGTCTCTTAGTGCAAGACAAATGTATGGCGGCATCTTTGTTACTATTCTGTTGTCTGAGATTCAGTATATTGGTTTTACAGTAATAGTGTGCGTACAATCCAATAAAGCAACATTCCTGTTATAGTGGAAAACTTAAATGTGCAAAATATGTTGTCTCTTCACATTACTACATGTAGTTTTGCCAGACTGATATGGGCTATTCACGGTAATGTGAGCACTTTCTGAAGCTCTCTGATTTGAAATAATAGTCAATAAATATATTTTATTGTAGCCTTAGACTTTAACTTTCGAGTTCTGTGAAATATATACATTGTGTTTATTACTTACATGGCCATATTTATTTTAAAGTGGTGGAAGGATAAAAAGTGGCTTATAGGAGAAAAGTAACGAGGGCTCCTAAAGTGATCCCTTTACAGTGAACACCTTCTACACGTTAATATTTTGTGTATGCACACAATTAAATTTAAATTTTGTAATTTGTCTGTACATTTTATTCGGCGCTGTTGCCAAAAATTTCAGTTCATCCAGCTATCCTGATTTCCATTTTACATGGCTTCCTGAACTCACTGCAGACGAATGCTGCTACTACCAACAAGTCATGGCCGATTCCTTCTCCGTCCCTGCTTCTCTGAGTAAATTACTCTTCAACTTATTCCACCTCTAATAAGCTCGCTGTTGACGAGACGTTGAGCACAACCTACCTACTTACCTACCTATCATTTTGAAAATGTTCTAGCGCCAATGATCATCACATTTTGGAAAGGTCGCCTGCAGCCCCCTGTGCTCCTACATAGGGCTTGTAGCGACGTCATGACGCAGCGAGAATTTAAGTGTAGTCCATTGATGGTTACTCCCAACTTTTCTGAAGCCCTGCCAAAGTTCTACTTTCACGCTATTCCTCCGCATCATGCAAACAAAGCATAACTAAGTCTAGAATTTTATACCAAAGGAACGATGCACCTCATTCGTGCCCACTCACTTTATTAACATTCTGCATGAGAACTATTTCTGACTAGGCATTACCAAAACACTTATATTTTATCTTTGTTTTTATTCATATTTTATCAATGAAAAATTATAGTTAACAAATCAAATGTAAGTATTTTTTTTTATTTAACCAAAAACAAGATATTTTAATATTAACATAAGTATAAAACGCTTGCAATACAAGAAACGTATTTAGGAAACAGCCAAACACGTCATACATGGAGTGATTTTTCAGAGGTTTGATTCGAAAAGTGTGAAGAACCGCGAACAGAATACAAAACTCTAGCCGGCGGACTCGAAGCGGCGCTGCGTCGCCCCCTCGTGAAGCGCGCGTGCAGAAGGCGGACAGGTGCGGAGTCTCTTACCAGCACTTACCTCGCCGCCTGACGCATGTAAAGCGCGCTTCGCTATGGACCGACAGACGTCGCACGTATGCAATGGCAGTGCCACATTATTAAGGGCGCTGCCTACCACGTCTGCAACTACTGAGTTTAAATGAGGAATGGAAGTTAAAGAAATCCCTTCTCAATTCATCAATTTTAAAGAAAATCGTAAAAAAAAAAAAAAAAAAAANNNNAAAAAAAAAAAAAAAAAAATTCTACATGATGTTGGGTATGGAATACTGAAAAGTAAAGAACTCTCGCCATTTTTTTCTGTTTTTACTTATTTTTCTAAAATGTAACATTAAAATTTACATTTTACAAAAAATATATATATATATTAACAAATATTTTTCTTACATTACTTGACATGGCATTATTCTGTTATAAAGCTGCATTGAAAATAATTTTGTTCGTTACAGTTATCTATAAAACGGATGCAATGAGAACGATAGTATACATAATCGAAATGCTATTCGTGGTAATTTTGGCTCCTTTGAAAGCCCTCTTGTTTGGAATAATAGTCAATAACTATACTTTATTTTTATATTGGATGTTAACTTCCGAGTGTAGTGGAATATACACAGAGTGTTTATTACTTATATGACAATATTTATTTTAAAAAGTTGTTAAGGCTAAATAATGGCTGAAAGGAAAAGCAACTAGGGCTTCAGAAGTGCTCACTTTACCGTGAACAGCCTATATAACATTGATTGCCCATGTATTCTCCGTGGCTGCGGCTTGGTAGGCGAGGGAAGTATCTCGCAGTGTGCGAATTCCTAAAGCATAAAATCCAGAACAGAATTTAAACTATTTGATATACTTTTACATTGTAAGATATTTTAATGCTGGCAACTATTATACACAGCAACAGTTAATACAGTCTACAGTTTTCAATTTAAAATTTGCTATCTTTCTGTGATAAATCGGGGACATTGAGCCAAAATATAAGAGAATATGTAAATATAAATATTATATAATTATGTATCTCAAAGAAAATTAATTTTTTTAGAAATTTTTTTTAACAGGAACTTTGAAGAATATGAAACTCGGTTAAAATAATGAAGGGGGGGTTTTTTTTTTAAGTTTTATTTTTAAAGAGTTTTATACAACAAGTATTTATTAATTTTGATACAATTATTTTTGCACATGTACTTGGTCGTGTGAATTTGTCAACAATTTTTATTCGGAAACCATACATTGTATCAGGTATTGCCGTATGTGGTGGTTTTCTTAATTCAAATATGTGGTCAATAAAATAAACCCTGTGTAAATATATTAAGTAGCCCGTATTCAGTTTTTTATTTTAAATTTCGGGAATTCGCGTACTGTCGGGATATTTTAAAAAGTCAACTTTGAATTAGAAAACAAAAATAGTTTCATGTCTCAACTGTCTTGCAAAATTTATAATTCCTTTGGTGTGTTGTATTATTGGGAATATTAAGCGAGATAATGTAAAATGAAATTAATTAATAAATCCATGAATTAAAATACATAAACAAAGTAACAAGAGTTTTTCGTTTGGAAATTCTAGATGTCTGCAATTATTCAGCACAGGTAGGGATTAATATGTTCCCTAGGCAACTAACTATACACAAAAACTGCTACCACGGAAAGTCGTGTTGCATAAAATTACATGTGGCCAGAGTTGGTTAGTATTTTGTACTGGCAACAGGTGGTCCCATTCTAGGAATACAGTCATAGCCCTAACTTAATATGCATTGCGGCTGAAGTTAGCATAGATGTATCTATGGTATAATGAAACCAACAAATAAAAACAAGACATGTAGTGAGCTTTACTCTATTCATCAAGTGTTTTTGTGACTGTAAGCCACACGGGGATATATAAATATCCTTGAACACTTTCATAACGTCATGATGGGTAGAGTTCTTCGTATAACCGGACCACCCCTTGGTCCCGCCGATGTGTACTTATGGCTAAAATGCATCCAGTGTTTCTCGTAGTACGAAGCGAAGATGCGTGGTAGGTGCATAACCTTCAATGACGTAAAGTCGTGGGCACAGTTGTATGTATTCTAGCTGAAGTACCCCTGTAATTATCACTAACTATTTTAAGAATTTTGAACGCAACACATTAGTTAATTTCCAGCTGTTCGTTCAATGTCATACATTAAAATAGCATTTAAAGTGTGAGGTCGTATTCCGACTCAAATACAAATTATTTGTGAATATGACCCTTAAGGCCCTGGCAAAATAGGTGGTGTTGGTGTTGATAGTAGTTGAAAAACAGAGCGATTTATGTGAGATGGCACAATAGGTGGTTGGTGGTTGGTGTTGATGGTTGGGGGTAGGTGGTTGGTCCTAAAATCATTTCAACTCGCGGTTGATGGTTGTTGGTAGTATTGTTGTTGGTTGGTGTTGTAGCGAGTTGGAATATGTTGAACATTTTACCACCAGCCGACCAATCAGTGAGCTTTCTCTAGTTTCTGAACGAGTGACAGCGGAAAAGTTTTGAAAAGGTGGGAGATAATCGTGAAAATAAAAATATTTATTTCGAGATTATTATATATGTTGTTAATAAGTAACCAGCAATATTATTAAAACTCTCACGTGTAAGAACCTAGAAGTTAAAACAAACCCTACACATTTATTTTACTTGCAGGCTTTTGTGAAGCAATTGCATGGTTACAGACAAATTGGAGTTAGATATGTGAATATTATTATTTTTATAATATGCAATGAATTAAATTTTCAGCATTAAGAAATAAATAACAATATTTTCAAACCACTTATTTAAGCGTACTTTATTTTAAAAAGTTGAAATTCTGCAATTAAAGTCTTGTCCGTCTAGTTATAAAAATTTCACATTCCATGAATAGCAAATTAAAACCATTGGTTCGCCTTTCTTAAGATTTTACTGCAACCTGTTGGTACAACGGCTAAACAATCTACGCCAACGCCATCACTGGAATATTGTGCCATGGAACTTATCGCACACCAACCGAAAACCACGAACAACAACCATCACCACCAACCGCCTATTGTGCCAGGGGCAATTAGCCACGGAAATACAAACGTGAAGTACCGCTTATACCGCGAACTCCAGCTGCACACGCCAGCAAAATGGCGTCACTGGCCAGCAACATGTCGGGAACTCCGTTTGCCATTCAGCGTCTGGTAACTTCCTCGCCAGCTGGCAGACCGGCCAATGGAGAACCTTTCGCCGCATGTAGTGGCCGAGCAGACGCAAGACCCGTTCCCAGTGCCTCGCGCAGCCAATCGAAGAATAAGAAGGCCCACGTCAAAAGAACCGTAACACTCATTTCCTCCTATGTATTTATCTGTACTGTGTGGTGTAGAGATGGGCGTTATATAACGTAGGAGTTGTAATAAACTGTTACAAAATTTGGTAACGTGTTACACGAGGAACATGTTCAATTGTTTATACAGTTATTTTTGGAACGCCTTGGCTTGCAACTGTGCGCACGTGCAAACATTATTTCTTGGAACGCCAAACTTTGGAGCATTGTACAACGTGATCGTTATTTCACGGAACGTCGGGACAGGCCTGAAATGTTTCACAGTAATCTGTTACAAAAATAACATGCTACTGGAGCTTGTTACTTGGGCCTACTTGGAACTGGAACGATGGGACTAGTTACATGAAAATATAGATGGTTCACGACAATCTGAGCACTTTTGAAATTAACCTGTGGAAAAAACCACTGCCCCTAACAGCATGTATTTTAACGGACACGTTGGAGTGTTCCCAGTTAAGTTGGCAACGAAATCCGAAAATAGTCCCATATCTTAACATCGTGTTCAAAGCGTTAATTATTGTACATTTGTGGCCAGTGAATTTATAAAAAAACATTTGTTCTTTTTTATACCGAATATAGTAAAAATTGGCAAATTGTTTACATATTTGCGTTCNCAATCGAAGAATAAGAAGGCCCACGTCAAAAGAACCATAACGCCCATTTCCTCCTATGTATTTATCTGTACTGTGTGGTGTAGAGATGGGCGTTATATAACGTAGGAGTTGTAATAAACTGTTACAAAATTTGGTAACGTGTTACACGAGGAACATGTTCAATTGTTTATACAGTTATTTTTGGAACTCCTTGGCTTGCAACTGTGCGCACGTGCAAACATTATTTCTTGGAACGCCAAACTTTGGAGCATTGTACAACGTGATCGTTATTTCACGGAACGTCGGGACAGGCCTGAAATGTTTCACAGTAATCTGTTACAAAAATAACATGTTACTGGAGCTTGTTACTTGGGCCTACTTGGAACTGGAACGATGGGACTCGTTACATGAAAATATAGATGGTTCACGACAATCTGAGCACTTTTGAAATTAACCTGCGGAAAAAACCACTGCCCCTAACAGCATGTATTTTAACGGACACGTTGGAATGTTCCCAGTTAAGTTGGCAACGAAATCCGAAAATAGTCCTATATCTTAACATCGTGTTCAAAGCGTTAATTATTGTACATTTGTGGCCAGCGAATTTATAAAAAAACATTTGTTCTTTTTTATACCGAATATAGTAAAAATTGGCAAATTGTTTACATATTTACGTTCTCAACCATTTTATAGATTTAACTTGAGTGGCGGATGAGTTAAGTGAGAGGGCCATTGTAATGGTAATTTTAAATGTGATGGAAGGATACGAAATGGGCAGATAAATAGATCATAGGCAGGTATTTCTAAAGTGCGNACGTTCTCAACCATTTTATAGATTTAACTTGAGTGGCGTATGAGTTAAGTGAGAGGGCCATTGAAATGGTAATTTTAAATGTGATGGAAGGATACGAAATGGGCAGATAAATAGATCATAGGCAGGTATTTCTAAAGTGCNAATGGTAATTTTAAATGTGATGGAAGGATACGAAATGGGCAGATAAATAGATCATAGGCAGGTATTTCTAAAGTGCGCAGATAACCGTGAAAAATGTATAACTTTTTGGCCCGTAGACTAAAGATGGGGTAGACCGATTATTCTTCTTCTGCGCATGTACACAACATTGACCTACCAGAAAAGAACATAACTGTCAAAGTCACATGGCCAACAATGATGAATGTGTTTGTTTATATTTTAATTTTTAAATGGCAAGCACTATTATAAAAAATAAAACACTTTTACCAATTTGAATATAATTAAACTGCATTAGAAATGGGTTAGAGGAAGTATAAAAACATCTGAAAACACTTGTTTACTAAACAGTGTTCTAACCTCAAATCGAATCCACGTCGGTTTGCTAGCTGTAATGGCAGGAAAGCAGTTCAGTGTTTGGACACGGAGACTGGTTGTGCGCAGCCAGCGAGATCGGTCTACCTCATCTTTAGTCGTGTATCGTAAAGGGCTTATTAACGTCCCCCGGTGTTATGTCTGAAGGCTTATCAGAGGACGGCTTACAAACTAAATGATGACCAAACTTAAACTAACACCCGTGTCTTACCTATGATTCGAACCCAGAACCTCCTGCACCGCAGACCGGCGGCACACCAGCAGACTGCAACACGGGAGGTCGGCTCATCTTTAGTCTGTGGTTTGGTCCATCCCTAGTGTTGTGCGAGGATGCGCTGGGCCGGGAAGACAAACCGCGTGGCAGGTGTAAGGGAGAGGGTGAGAGAGGGACCAGACAGGTGTGATGCGGCCAGGCGCCGGGTCTGAAGTCGCCCAGCGGGGTGTCCCCCTCCACCTCACCGGGTAGGAACTGACTGATGGGCTCTCATCCCTCGCCTGCCCCACACCCTGGGGCCCAAGACCTAGAGTGTCTGACATCCTCTCGCAACAATGCGGCCTCGCAACCTGAAGCTGAGGAGGCCGCTCATCCCACCTCCGTCGCCACCCTCTCTGTTCATCTCGCGGACAAAAGACGTTGATCATCTCTCCCCCTCCCCTTTTCCCCTCAAACCATGACCCACGCCCTAACCCCTCACGCAACTCGCCGACAAAAGGGGCGCTTCTTTCATCCACGACCCTCCGCGAAAATGCGCCACTTCTGCGACCTCGCCCCGTCGCCCACAATGGCGCATTACGTGCAAACTTGGCGTTTGACTCGGCGAGTTGTTAGGCGTCTCGAGTCGGTGCGTTGTATCTGTCTGCTTTCCCAAGACTGCGAAAAAAAAATTACAATAAAACGGTAGGCCTATATGTAACTCACGAGATTCTCATTTAACAACAAAATAGTTTATTAATGATATTGTTACAAGTCTGTGGGATTAGCCAAGTTCTTTAAAGGATGATGGTGCTAACTAAATTAAATACTTAATAATATTATCCTAATTTATTCACAAACACTAAAAAGGAAAATGGTCTCAACTTAATACCTCACAATAAATTGCTATCATCTGCTGTTTACAACTTATATTTACGTAATCAGTAAAATCACAAAATAAACAGTATTTCAACGAATATTAAATTACTTTATAAATTACATTTCCACATTCAATATTAGCATACAATAAAGTCCGTATCACATGTTTATGCAGTCCCGCCTTACTTCAGTCCAGATTCCACCAGTCCGGAATGTAATAGAGCTCTCCGAACGCTCCCATGCACTGTAGCTTTTTACTCGCCGTGTATCACACCTCTCTCGTCCATACATACAAAACACACACACTTGTCCTCAGTGGTCTCGCACCTTCCGCCGTCGTACGTCCTCTCCGCTTATGTTCCAGACCATACTTCGCCAGACCGCAGTACTTCAGCCAGATGGCAACCACAAAATCTGCTTACCCTCCAGCTGCGGGGGAATTTATAGTGTCGTCAGTCCTAGCCCAGAAATTTCTTTAATTGTGGGGTTGCACGGGGGAATAAGATGACTAGAAATTTAATACAATATCCCGCCGCCGACTTCTTCTGAGGGTTGTTTGTGTGTATGNTATCATCTGCTGTTTACAACTTATATTTACGTAATCAGTAAAATCACAAAATAAACAGTATTTCAACGAATATTAGATTACTTTATAAATTACATGTCCACATTCAATATTAGCATACAATAAGGTCCGCATTACATGTTCATGCAGTCCCGCCTTACTTCAGTCCAGATTCCACCAGTCCGGAATGTAATAGAGCTCTCCGAACGCTCCCATGCACTGTAGCTTTTTACTCGCCGTGTATCACACCTCTCTCGTCCATATATACAAAACACACACACTTGTCCTCAGTGGTCTCGCACCCTCCGCCGTCGTCTGTCCTCTCCGCTTATGTTCCAGACCATACTTTGCCCGACTACAGTACTTCAGCCAGATGGCAACTACAAAATCTGCTTACCCTCCAGCTGCGGGGGAATTTATAGTGTCGTCAGTCATAGCCCAGAAACTTCTTTAATTGTGGGGTTGCACCGGGGAATAAGATTACTAGAAATTTAATTCAATATCCCGCCGCCGACTTCTTCTGAAGGTTGTTTGTGTGTATGTGTGTGGGCCGGGGGGGGTGATACCAGTCCAGGTAGCTGTTGATCATCCCGCCCGTCAAGCGACGTAACGGCGCCCCGGCATTGGCGACTCAACTCCCCAACCACGGCGGGGCCCGCGCCATAATTGCTTTACAAATTAATTCTTAATTACTATCAAAAGAGATACTTCATTTAATGAGTAAATACAACAATTTTATGAAAAATTAATAAAGACTTTTGGTGTGAGAATATATTATAATGTGTGTGTGAACGAAATCTGGAATATTAGTTGATAGGTGCGCCTATGAACGACATAAATTAATATCTGACACACTATTTGCTTTCTCTGGAATGGGCATAGCAACAATTATATTAAAAATTAACTGTTTATCACTGTGCACTATCTTATATACAAAACTTCAACCCTGAAGTCTATTGTGCTTTCGTAGCCTAGTCAGCTGTAGCGACTGTTCACCAACTAACAGTGGCAGGATCGGAACCACCTGCCTTTCAGTATTTTGAGCTATTTTACAATCAATATAGCAATAAGGGCGATAGTCCAACATGCGGCAACATGCACTTCAACATTAAGCACGACACCATCGCCGACTAGGAAACGAATCAAGCCACGCCAGCGCCGCTTTGCAGCCTACGACTGAAATCAGCGAAAAACAAGTTGGCGACGAAACCAGCGCCACCTATTAGCCAACACCGAAATCAAAGGGCAAACAAGAAACAAGGCGGCCATACTTGAGATGATGGAAACAAGACGGTCGTCGTAACGTGGCCATATGTTGAAGATCACGAACAAATCCAAGACTGTGGACGGCTCCATCAGTGCCAGATGTCAGTTGCCATTTTCATCAGATCGGCTATATCTGTCTTTTGACGGCATATGACGTTAGCTTGGCATACTATATGCACGAAATGTGACTGAAGTCGATACAATAGCTACGTTTCGTAGGAAATTGACAAACTTAAGGAGAACGGTGCACGAAAGATGTATATTTAAGCCACTTTCATCATAAGTTGTTTTGCAGCGGGTGTATAATAATTCTGAACACCCTCTTACATTGCTAGATATTCACTGCCTTTATTATTCTCTGAGCGCTGATGGAAGCTAAGAAATAATATATTCTTTATTGTCTTCAATCAGTGCTCCGAGTATAATAAAGGCAGTGAATATTGAACATATTATTACTTGTGTATTGTGCAAAAAAAATTGTGGGAAAAACCTCTGAAAAACAGCTCGTGGCAAAAATTATGTAAATATACGACTTTCGTGCAACATTCCCCTTAAAAGTTATGATATAGCACCAACAACTGTAAAGACAGATTTCGACAAAAGTTCAAGTTTCCACTCAACTTTAAAGGCATGCATTTCTCTTAGGAATCGATTCAGACTATCGGTCGTTTAGCTGCATGTTTTAGAGTAATCGTGACGAATCTACAGCCGCGAATTTCCAGTGTTACTCATCTACACCATTTAGATTTTAAACGATTGAATCTGTTTGTTGGACCAGCAAAACCTACTATCAGACAATACAAATTGTATGAAAGAACTGTTTTGCGTTTGTTTAGTTCTATAAAAACATAATTTTTCAGGTCTAACCATTTTTGCAGAGCGCATCGAAGGTTATGGTATAACAAATATTTAGTGCCACTGGGCAAAAATAGAGATTTACTAGTTCAAATTGTAACTCATATGCGAGAGAGTCAAATACGTGTAATACCTAAGAAGGTTAGGTAAGCTAAAATTTTATATAGCAGTTTATCATTTCAGGTCGTTAAGGGTGCTGTGAAGGTACGTTTAAGTTTTGTGCGTGAAGTAAATGGTTGTAATAACACTTCTCCTTTACATGGAAAAAGAAAATCAATTCTATATACACAAATGGGATAAAAATCTGCAGCGAAATGTATCTTCATTTTAGTGAAGTTCTTTGGTTGGTGACAATAATACCAAAAGTAGGGGTATTTTTTTCTCTATCTGTTCCATCATTCTGTATGGAAGAAAGTCAACTAACATACTCTCCCAACGTTGCGTTAAGACCTTTACCAAACGACGCCTCTATAGTATTTTTTAGTCTATCATAATTTCCGCTAATTTCAGATGCATACTCTAAATCTGATTCAGTAGTATAATTATTTTACTGAACCTTCAGTTAATGATCTGTTATCTACTGGAGAATCGGTGGAATACACTGAGGTTTTACTGCCAGGCTAGTGCAATTCACTAGGCATCAGCAGAGATCACTGTTTTATTAGCGAATACCAGCGTGCAATTCACTAGGCGTCAGCAGAGATCACTGTTTTATTAGCGAATACCAGCAACTAAGATGACCAGTAGAATTTCACTGATTGAAGTGGGACAGTATTAACAGATATGTAGTTTTCGCTGTTTCGATTTCAAAGTGCAAGTTCAAGAATGAAAAATTGCAAAAGTGTGGAGCAATTAAAGTGGAATTAATAAACATCTGTTGGTATATCCCGATATAAGTTTTGCAGGAACCAGCACCACAACATTTATAAGTCATATATAGCTGGAAGCAAATATGTGGCCGTCAAAAATGCGTACACAGAGGCCGAGTGTTGAGGTGTTCGGGGTAGGTTGGAAAAGGGGGGGGGAGGGGGCAAGGAGGCAGTTGTCCCTCCACTTTTCAGCCAGCAGAGGTGTCGCCCCCGACTCTCTCTTGGTTGATAAACAGTGGTTGGTTAGTACTTCAGTTTGTAATAAATATGCATAACTTATTTCAGACTCCTAGCCTAATCTTTTCCAAAATATATATTGGTTATATGTCTTTACATGACCAAAAACGTCAATATTTCAGAAGAAATTATTTTATTTAAATATTTAAAACGTTGACCTATGTGGGTATCGTGCCGGACGATGCCACTGGTCGGCTAGTTTTCTTGGGGAACTCTCTTTTCCCCCGCCCCGAGCTGCCTAAATCTCTTCACTCACTCACTTTGATCTAAGTGAAATAAGTGTTACATACGGACATAAACGTATGCATAAACATACAAAGCACAGTACGAGGAGGAATGGGAGGGAGAGAAACAGCATTTAAATGAACGTGAGTCTTGTTTTCTGTGCCTTTCTCCCTTCTGAAAACAATACGTCAGCGCCTATGAATATGAATATGTCAGAAAATACTAAAATATTCCAGCATGTGTCTGTGCTTTTCTGGCATGGATGTGGCAGTTGACTTGCATCATTAGATGAGGGAGGGTGGCCGACTATCTGGATTATTTTGGCGTTTGGGTCTCAGAAGTGCTGTTATGATAAGGACGACACTGCCACGCTACTATTAGTGCGCTATCGTCGCTACGCGCAAGGCCCTGAACAGGCTTTCAGTGTTTTCGTCGTGTTGCGTGTACGTATGAGACCCTAAGGGAAGACCCTATCATTTTATTGCTGGAAAGTGTGTAGCAAGGTTCGATACAGGTTCGAATCGTAGTTTCAACCGTGTCCCCAGTTAGTACGTTTTATGATACGGCAGCCTAAATAGAAGCCGTTATAGCGATGTTGGAGAGCTCCAAAATAATACTGTTACAAGTCGACTGTCGCACAGGGCNGGGGGGGGTGACCCACCTCGACTCTCCCCTTCCCCAGGCAGAAACGCTCGCGGTCTCGTCGTCGGGCGGTCGGGAATGATTGACAACTCCTGACCGGTGTCACAGCCACTCCTTCCCCCCCTGCTGGAGAAGACGACAACTTTAGAGGATGCGCAAAAATATTCTGGGAACTAGGAACTCCGACACAACGCGGCATTTAGATAAATTTCTGGGCGATGGCCTACGGCACTATAAATGCAGCCGCAACTGGAGGTGCGGCAGTTTTTTGCTAGTAGGCAGTTGACTGAGTTCAGTAATGAAGCGACGTCTGGTGCAGCGAGGGACATCGGTGAAGAGGACGGATAACGTNTAGGCAGTTGACTGAGTTCAGTAATGAAGCGACGTCTGGTGCAGCGAGGGACATCGGTGAAGAGGACGGATAACGTTGGAAGATTGCGAGACGACGTTGGATGAGGTGTTTGTGGTGGGAACAGACGAGAGGGCGTGAAACCCGACGAGTGAAGGCTACTGTGCATGAGGGTGTTCGGAGAAATCTAGAACATTGCGGACGGGTGGGACCTCGACTAAACTGATGCGGGACTGTATGAACATGTGATAGGACTTTATTACAATAATTGGAACTGTAAAATATGGACATGTAATTTATAAATTAATTCGATAGGTTTTGATATACTGTTTATTGGGAATGATTTTGCTTATTTCAATATATTAATATCTTTTCGATAATTTCAAAATGTTGTTATTAAATTTATTAATTAAAAATAGCAATATAAATTAATTTAATGTGAAATATTGAGACTAAAGTATCTTCTTTTAATGACTGTAAACAAATTAGGAAATTACAATTAACTCTTTTATTTAATTAAGCCCTCCATCCCTTATCGAACCGGGTTTAACCCACTGACTTTGTAAAAATTGTGACAATACTTAGCGCATGCGTGATATCCATGCTATAACGCAGTTCACGTCCCAGTTGCCTATGCCAACTAACTCTCGTTTTTGGTGACATAAGTATTTTCTCTCTATGTGTTTCCTGGTTAGAGAAGATTTTTATTCTATTAGTAGAGACACTACTCAATTGCAAAACATTTTTGAGCTAACATATTTTCCAAAATACTGTAACGTTCTAATCCATTTATGATTAAATGATGAATTTTTTGAATCGGTTTGGCACTTTGTAAACCAATCACAAAAGTAAATTATTGTGTGTCAGAATTATTATTGTCCATGATAAATGAAACAGTAACATCACACTCATTCGACAACCAATTATGAAATAAATTGCCCTGGCATGGACACATTACGTTAAAATACAGTTGAGTTGAGTTACGAGATTTGGGCTGCTTTAACAACGAGGTCTTGAGAGCCGATGAGGATGAAATGAGGTGATAATGGAGTGGTGTCGGAATGCGAGGGCTGGGGAAAATGGAGATCCCCGAGAAAACCCGCCAACTAGCGGCATCATCCGGCACGTTTCCCACTTGCAAAGATCCGGGTTAAAATCCAGGAAACAGTCAAATTTTCCCGCTATAAACTATCGTCTCTAATTAATAATCAAATCAACGTACTCATTACAAATAAAATAGTTCATCCAAAAATAATTTTTAATTCAAGTCTAGTATATTTCAAAATAGAATATTTTGAAATAAAACCTTACATTATTACTCTAAAAATATGCAGGGACAGAAAAATACCAAAGTCATTGTTTAAAATTTTTTTTAATGAAATTATTTAATTAAAAATACTATTAATGATGAAAATAATGCTGTACCGTTTTGTTTATATTGTTGCAGCTGTACATGGGCTATTCACGGCAAAGTGAGCAATTTTTGAAGCCTTCTCTGTTGGAATGATAGTCAATAAATATATTTTATTGTAGCCTTAGACGTTAACTTTCGATTCCGGTGAAATATATACACTGTGTCTATTACTTACATGACCATACTTAATTAAGAAGTGGTGGAAGGATAAAAAGTGGCTGATAGGAAACAAAAGTGACTAAAGCATCAAAAGTGCTCATTTTGCCGTGAACAGCCCATAGTAAATAATAAACACAACAAAACAGAACATTAAAGATAATTTTTTGTTTACAATAAAATATTTGTACTGAAAAATGTTACTTATTCTCGTATAACGTGCTTTTATGATTCTGGTATGCTTTTCAATGCTCTACAACATTTATTTTAGGTAAAAGTTTTATGAAAGTGAAAATAAGAATTCAAATGAGGAAGTCCACTGCCGTGGACTATAGTATGAGGGTATTCTGAAACAGCGTCATAAAAATTCTGAGACTCTTTTTTTTTTCGTAACTTTAAAATTTCTATTGTGGGATTATTTGAGTTATCAGTTCTGAAATACTCCAGTTACGCAGCTCAAACCTTGGTGGTCGGTGCTGATGTCGTGATAATATGTTAAAAAAGAATGCATTTGAAAAAAAGATCAATGTGTTTCTCCGGAACGTCCTTTTTGCTAAAGCATTAAAAAAATATCTTTAAATTTTGCAGTAACCTTCGCAAACGTGCTCCCTAAGTCAAATTTCCATCGGNTGAAATAAAACCTTACATTATTACTCTAAAAATATGCAGGGACAGAAAAATACCAAAGTCATTGTTTAAAATTTTATTAAATGAAATTATTTAATTAAAAATACTATTAATGATGAAAATAATGCTGTACCGTTTTGTTTATATCGTTGCAGCTGTACATGGGCTATTCACGGCAAAGTGAGCAATTTTTGAAGCCTTCTCTGTTGGAATGATAGTCAATGAATATATTTTATTGTAGCCTTAGACGTTAACTTTCGATTCCGGTGAAATATATACACTGTGTCTATTACTTACATGACCATACTTAATTAAGAAGTGGTGGAAGGATAAAAAGTGGCTGATAGGAAACAAAAGTGACTAAAGCATCAAAAGTGCTCATTTTGCCGTGAACAGCCCATAGTAAATAATAAACACAACAAAACAGAACATTAAAGATAATTTTTTGTTTACAATAAAATATTTGTACTGAAAAATGTTACTTATTCTCGTATAACGTGCTTTTATGATTCTGGTATGCTTTTCAATGCTCTACAACATTTATTTTAGGTAAAAGTTTTATGAAAGTGAAAATAAGAATTCAAATGAGGAAGTCCACTGCCGTGGACTATAGTATGAGGGTATTCTGAAACAGCGTCATAAAAATTCTGAGACACTTTTTTTTCGTAACTTTAAAATTTCTATTGTGGGATTATTTGAGTTATCAGTTCTGAAATACTCCAGTTACGCAGCTCAAACCTTGGTGGTCGGTGCTGATGTCGTGATAATATGTTAAAAAATAATGCATTTGAAAAAAAGATCAATGTGTTTCTCCGGAACGTCCTTTTTTCTAAAGCATTAAAAAAATATCTTTAAATTTTGCAGTAACCTTCGCAAACGTGCTCCCTAAGTCAAATTTCCATCGGNCTAAAGCATTAAAAAAATATCTTTAAATTTTGCAGTAACCTTCGCAAACGTGCTCCCTAAGTCAAATTTCCATCGGTACTTTAAAATTCGCTTTATACCCGTTTTATGAAAGCAAATATTTTAGGTGATACGCTAAGCTATAGGCTGTACATGGCTAGGCCTAGTTGAGCACTTTTAAAACCAACCTTTGAAAATTGTCACTGCCCCTACCTGCATATACAGTGTCGGACAATAAAAATAGCGCACGCAGAGGAATGCATCGGACAGTACTCAAAATTTTATAGTGGTAGTGATACAGATGAGTAATACACGTAATCGCAAATACAGAGCAGGAGGACAATTACACAAGTATCTGTGGTACGCCGTCCGCTCATCTTCAATAGTGTGTCACACCCCCTCGCACTGAGACACACGTTGCAACACGGTCTGGCATGGAGCCCAGCAGACGCCGGATGCTGTCCTGAGGCAGACGGGCCCACAATTGTTGGACGGTGTGTTGCAAATCCCGGATACTATGGCACAGCCGGAGCTGTCGTTTCAACTGCTCCCACACATGCTCGATTATGGACATGTCAGGAATAGTGTTTGGAAATAATGGACGCAGTTCTGGACGACCTGTACCGTGTGTGGTTGGGTGTTATCCTGCTGGAATATCGCACCTCGAATCCCGGACAGAAATGGCAGTAGACGGGGGCGTAGGATCTCATCCACATACTGCTGGGCGATACAATGTTACACACAACACAACGAGAGTTGATCGGCTATCGTATGCTATAGCACCACAGGTCATGCCGTGGGGGGAAGTGTGCCACTCGATACCGAGATGATCATCAGTCCCGATAACGAAGCGGCAGTCATCACTAAATACCACACATCGCCAGTCTGTGGTGTTCCACATTGCTCTAGTATGTGCACCACGACAACTGGAGCCGCCGCTCTTGCCGAGTTAATGGCAGCACACGTAATGTGCGCGGAGATCGCAGATTCGCTTCCGTAAGGCGTCGGGGAATGGTTCGTGGGCACACAGGAGCTCCAATACTGTCCAATATCATAGATCCAGTCTCTATGGAATCCCTCCACGACTGGAGCACGAGCCATCGATCCTCTCGACAAGTAGTCGACCTCGTCCTCCTTGAGCCGGTCCTCAGGGCGTGAGTGCCTTCAAGGGGTGTTGTCATAACTTAGAAATATCTTACTTCGAAACACATAATACAGAATTTTCTTATTATGCCTGTTCTATGTTACATGGTTCTAACTTGTGAACTTTCTAGCATGTGTGTTTCTAACTTATGATGGTTCTTAGTTGCGCGTTTCTACTGTACGACAGTTTTGTGTGTTTCTAAGTTGCGATAGTTCTAAGTTATTACTTTCTCAGTTTAGATGTTTCTAAGTTAGGTNCGACAGTTTTGTGTGTTTCTAAGTTGCGATAGTTCTAAGTTATTACTTTCTCAGTTTAGATGTTTCTAAGTTAGGTCTATGTGGTTCTGCGTCGTGTGTGTCTAAGTTATGATAGTTCTAATAAGTTATATCGTTCTAAGTTATGTAGTTCTNCTATGTGGTTCTGCGTCGTGTGTGTCTAAGTTATGATAGTTCTAATAAGTTATATCGTTCTAAGTTATGTAGTTCTGCGTTGTTTGTTTCTGAAATGCGTGTTTTTATTGTACGACTGTTCTAAGTTGTGTTTTTATAAATTATGTTGATTCTAAATTACGATTTTCGAAAATGTGATATGGGCCGCGGTGGTGTAGTGGTTTGAATACCCGCCTCCTTCCTAGGCGAACCGGGTTAGATTCCCAGCGGGGTCACTCCTGGATTTTCGCACGTGGGAATCGTGTCGGACGATACCGCTGGTCGGCAGGTTTTCTCGGGGATCTGCTGTTTCCTTCCTCTTTTCATTCCCTTTCATTTATTGCTCCATACTCACCTTACTTCACCTTCAACGGCTCTCAACAGCTCGATGTTAAGAGACACCCAAATCTCTTCAATCACTAAGTTGTGATGTTTCTAATTTGCGTGTTTCTAAGTTGTGTTAGTTACACTGACGAGCCAAAAAAACTGGCACACCTGCCTAATATCGTATAGGGCCCCCGCGAGCACGCAGAAGTGATGCAAGGCGACGAGGCATGGACTCGACTAATGTCTGAAGGTATGCAGGGGACAATTCACACCATGAATCCTGCAGGGTAATCCACAAATCCATAGAAGTGTGAGGCAGTGGAGATCTCTTCTGAACAGCACGTTGCAAGGCATCCCAGATATGCTCTATAATGTTCNCACAAATCCATAGAAGTGTGAGGCAGTGGAGATCTCTTCTGAACAGCACGTTGCAAGGCATCCCAGATATGCTCTATAATGTTCATGTCTGGTGATGTAGATGGCCAATGGAAGTGTCCAAAAAAATGTCAGAATAGTGTTCCTGGAGCCACTCGGTAGCAACTCTCAACGTGTGGGGTGTCGCATTGTCCTGCTGGAATTGTCCACGTCCGTCGGAATGCACAATGGAAATGAATGGGTGCAGGTGATCGGAAAGGATGTTTTCGTATCTGTCACCTGTCACAGGCGTATCTAGACGTATCAGGGGTCCCATTTCACGCCAACTGCACACGCCCCGCCCCATACCATGACAGAGCCTCCACCAGCTTGAACAGTCCCCTGTTGACATGTAGGGTCCATGGATTAAAGAGGATGTCTCCATATCCGTACACGTCCATCCGCCCGATACATTTGGAAACGAGATTCGTCAGGCCAGGCAACGTGTTTCCAGTCATAAACAATCCAATAGCAGTGTTGGCGGGCACTGGCGAGGCGTAAAACTTTGTGTCGTGGAGTCAACAACGGTACAGGAGTGGGCCTTCAGCTCCGAAAGTCCATATCAAAGATGGTCCGTTGAATAGTTCACACGNAGTCAACAACGGTACAGGAGTGGGCCTTCAGCTCCGAAAGTCCATATCAAAGATGGTCCGTTGAATAGTTCACACGTTGGCACTTGTTGGTGCCCTGCATTGAAATCTTAGCCAATTTGAGAAAGGTTTGCACGTCTGTAACGTTTAATGATTCTCGTCAGTCATCGTTTGTCCCGTTCGTTCACGATCTTTTTCCGGCCGCAGTTATGTCGAAGATTTGATGATTTACCGGATTCCCGATATTCACGACACACTCGTGAAATGGTCGTACGCGAAAATCCAATTTTTATCGCTACCTCGGAGATTCTATGTCCCATCTCTCGTTCGCCGACTATAACACCACTTTCAAACTCACTTAAATCTTAATAACCTGCCATTGTAGCAACAGTAACCGATCTAACAACTTTTCCAGACGCTTGTTGTCTTATATAGGTGCTGCCGACCGCATCGCTTTACTCTGATTGGTTCCATTCCTTTGTTATTTGCATACGCATGCCTATACCAGTTTTTTTGGCTCCCAGTGTATAAGTTTAGTGTTTCTAAGTGATAAGCATTCTAAGTTATGACTTTTTAAGTTACTGTGTTTCTGAGTTATGTGGTTCAACATTGTGTGTTTCTAGGTTTTGTGTTTCTATTGTATTACTGTTTTAAATTGTGGTTTGCTAAGTTACTACGAGTAGTTATAAATTTCCGGTTCTGGGACAGGGGCGCTAGGCGCATGACGAGAAGACCAGCGGCAGGACGACAGGACCAACGGCGGCCATCTTGGGTGATGTAATTTCTCACTTATTTCTCTCAAAACGGCCAAAATCGCCTGAATTTCATTCAAAATTTCCCAATTTTACCTTAAAACCGACAAAGTTTCCCTAAAAAAATAATGTATTGTACAATCCTGCTGGCTTTTGCACAATGCGAATGAATCCGGCTGAAAATTGTGAAATGTCAACCGGAATGTGCAATCAGTTACAAGCATGCTCTATCATTCTAATCCAGCATAATAGTATANACCGGAATGTGCAATCAGTTACAAGCATGCTCTATCATTCTAATCCAGCATAATAGTATAAATATTATGCTCTGAGGCAGGGGCGTTGGGCGCGGGACAAGAGGACCAGTGGCGGCCATCTTGGATAACGTCAACCTTCTGCTCTATCATTAATGCATTGTCTCCAGCACCATCAGGGTACATTAGTTATTTCCTTATAAACAGCACGTAGCAGTATAATCTCTCTTGCGCGACTAANCTCCAGCACCATCAGGGTACATTAGTTATTTCCTTATAAACAGCACGTAGCAGTATAATCTCTCTTGCGCGACTAATAGTTTAAATGTATGTTGTTTCGTACATGCTTATAGTTCTAGTACTATAAATTATATGTATTTAAATAAAAATTTCATGTATATATACTTTTATTTAAAACCAGATAAATTGATATCTTCTAATGTTTAACTGAATTCCTCTTGTAAAGGGAAGTGTATGTGTGTGAACCTGTAACCTGACGCGTCTCTCTCTCGGCTAGTGTTCTGCATCATCCGTTCGGCTTGTGGAGACCTGCACATCGCCGGCCAAACATCTGGGATGTCTCACAGATTTACCATGATGTTAGTTGATCGCACAATGTCGGTCGGGTCAGACATGTTCTGCTGCTAGTGTTGTGAGTGTTGACCGTACTGTGAATGTGATGGTTTCGTTTCAGTCGGTTCAGGAAGTAGTTTGCTATTCTGTTGTACTGAACAGGACAGCCTAGTCTTGTCTAGCATTGTATAACTAACACAGCATCCCGACGCTTGTGTAATATGTGATTGCGTTGGTTGGTAAGTGCTTATAACTATTTTTCTTTATATACTATTTTTATATCGGTTCGCATCAGTGTGCAGCAGTGCTTTCGTATTATCGTTCCCGCACCTCATAATGGAAAAAAAATTCGCATAAAATATCGTACAGCTCTCGATGCTTGCGCAAGAATCGTTGGTTGTTAATTGCTTAATACTATTTTCTCTGTTATAATTATAATTTCATTTATGTCTGTTTGTATCGGCTCATAGTAGTGTTGACCATTCGCACCTGCGCTTCTCGGCTTTAAAAAATCATTTTTTTCAACTAAAATGATGTACAGCACACGATGGTCGCGCAATATACTTAAGTTGTTAAATGCTTATAACTATTTGCTTTTATAATTATTTTTATATCTGTTAACGTCTGCGCGCTACCTTGAAAACATCATATACNTGCTTATAACTATTTGCTTTTATAATTATTTTTATATCTGTTAACGTCTGCGCGCTACCTTGAAAACATCATATACGCGAGAGACAGCTGAGAATCTCTTAGTCCTGTTGTAGATAGACAGGTAGGTGTTTGTAGACGAATTTTATTTCGTGTTGTGTATATGTGAGAAGGAATTCTTTAGGCAGGTTTGTGAGCTCGGTATCTTTGACGAGTGCTGCAAGTGATTTAATCTTTCTGTTTGTAACGATAGCTGATAACATTTTCTGGCCGCTGGAATAGAACCCTCTCGTTTTCACAGTGTCTTCTCGACGACGAGAGAATGAAGTTCTGAGCTGAGTGATGTGTGGTGGTACGAACTGATTTTACGGACCTAAAAGCGAGTAGGGTGGGCAGAAGCGATATTTTCTACCAACACTAGTTTAGCTGTGTTCATCTTNTTTTACGGACCTAAAAGCGAGTAGGGTGGGCAGAAGCGATATTTTCTACCAACACTAGTTTAGCTGTGTTCATCTTATCGTTCCCACACTTCACAATGGAAATTTCTACGATTAACATAATGTACAGCACATGATGCTCTCGTAATATGTATTTGTTGCTGATTGTGTATAACTATTTGGTATTATAATTTATTGCTTTAAAGAAGCAGTGTCGTTTCTCTTGCACGACCATTGCTTTAAATTTGTGTTGTTTCGCATGTGCTTACAGTTCTGGTTATATAAATTATATGTATTCAAATAAGCACATGTATTTAAAACATGATAAATTGTTAGTTTGTACAGTTTAACTGAATCCCGCATGAAAAGGGGTGACTCAGCTGGTCTGCCACCCTAGAGNGATAAATTGTTAGTTTGTACAGTTTAACTGAATCCCGCATGAAAAGGGGTGACTCAGCTGGTCTGCCACCCTAGAACCTAAAACAACACTCTCTCAGCTAGCATTCAGTGAAATCCGTTCGACTTGCCGAGACCTGCACGGTGTTCGCACTGTCGGTCGTCTGGGAACATCTTATAGATTCTCACGATGTTAGTTGGCCGTGCGAAGTCGGTCAGGTCGGATGTGTTCAGATGCTAGTGATGCAGGCGTTGGTTATACACTGAATGCGATAGNGCCGTGCGAAGTCGGTCAGGTCGGATGTGTTCAGATGCTAGTGATGCAGGCGTTGGTTATACACTGAATGCGATAGATTCGTTTCAGTTGGTTCGTAAGGAAGTTATTTGCTATTCTGTTGTACCAACCAGGATGGCTGGTATTGTATAGCGTCGTTTAACACACAGCGTACCTCGCTCGATGCTTGTGTAATATGTAATTGCGCTGGTTGCTAAGTGCTTATAACTATTTTCCCTTTACATTTTTTTTATATCTGTTTGCATAAGTGTGTAGCAGTGTTTCCCTTATCGTACCTGTGCTTCTCGGCTCGTATTTTTTCGACTATTGTGACGTACAGCACACGATACTCACACGATATACATAGGTTGATAAATGCTTTTAACTCTTTCATTTTGTATTTTTTTATATCTGTTTGCATCAGTGCATAGCAGTGACGTCTCTCTTGTACAACTAGTGGTTTTAATGTATGTTGTTTTTTGATGAGCAATGGAAAACAGTCTTTACAAACCATGTAATGTGTATCACACTTGACATANTTAATGTATGTTGTTTTTTGATGAGCAATGGAAAACAGTCTTTACAAACCATGTAATGTGTATCACACTTGACATTAGTGTAGACATTTTTGCAGTTGGTCCTTGTGATCATTTGTTCTTTCTCATGTCGATGTGCATTATAGCTTTTACTAAACTTCTTGGCATGATAGCNGATGTGCATTATAGCTTTTACTAAACTTCTTGGCATGATAGCAACACTGATATTATTATTTACAAATGTGGTGACTATATCTTAAACAGTTCGGAAATTATAATAAACTATGCTTATAATCTCGCTTAAGACCTATTCGACCCTGTGCTCAATTTTACTGTCGAGTGTGATGCCTATGTTAGGAATTTGGTAACTATATCCTACACAGCTTGGAAATTAATGTCAACTGTGGNTGCTTATAACTATTTGCTTTTATAATTATTTTTATATCTGTTAACGTCTGCGCGCTACCTTGAAAACATCATATAGGCGAGAGACCGAGAGACAGCTGAGAATCTCTTAGTCTTATTGTAGATAGACAGGTAGGTGTTTGTAGACGAATTTTATTTCGTGTTGTGCATATGTGAGAAGGAATTCTTTAGGCAGGTTTGTGAGCTCGGTATCTTTGACGAGTGCTGCAAGTGATTTAATCTTTCTGTTTGTAACGATAGCTGATAACATTTTCTGGCCACTGGAATAGAATCCTCTCGTTTTCACAGTGTCTTCTCGACGACGAGATAATGAAGTTCTGAGCTGAGTGATGTGTGGTGGTACGAACTGCTTTTACGGACCTAAAAGCGAGTAGGGTGGGCAGAAGCGATATTTTCTACCAACACTAGTTTAGCTGTGTTCATCTTATCGTTCCCACACTTCACAATGGAAATTTCTACGCTTAACATAATGTACAGCACATGATGCTCTCGTAATATGTATTTGTTGCTGATTGTGTATAACTATTTGGTATTATAATTTATTGCTTTAAAGAAGCAGTGTCGTTTCTCTTGCACGACCATTGCTTTAAATTTGTGTTGTTTCGCATGTGCTTACAGTTCTGGTTATATAAATGATATGTATTCAAATAAGCACATGTATTTAAAACATGATAAATTGTTAGTTTGTACAGTTTAACTGAATCCCGCATGAAAAGGGGTGACTCAGCTGGTCTGCCACCCTAGAGCCTAAAACAACACTCTCTCAGCTAGCATTCAGTGAAATCCGTTCGACTTGCCGAGACCTGCACGGTGTTCGCACTGTCGGTCGTCTGGGAACATCTTATAGATTCTCACGATGTTAGTTTGCCGTGCGAAGTCGGTCAGGTCGGATGTGTTCAGATGCTAGTGATGCAGGCGTTGGTTATACACTGAATGCGATAGATTCGTTTCAGTTGGTTCGTAAGGAAGTTATTTGCTATTCTGTTGTACCAACCAGGATGGCTGGTATTGTATAGCGTCGTTTAACACACAGCGTACCTCGCTCGATGCTTGTGTAATATGTAATTGCGCTGGTTGCTAAGTGCTTATAACTATTTTCCCTTTACATTTTTTTTATATCTGTTTGCATAAGTGTGTAGCAGTGTTGCCCTTATCGTACCTGTGCTTCTCGGCTCGTATTTTTTCGACTATTGTGACGTACAGCACACGATACTCACACGATATACATAGGTTGATAAATGCTTTTAACTCTTTCATTTTGTATTTTTTTATATCTGTTTGCATCAGTGCATAGCAGTGACGTCTCTCTTGTACAACTAGTGGTTTTAATGTATGTTGTTTTTTGATGAGCAATGGAAAACAGTCTTTACAAACCATGTAATGTGTATCACACTTGACATAGTGTAGACATTTTTGCAGTTGGTCCTTGTGATCATTTGTTCTTTCTCATGTCGATGTGCATTATAGCTTTTACTAAACTTCTTGGCATGATATCAACACTGATATTATTATTTACAAATGTGGTGACTATATCTTAAACAGTTCGGAAATTATAATAAACTATGCTTATAATCTCACTTAAGACCTATTCGACCCTGTGCTCAATTTCACTGTCGAGTGTGATGCCTATGTTAGGAATTTGGTAACTATATCCTACACAGCTTGGAAATTAATGTCAACTGTGGNACTGTCGAGTGTGATGCCTATGTTAGGAATTTGGTAACTATATCCTACACAGCTTGGAAATTAATGTCAACTGTGGTTATAAGTATGCTTATTGTATATTTGACCCTGCGATCATTTTCCTTGTCGGGGGTGATGCGCATGTTACGTTTTTGGTAACTGTATCTTAAACAGTTGAGAAATAACATGGAACTATGCTTATAAGTATGCATAGGACATAAATGAGCATGCGATCATTTTCCTTGCCGGCGGTGATGTCGATGTTATGATTTTAATGACTGTATCTGAAAAAGTTAGGAAATTACAGGCAATAAGCTTATAAGTACACAGTACATAAATGAGCCTGCGATTATTTTCGTTGTCGGGGATGGTTTCTATGTTACGAATTTGGTGACTGTATCTAAAACAGTTCGGAACGTACATCTAACTATAGATATAAGTATGTATAGGGCACAAATGACTCTGCGATCTTTTTCCTTGTCGGGGATGATGTCTATGTTACGAATATGGTGATTATCTTAAATGGTTCGGAAATTACATCCAACTATGTTTATAAATTCACATAGGGTGTAAATGACCCTGCGATCATTGTCCTTGTCGGGTATGATGTCTATGTTGCGAATATGGTGACTGTATCTTAAACCATTCGGAAATTAGTCAACTATGCTTATAAGAATGCTTAGGATATATTTGACTCTGCGATAATTTTAATAATATTCTTGACCTTGTGTGTTATTATGCAACCTTGACTCGACCTTGGATGATGGCATGCGACCTTGACCTTGATATTTGACCATAATCTTGATCAAAATCTACCGCCTAAAGCATAAAAATAATATATATATATATTTTTNTGACCTTGATATTTGACCATAATCTTGATCAAAATCTACCGCCTAAAGCATAAAAATAATATATATATATATTTTTTAGAAAATATTTATATTGTGGAAAAAATCATAAGACCTCGTTTTCGTCTGCGACGAAGCTGAAGACGGGTGCATGCTCGTATTCAGCTGCCGGGGTCTACTTACTTGGCATTATGTGTATACCAGCCCGTACTCTCGCTATTTACATTGTATCGTGGTTATCGCAAGGTTTTCTTCGTGGTGCACTATTTTCATTGTCCGGCAGTGTATTTTAACGGGCACACTGACTGACATGCGCCCTTTTTAAGTTGGTAACAACGAGGGGAAATGAGTTATATACCTCAACTTTGAATTAAATGTGTTAGGTTAACATTTTTGTATACTGGAAATATTTATTTTTCTTTTGTTATTTTAGTGCAAATAGATAAGAATGATAAAATTGGTAAAATATTTACTTTTCTAATAATTTCACAGATTTACTGGACCGATGTGCGAATAAAGTGAGCAGGCCCATGGTTATGTTGAAGTCATATATGGTAGAAGAATAACAATGTGCATACAAGTAGATCTTAAGCACGACTTTCAAAAGTGCGTAGTTTACGGTTAACAGCGTATAGGTTTAATATTTTCTTCCAACTTTTCTGAAGCCCTGCTATAGTTCTACTTTCAGGCCATTCCTTTGCCTCATGGAACCAAATCAAGTCCATAAGATTACAACAACGGGACACCGCAGAGCACCGTATTTGTACGCATTCAATTAAATTAAATTTTGCACAAGAAGTATTTCTTACTAGGCATTACGAACACACCTGTTTCCTCCCAGGTTTTATTAATGTGTATTATAAATAAAATATAATGATATATAGGTGACATATAAGAAAAAGTCCAGTTTAAACGAAAATAAGATACTCACTTTTATGATAACGGAAGTATAAAAAGCTTGCAATACATGGCATATTTAGGAAGTAATAAAACACGTCATATTATAATGTAATTTTTCATTCAAAAGTTTAATNTACATGGCATATTTAGGAAGTAATAAAACACGTCATATTATAATGTAATTTTTCATTCAAAAGTTTAATTCAAAAAGTATATAGATACTGCGAGTAGAATATGACAACATATTGGCAGGAGTACCCAACAACTGTTGTACGTGCGATGAAATAAATGACGGAAGGAGTAAAAAAAAAATATAGGGGGGATGGGGTGGTAGGAGCGTTGATCAGGTGGTAATGAATAGGGAGAGGGGGAGGGGGCAGGAAGCAGAAGTGGGGCTGACAGGAACGGGAGATGAACACAAACAACGCAGCAACAACGTCCAGCCGGTAACAAAAACAAGTGACACGCGGAGAAAAACAAACAGCAATGCGCCAACGCATGGAACTGGGCTCGCACAAAAAAAGGCTCGGTATTTGCACGAGCGCGCGCATCTGGCGCGATCCCAGGGGCGTCAGTTGATCTTTGGCAACGGAAATGGACAACTAGCCCGTAAATATGTATTAGTTGTGTAAATACGCGCGGAATTAATTGGGCCGGCCAGAAAATAACACCCTCGTGTTTCCCGGCGGCAATTAGCGCTCGCCACGCGCTCCCCGGCAAACATTGTAATTTGAATCGGGCGTCCTGGGGAAATGTTGGA